>MU388828.1:73811-543501 GCA_022578795.1 Xylariaceae sp. FL0255 | reverse complement strand
ATAAATTAAATTAAAACCATTTATTTTAAAAATATAATAAAAAAAAAACAAATAAAAAAACAAAAAAAAAAAAAAAAAAAAAAAAAATTAACAAAAAAAAAAAAAAAAAAAAAAAAAAAAAAAAAAAAAAAAGGGATACCTAAGCTTCAGGAGAAAGCGCGACGGCACGTAACTATCACCTTCTGTCTGCAACATAGATTAACCATGTGTTCTGTGCATGCAACTCGTCGACCGCTGGCCACAGGCTTACAGTGCCGATGTGGGATACACATCTCATGTGCCTCTATGTGGGCAGCCATCATAGCTCGCCGCTCAGCCGATGAAAACATGAGCAAGGCTCAGAAGGCTCCATTTATACAAGAGTGGGTAGGCTCTGTGGGATCGACAAAGTCGACTACACGATTCCGGATAAACATAATCATCTTGAACCGATAACATCATTAACAGCAGAGCATGTTGATTACCCTAGGGTTATACCCCTATTCATCCGACCACCATCTTTTAGAACATCTGCTTTATATGAAGGACTAACTCGGATCTGAAGAATTCACCAGGTAGTAGATTACATATCTTTCTATATCCATGATCGTATCCGTGTCTATGCCGCCGGAACCAGCCAATCCAGGCGCACCTGCACCATCGAGTCCTACAACTATAATAGAGATGAGTTAACAGTGCGCCTTGAACACCAAGCTCTCGAATATCACGCCGCTTATCATGGATGAGGAGCAAGGCTGAGGTTGCGGAAAAGCAAGGTGTCGCACAACACACGCGATTACACCGACCGACACAAGCGCTGAAATCATGGATCTTACGCAGAGAATCGCGACCGCCGACTCGTTGACCAGCTGATCACCGAAGCGGCTCTGAAGCCTTCGTCCACAGAAACGGTGTCAGGACACCGGTTTGAACATCACAGAACGATTCTACTCCCGGACTCACCAACCAGATCTCCCGAAGTCAACCAACAGACTGTCCATGCGGCCCTCCTGAGAATGTCCTGTCCACGGCGTTTGAGGCATTCGCGATCTGCCAGAGAGGAGTCTGCTACCGTGCTTGATTATCTTTTATGAAGGGAATCGGCACGGATCTGAGGAACCGACGAGATCCACTGTATAGTCTCTGATATCTAGAATTATATCGTATCCATGATACTCGTATCAGCAGAGTATGTCGATTATATTCCAGGGTTAACCCACTTTTATCCGACCCACTATGTTCAACTATGTGCCTCATATATTCAGAGCTATAGTCCAGTCACTCGCAACACTAGAACCCCACATTCCGAAATCATTCTTCCTCTGTCAGGATACACATTTCATTTTTGTTTCTTATTTCATCTCTTTCGTCTCAATAGTGTGCTATATAAGAATCTGTGTTTGATTTCCTATACTACCGACACAAGAATCCAGAGCCTCTATCCAGGCCCCCGTTGTCCTACACGAGGCCTTCCTGGCATTGCTCATACAGAACAGGCACACTCACACTCACAAACTTATCGGCCCCCTCTGTTAGCGGGCTTCTGGAGATCAGCAAATGTAATCTCCACCTGTTTCTTGAGCTCTTTATAGCTCATGATGAATGCCGTCTCCGAGTCGCGTGTCGTGATATATATCAACTCGTCTGTGCCCGCGTCTAGTTTGTTCATGGTGGTGATGATCTGGCCTAGATCTAGCACCGGATTTCCGTTGGCATCGACCTTGTGGAAGACAAAGTCGCGGAAAAGCTTCAGTGAGTATCGTTCTCCGGTCTCGGACCAGTTTGGGTCTCCAGCATACTCAGGTCGTTCGTTGATGCATCCAAGTTTCGCGAACAAGCGGCACAATCTGCCGTTTTCGAGCTCTCTACCCAGGTGGCGCTCCAACTCTTCCTCTGCAAAGCTCGTGGATTGGTATAAATCATCTGTGTGACAAGCAAGATCGCGAACGAGCTGATCAGACGTCTTCATAGATGATTGAGAAGGGGTGAGTAGCCAGATCAAGCGTTCCTTGAGCTCGGATGAATAGGCACGTTGACCCAGTTGTTCTACCGCGAGACGCTCCTGCAAATTTCTCGTCGGGGTGTTCATGGCAAGACTGAGAATGACTCGCCCCACATTGATGAGATCCTCGTGTTGAAGCTGTTCGATGGAGCGCAGGTCCTGTTTCTCGAAGTGGATGACGTCAAGGATAGAACACGCGCTCAATCGGATATGGTTTTTGTTAGTGAGAATGATCTTACTCAAATCAATACAGCGAGCAGCGAGTTTGGCTTTGTGGATGGTCCTCAAAGCGCTCGCTAGCTGGGCCAAGTAACTCCATAAGACCTCCTCCGGCACGTGTTGCTGAGCGTACCGGGCGGCTGGCGTACTAGGGAAATGATGCTCGGCAAGCGATTTAGATAAGGGATGGTAAGTATGGACAAAGATGGTAGAGCCGCCATCATTAAACACACGCGTCGTAAAAGCCTCTATCGTGCTGACAATGTTGGGGTGTCGAATCTTCTTCCATGATTTCACTGCCTTCATTGCATCTTCATCCGTCAATCGGAAGCCTATAAATCGTTGAGCTCGGAGTTCCAATGAATGAAAAGAGCTGTCTTACCCTGAATTCTTCGGAGGCAGTACACATTGCCATCCGTGCTCGAAGTAGCTTTCCACACCCATGTAGGGTACTCAAATATACTCTGAGTATGTTGCAAATTTTTATTTTGCTTGATTGGTTTGAGAGGCACAAGAGAATGGTACTGTAACAGGGTAATGGCGGTGACACCAGGCTGCTGTGGGAGAACCTGTCTAGCGGCGTCGCTCTTCTTTTGAGACTCTTCTCGCAAATTCTCAGGAAGAAAGAAATCGTATATGGAACGTTGATGACCCTGTAGTGAGTCTCGTGCTGATGGAGTGGGCAAATAGAGGTGGTGCAGAAGCTAGGCCATTGACATGTGAGTATAAAGACAGAAGGAAGATGGGAAGACCACTCACCATTGCTTGCGCGGAAGGAGAGAACTGATTTTGCGCACCGTAGTAGGAGGTTCCGGCTCCAGGTACTAGTGGGTTGTGTTCTTCTGCATATGGATTGTACGGAGCATGAGGAATTTGAGGGGGGACTAAGAAAGGGTCGTAGGCCATAGAGTTATCGGCACTGCCATTAGCAGCGCTCTGAACTGTGGATGCAAGATTGTCATAGTGGCTAGTGTTGAACTCGTTGAAACTGGTTGGTTGGGAATTGCTGGCTGATGCTGTACCGGAAGCACCTCGAGGAGTGAATGGTGTCGCACTCGTCGAGAAATTGGTCTTTTTGGCTCCAGGTTGAGCAGGTGTGAAAGAAGGAGAATCAACATTCAACTTTTTGGTTTGACTGTTTGAAGTTGTATATGTTAGCCCAGGTCCACTTGTAGGCGCGTACATTGGATGGTAGCCGCGAATGTGCCGGTCCGAATTCTTGGGTGTAGCTCTGGGAATGATCCCAGGCCCGCTCGTGGGTTGGTATTCTGGGGGATAACAGCAAATTCGTGGTATAGGTAGGAAACGATGGCCGGAACGTTGAGGGAGCTGGCTTGGGTGTTTGATCCGAGACACAGGTTGATGATGCTGACGAGCTGAGGACATTCCTCCTCGGAATCCTCTTGCAATTGGTATCTAGCCGCGTTGGGGTAGGGGTTTGGATCTAGGTGACCACAGCCGAAGGGCTCATAGAGTCTGGAATCGGGAGGAGGCTTAGTCACCACGCCCCAAAGAACGGCCAATTGCTCCCTCGACAGGAACCTTGATTGATACTGTGCCATACCCTAAAGGGTTGCTACTAGCTCACTCGACAGGAACCCTGACTGAGCCTGTGCCATGATCCCTATGCGAATCTGACTTGAGACCTTGTGATTACGTCGAAGCGATTGTGGGGCGGTTCTCAGAGAGGAATTGAGGGCTTGTAGAAACTGAGTGAAGAAGATACGTTCAAGGGCGGTGGCCGGCAGCTGGGGAGAGATCGAAGCTGTTGGGTATGGCAGATCTGGTAGATGCGCACGCGTGGGGTTTCAATTTCTTAAGAAGGCACCTCTCCAGAAGTATACCCCATGGGGTAGCTGTCCGGGGTGTACGGGGAGTATGGAAGGTCGCAGCTCGCATGTTCCGGGGGCTCTTAGGGCACTTAGGGCTCTTGAGGGCATCGTGGGGTTTGTTGTCGCGTCGAGGCGTGGGGTCGCGGGGATTGTCGTCGAGGGCATGCGCGGGATTGGTCGAAAAGGCACCAGGCCAATGCGCGGACGGGGATCCAAGGGACAAAGAGACGAGGGGCGCGAGGGGTAGGCATTGGGGATGTATACTTACTTATCATGAGAGTTACCACTATTCTTGTTCTGGTCATGATTAAAGGCACAGCCCTGATCCTCGTAGCGACAGTGGCCATAAATCAGGACGTTGCGACAGAGGGTATCTTTGGAATCTACACCACCATCACCACTCTCATCGTTAGTTACTTGTGGGAGAGGGTGGGTGCTATGACAGAAGATCGAGTGGTGATTGCTTACCGCGCGTCTTGGGTCTCGGAGAAGCCATCTGGCGGCCATTGCTGGCATTCCCAAATCGCGCGGTGGCCATGGCTGCAGATGTCTTCGGAGAGGGATGCTAGATATCAAGAACAGCTGCAGCGCCGAGTCCGAAGAGTCATGCGCGCAGCCCCGGTCAACACAACTACCGAGTTCTACAACGGTCAGTAACCGCCAGTATATATGTGCGGGTTGATGCGCATGCGCACTTCTGGAAGCGGAATGAGAATGAATTATGTGAATAAAGAATGAGGTATACAGAGAGAGGGATGCGCAATCGGCCTGAGTTTGTGATTGAAGGGTATATCAACAAGCTTATTAGTGGTTGGCAAAGAGTGAATGGGTTTTACACGACTACAGGACGCGCCAGTAACATCTAGTAGAGGGGGAGACAACACGTTGGTAAAGTAAATAGATAGCCTACCGAGCACCTAAAGCGGTCCCATTTTCTCAGGTGTTTAACAGACAATTCACCCATAGAATGATATAATAATTGAGAAAGCCGAACAATGGGAGAAAGGAAGGGAGGGTAGGACCGTTAATCGGTGACAGCGATGGTGGTGATGATGATGATGTTGGGGGTCGGATGGGATGGCTGTGATGCAACCAAAGAGATGGAGACATTGTACGCAAGGCGGCTGATAGTGGTGGGGTCCATGTAGGCATATCACAGCATTGCCATTATTGGTCGCATACACCCCCTGAAGTCGGACATTGTCGAGGGCCATCTACTTCTGTGATACATGATATTCCTGAGAAACCAAGGACAGAAATCGGAGTAAGCTCTAAGTACCTCCGACTCACCTTTAACCCCAATATGTATGTACATACATAACATTACAAGGGCAGTACATGCGCTCTTCCATTTTCAGTGGAAGCCCTTCACCTCGTTATCGCAGCCTGACGACATCATTGCTGTGGATCTGAACACGCAGTCCATTATTATTACTCGGGGTCTTTCTATCTGAAATCTCTCTCTCCTCTAATCAATAATAATCATGCGATAATATTTTCATAGTTGCCTACTGCCCTTCCCTCCACAGAGAACAGGAAGACCGAATATTCCTTTCTGCGACAACAAGCTGGATTGATTTTTTTTTTTTTTTTTTTTTTTTCCATGCGACACTGGCCGAATGATCCGCTCTGATTGAGTCTGCCTAATCAACTTGCCAATCTACCATCTTCTGTCCCACACCAGAAGCATCTGCATCGATGGACTGCAGGTAGCCACGCGAGTAAACGAGGATTCATTTATTTATTTGAGAGCTTGGTCATAAGCAGGGGGGACAGCAGCAGCTTCTAAAAAAAATCATTTAACATGGCATCAGACGCAAGCTCAGAGGTCACCAACGGCTCAGATATAAGTCAGCTCACGCCCGACCAACAGGCCGCCCTCGAGCAACATACTTCAGTCACAGGCCAGTCTGTCCAAGAAGCCATACGCCTGCTGCGGAGATCACAATGGAACGTCCAAATAGCCATAACCAAGTTCTTCGACGACGAAGCACCCGACCCTGTCGCCGAGGCTATCGCCCAGCAAAACCACATCCCACCTCCCCAGGCCTCGCGCCTTGAGAATCTTCAAGAGACCTTCTCCCAACAACCAATAACTAGCCGTCCCCGGCAAGCCCGCGACAGACCCGATCCCGCCCCTAGAATAGTACCTCAACAACCCACGACAACGCGCCACACGCCCTTCCTCCTCGCCATCATCTTCGCCCCCTTCAACGTCGGCTACCGCGCCATGTCCACCCTCTTCCGCACCTTCATGTACATCTTCACCTTCCTTCCCGCCTCCATCCGTCCGCGATCCATAACAACGACTATGACGACCGGGTTTAGGGGCACCATGGGTCGTCGCATGCTCATGCCGCGAGACACCGCTGCACGCTTCCGCCGCGAGTTCGAAGAGGAGTACGGTACCGACGTGCTCCCCTGGCACGAAGGTGGCTTTGCGCAAGCTCTCGACCTGGCCAAGAAGGATCTCAAGTTCCTGCTCATTGTGCTCATGTCCCCCGAGCACGACGACACCGAGTCCTTCACACGAGACACCCTCCTCGCACCCGAAGTAGCAGCTTTCATCTCTGACCCCGCCAACGACATCATCCTCTGGGGCGGCAATGTCCTCGACTCCGAAGCCTACCAGGTCGCCGGAGAGTACAATTGCACCAAGTATCCCTTCTCCTGCATCGTGTGCCTCACCCCCAAGGAAGGCAGCACGCGGATGAGCATCGTCAAGAGACTCGCTGGCCCCCTGTCGCCGGCTACGTATCTGTCCGAAATACAGACCGCAATCAACAAATACGCTCCCGACCTAGCCGGCGTCCGCGCCGAGCGCACCGTCCAGCAAGCGTCGAGGAACCTGCGCACAGAACAAGACGACGCCTACGAGCGCTCTCTAGCGCGTGATCGCGAGCGCGCCCGCCAGCGCAAAGAAGCCGAGGCAGCCGCCGCTGCAGCAGAGCAGAAAGCCAAGGAAGATGCCGAAGCAGCGCAAATACGCGATGCTAAGAAGCAGCAGTGGAGAAGGTGGCGCGCGACGACTGTCAATCCTGAGCCGGACAGCAAGGTGGATGCTAAGGATGTTGTAAGGCTGGCGCTCATGTTGCCTCATGCGGGGCGGATTGTGCGCAGGTTTGATGCGCAGACGACGGTGGAGGAGCTATATGCTTTTGTCGAGTGTTATGATATCTTGACTACCAATCCGGAGGTTATGAATGGCGGTAAGAGTGCGAGCGGGGAGGCTGATGAGGAAGAATTGGATCTATCCGCCGAGAGACCCGAGGACTATGTCCATGAATATGCGATCCGCATCGCCTCGCCCCTACCTCGCGAAGTGTACGAACCGGATGAGAAAGCCACACTTGGCGAGCGTATTGGAAGGTCGGGGAATCTTATTGTTGAGTCTCTCTCGCCGAATGACAGGGACGAGGTAGTGGATGAGAAAGTTGGGCTGTAACTTGTAAAGAAGGTTCGTATTCGATAGCTCGATAAAGATATTTTGGCTGCTGTATACCTATCTACTTTACCTTCCAAACTGTCTGCGTGTGCATTTATCCAAGTCAAGCTCGAGCAGAGACATTGTTAACGCATTGCGGTGCATAATGATTATGCTTATTGCCGAATGGAAGAGAGCATGATACATGGATGAGTGGACGGACAATACATTGAGACAATCGGAGAGTTGATAAGTCACTAGGTAGGTAGGTAGGCAGGCGGAAGAACCAGCGAGATAGGCAAGTAAGCAGAGTAGATGATGAATTGCGAAGGTAACGTTGGTATTCAGACAATGTAGTTTCCTACCAGATACCACATATATTCTATAGGCGTGGATAAGAAGCAGCCTCAGTCTCTATACTCGTGGGGAATAGCATAGTCAAGTCTATCATCTTCGCAGTGTTTCGCTGTACTCCCAAGCAAGAGAGTTAAGGAACCATGACGGTCCCATTTCTCATCACCATTTTTTGTTCTTTCTTTCCCCCTCTCTCTTTCGCTGGTCTAAGCCAGCCGCTCTGTCGCTCTATCCATCCAGTCCATCGAACATCTATCCAGAAGGACTGCCAACATCATCTATCATCTATGCATCTACAACCGATCCAACAACCCCGTGCCCTCAAGTGTGAGCACAATCTGATGAACAATAGACCGCACGCTCTGCTTCTCCGCATCAACCACAATATCCGGCTTAGCAGGAGCCTCATAAGGATCATCCACACCCGTGAACCCCTTGATCTCGCCGCGTCTAGCACGGGCATAGATTCCGCGTTTATCCGTCTTCTCGCAGTATTCCAAAGGAGTAGCGACGTGGACAAGGAAGAAATCACCATACTTCTCGACAGCCTCTTTAGCCGCCGCGCGATCGGCCTCGAAGGGAGCGATGGGCGCAGCAATGACGGCTGCGCCGGAACGAGTCAACTCGCCGGCGACGAAGGCGATGCGCGCAATGTTCTTGCTGCGGTCCTCGCGGCTGAATCCAAGTTCTGACGAGAGCTCGGACCGCACGGTCTCGCCGAGGAGCATGGAGACGGAACGACCGCCTTGCTGGTTGAGCGTCAACTCCAAGGCGCGCGCGATCTGGTCTTTGCCCGAATTCGTGTATCCCGTCAGGAAAATCGTGAAACCCTGCGCGGCGCGCGGCGGGTGCGATTCCCGCAGGACCTTAACGACCTCGGGATAAGAGAACCACTCGGGGATCTCCCTCCCACTTCGGAGACGAGCGCGGAGCTCGGTACCGGAGATATTCAGTGTGCGCGTATCCTTGGGGATCTGGTCGATGGGCGCATACTCGTCCTTGTCGGGCAGATAAGTAACCATCTGGAAAGGAACGACCTCAATGCCCAGCTCGTCGCGGTACTTCTCCACAGCGTACTGCGCGTCGTAGGGGCCGTAGAAATCCACGCCCTTGCTGTTCTTGCCGGGTCCGGCGTGATCGCGGCCGACGATGAAGTGCGTCGCGCCGTGGTTTTTGCGGATGATGGCGTGCCAGATGGCTTCGCGTGGTCCGCCCATGCGCATGGCTAGGGGCAGAAGACCGAGGACTGCCATGCCATTGGGGTAACGAGGCAGAAGCGCCTTGTAGACGCGCACGCGCGTGAAGTGGTCGATGTCGCCGGGCTTGGTGAGGCCTACGACGGGGTGGATGAGGACGTTGGCGTGGTGCGAGCGGGCGGCGCGGACGGTCAGCTCACGGTGGGCGCGGTGCATGGGGTTTCGGGTCTGGAAGGCGACGACGCGCTGCCATCCTAGCTTGTCGAAGTGTAATCTGAGCTCGGCGGGAGTGTCTGAGGGGGGAAAAAAGGGTTGTGTAAGTCTATTTGTCCAGGATGCAAGAGGGGTGGGGGAGTTATGGATTTGTGAGGCAAAAACTTACAGCGGAGGTCAACGAAGTCGTAGTGTTGCAGGCGGTTGATAGCCTCGACCTTGCCACCGACGTAGAACTCGCCGGCGATCTTGTGAAGGTACTTGACAGCTGGGTGGGCCTCATCGTCGTCTCCAAAAACCTCCCGGGCTTCCTTTACCCTGTAAAAACGAAGTCAGAAACCGAAAAGAGAAAATAAGAAGCTCGAGGCTGGCGTGTAAAACCTACTTGTCAGGCTTGTAGATGTCATCTACGGTAAGAATAGCCAAATTGCGGTCGTCACGCAGATCGCGCAACGTCACACGCAAACCGGGCTTCAAACCCACGTCCTTAATGGTCTCGGAGGACACATCAAGAGTGATGGGCATGGAGAACAGGATGCCATTCGTGAGACGGTTCTCCTTTACGACGCTGTAGTAGAAGTCAGCCGGCGCTGTCTCATTGGTCCTCGGCTAACAAAAAAAAAAGTAACAAGGATAATGAATAGCCCGGTTCGGAGCGAGCAATTCCATTGCCACGTACCCTTTGTAGTCAGCCTCGTTCATGAAACCTGTAACAAAAGACAGGCTGTTAGCGAAACTACAATTTCCACACTTGTCTTGGCGGTCATCTTTTCCAACGTGAAACTTCCTATATAGGCCACCTGAGGGACAAGCTAGAGGCCGATCTGGGGCTAGGAATACGTGGCAGACCCCACCACATCTGATTGCCAGTAATCCTCGGGACAGACGGCACAGACATACCTTCGAGGGGTGAAAAACCGCCATTGAGGATCAATTCGAGATCGCAGAGCTGTCTCTCGGTCAGGACGATGGCCGGAAGCGTCTCAGCCTCAGCTGCGAGTTCGGCATGGCGCGGGAGATCTCTGGCGATCAGATCCTTGAGGATACCGCCGTGGGGTGGGTTTGCCATTGTATGTATGTGAATCTGTTCGGCGAGGGAGGGGTGGAAGAGGGGGAAAAGATCAATAAGAGAGAAAAACTGAGGAGGATCGAGGAGAAGGGCGTGAAGGGTTCAAATAGCGAGTCAGCAGCTAAGAAAGTCGGTATGTACGGAGTAGCTGGAGGCTCTGATTATTAGTATTTTTTTTCCCCTATCGAATTGATGGGGTCGAATACCCTTGGAACCGGTACCTAGATCCTGGTACTATACCGCGTAAGACCCTTGGCGGAAACGAGGGGCTGACGGAGCTGGAGTGGAGGAGGATGATCAATTCTCACAATACCGGGTGTCTCTAATCGAGCACACGTCGACACCTTCTCAACAGAGCAGGAGTACTCAAAGTAGGGGGATCAATTGATAACAGGAGACGGCAGTTTCCAAGACGAGTAAGGATGTGAGATCGAATGAAAAACTCCAAAAGTATTCTCAATTGGGATGTTTGTGACTATGCATTGAAGACGAAAGTTGAGATTTTTTCTGCATTCCCTAATGGCTGACGTAATTCTCGGTAGGGATGGCATTTTAGCAATGCAATGCGACTTCTTATGCATGCCGAGACGGTAAACTCAACGTCAGACCTCAATACTACGTTTTAGCTTGGATGGCGTGCTCGGGAATCCAAGTCAAGACCCGTGAAAATCAACGGGTATTTCAAGGGACTGTGGGGTTATAGGGCTGGTTGTTAAGAAGCTCAACAAAGACTGCTCAATTGGACTGATTGATTGTATGCTTCACAGGAGCACAAATGGAGCTTTGGATTCTTAACCATGGCAATGTCGTGTACACATCTCTGGCGTTCAACGGCGCTTCCCGGGTTACTACTAAGTCAGGCCCGGCAAGGTACTCGTGTGAAACGAAACGAGAGTACGTCACGGCAGTCTAGGTTGTTTCATTACTAATAAGTCGATCTGTCTGAGCACCTAATTATATTATAACCTGTAATGAGCCGCCGGCACCTTCCATTGTTTCATTATTAGTACAGGCAAACAGGCAGGCTGAGCCAAGGTACGCAGGGTACGTAAACCCAACGCGTGTCGCATTATACCCTTGTTGGGCCACGTATAGAACATTGCCAGTCGATCATTCTCATTAAAGATGGAGAACATTGAACTTTGAACAACTCCATTTTTTCTCTTCCTTCTAAACTATGGCTACATCTTCCATTGCGAATGCTCAATCAGCCGATACCCGATTTACAACGGCAGTTACAGCGGTTGCGCACGGCAGACGACGGCTTCTACAGCGGATATCGGTAGTGCGTTGCTTATAAGCAAACACAAGGTTATTATTATCTACACTTTTCTAGAGTATTATTTCAAAAAGGACCAGAATGTAATAAGCAACCCCTTTGCGAGGAGTCGGCCCTTCCATAGCTACGTCCACCGACTCCGGACCGCGGCTCTGGGCGGCCATCATATTCGGCCGAAGATCTGTTCCTTGGTTCTATTAGGGTGCGATCAGCAGGGTTTTAACGTGGACATTATCTGATGCATCACCGAGTATTCCGGTACTACCCAGCTGGAGATTTACAATACAATGTCTCGAGCTGTTCAAGGGGACCTGAATATGAGGTCTTAAGTGAACTGCAACGTCTGTTCATCACAGACACTCAGTGCATCCGGACTATGCAAGTAACACGCCAAAAGCAAAAACTACCAGATCCCTTCATGCACGTCATTTAGATCAGATCTAAATATCTACCATGGACTTTGAAGAATGTCATTCAATCAGGATCATCTCCAGCTCGTCAAGAAATTATGTATTTAATCCAGCTGCGCATTTGACAGGAAACGTTCCCGTCCCGCGGAAGATGCAGTGCAACAATACATCTGTCTTTGCCGTGCGCCACAGCATTGATAAAAGTCACACATGATCAACGCACAATGGATGTGGTTGTGTGACGTTCATCAATGCCGTGGCACCTACATCGTCTTACTAGGACACCATATGTTTGAAAGCGGCTAGGCTAGACCTGTTAACGCTTAGAGCGCAGGTATACATATAGCGCGCTAAAGAATCTGCCAAGACTTACCGTGGTCGTTTATTACCTATAGACAACGTGCGACAGCGTTCTTGACGTCTCAGGACACGCAAAAGCAGATTGAAAAAAAAGAGCTAAACGAAGTGATATTACACGGTAATATTGGGTTGCTGTGTTACCCTGAATTTACCTACAGTTATTCCATTACCTGAGAGCCGGAGTCTTTACCCCTTTTCGTGCCGTGTATCGAACCCCCTTTTCCTCAACCATAATAGAAGAAAACGAAATCCCAATCCTCTTGTTCCATCTTATCTATGTCTTCGAGGTAAAATGGTTAGAAAGGGAGGAAAAGTAAAGACTGAAAGAAATGAAAAGAAAATAATAGATTTAGGAAAGAATACATCATGATCCCTGAGCCAAGACACTTCACACTAATTACCTTCCCGCATACCCGCGTAATATTCAAGCCCAGCGGCCAGTCGACGGGCAAAAAGGCGCCATCTCGCAAGTTTCTGGTTCTGTTGGGCTTGTTTCTGGCCATCCTCCAGCGCCGCTGGTTCGCCTCCACTTCTCTTTTCTGCTTGTGCGGCTACGGCTGCTGCTTTTTCTTCTGCAGCATCCAGAGCTTGCCGGCGCCGTCGAAGATTACGTCCGTAATCTGCGGCAGCTACTTCATCGTCCAGTACAGCGGCCATCGCCGGATTCAGACTTGGCGTCGGCATTGCTGGGGTCTGCGCTCTTGCTGCTACTCCGGATGTGGAGGTGCCGTTGTTTGGTGCGGGCGCTGCTAGAATCGAGCTTAGTGTCGATGTTTGGAATGTGCTGCTTGCGCTGTCGCCGTTTTGGCTGGTGTAGTTCCCTATATGATTTAGAGATTGTTAGCATGAGGATAAGTTATATGATGAAAGAGAGAGGATACAATAAGGCTGGGACATACCTGGAATAAAAGAAGACGTGACAGAGAATGTCAGTGTTGTCACCGTCCCAGATTGCGTCAGGGTTGTGGTCGACTCCGTACACGTTGTATCGTACGGGTAAGAGTAGACCGGGGACGAAGATGACGATACCGGCACCGGTGCTGGCAATGAGGATGAAGTGAGCGTTATGACCGTAGTCGTTCCCGATTGAGTGATTGTCGTCTCGCTACATGTCGTGTCAATAGGCGATGTCGAGAATCCCGGCGGCAAAGATGGTGTGATTGGCGTTGGGGTGATGGCCGTGGCTGGTGAGGAGACAGCTGGTGGCGATGAAGATACTAGCGTGCCCGACGGCGTGATAGTCACTAACGATGAAGATAGAGTACTCGTCAATGTTAAGACCGTCGTTGTGCCTGATTGGATAACTGTTGTCTCTGAGCAGGTTGTATCGTAATAATAGTAGGACGATGACAGTGACGCCGAAGACGACAAGCCGCTGATGCCTGGTGTTGGTGGTGAAGCTTGCCCTCCTGGTACAGTCGGGGTTCCTGACAATGAGGTCGACGTGGCAACAACAGAGACGCCCCCACTTGATCTGGATGGAGTTGGACCGTGAGGTCCGGGGACTGGAGCGGATATCCCACGCGACGATACCAACGACGTAGTTGTGTTCATAAACGGCAGTGGCGATGAGAATGAAGGCGATGATGGCTGTAGAGCACTGTTCGGTGGCACACCTGACAGGCCAGAGCTACTTGTCGACGATGGAAGAGCACCTGTATTGGTCGACGCTGCTATTGTCAGATTTCCTGCTGGAATGACGCTACCAGCTCCTGGGACAACACTCGAGCTAAAACCGCTGGGTATTCCTGTCGACAATGTACTGCTAGTCGCAGTCACCAATCCTGTGGCTTGGGGAGGAAGGGTTCCTGGGCCTGAAGTGACAGATTGAGAAGGAATGAATGATGCGGAAGAAGAGCCGCCAATCCCTGAGCTGGAAGAGCTGGGAAGCCCGATGAAAGATGTGTTACCAGCTGCGGTTACAGATCCTACTATTGGAGAGGATATACTGCTCGAAACCAACGTCACGGATTGCGAAGCGACAGTTTGTCCTGATGGGAGTATACTGGGTAATGAGCTAGACGTGAGGGAAACTCCTGTCAACGATGAGTTACTGGATTCTATGATAGACGATGATGAACCGCTTAAAACAGGAGTGACAGATAGAGAAGTGACCGATGATGCAGTGATGCCAATGCTACTTGCTAAAGACGAGCTACCTGTTCCGAAAGGCCCAGACGACGTTGATGATAATGACGAATTGGACATCGTGAACAGAGGCACCGCAGTATTCAGAGCAGAACTAGCAGATATACTTAGAATGCTGCTAGTAGTCATTACGGATATACCGCTAGAAAATGTGCCTGTCAAAGAAGACGAGTTGCTAATCGCGAACGGCGGTACCACCTCTGTCGGTGTAGAAGTAGATAGCACGCTCGAGCTGCGAGTTCCCGTCGCTGTTATATGAGAACTTCCAGGCGTGGTTGGTGACAATGATGAGTTCGACACCGTAGACGGCGGCACAGCTCCGCCTGAGGTTGTGCTTACCACTGAGTTTGGGGCACCGCTTCCCGGTGTAGCTGCAGAGACACTACCGGAACTCGTTATTGTTGATGATAATGATGAGTTTGCCATGGTAAATGGAGGCATCGAGCTATTTGAAGCAGTACTCGACAACACACTTGAAGTACCAGCTCCCGGCGTCGTTGTTGAGATGCTACCTGAGATCCTCGTGATTGCTGATGCGCTCGACACCGTGAGTGGAGGGGCTGCACCACTTGGAGTAGTGCTGCTTAGTATACTTGAAAGAGAACTGCCGGTTGTGATTGCAGAGAGAGTGCCCGAAATTGTTGTTGCTGATGATGATGAGTTGGACAGCATGAAGGGAGGTAACGCATTAGTTGCAACAATCGTGGAAAACGAAGTCAAAGGAGAACTCCCGGATGTGACTGCTGACCCACTGCTAGATACGGTTGGCCCTAGTGAGGATGATGAGTTTGAGATGGTTGATGGCGGTACTACATTCGTCGGTGTGGAGGTAAGGGGCGCACTTGAAGTTACTATTCCTGAAACAGCACCAGACATCACAGACGATGACTGCGACGAGCTAGGCATAGTAGATGGCGGTCCAACTGTGCTGGTTGCGCTAGAGCTAAGCAAGGCCCCTGAGCTTTCAGTCACTGTTTCTAACATTATGGACACGCTGATCGAGCTCGATGAGGACGAACTAATCAGAGATGACACGATAGTACCATTTGCAACAGGTACAAGTGTCGTGAGAGTGGTTCCTGTGATCGTCGACGGGGGAATCGTCAAAGTCGCTATCATCGAAGTGACAGAGGTGATATTATTGCTGCTCGTGGTCACGGCGCTACTAATACTGCTGACACCGCCTGTACTCAAACTAGAAGTGGCCGTAGAGCCAACACCGCTCAAGCTGGAGTTAGATACAGGGAAGGGCGGTGCCGACGACGATGGCGGAGATAGGGTTGCCGAGCCTCCACTACCACTTGTCAGGGTCGCGGTGCTAGAAGAAGAGGAGACAGACTCGAAAGAAGACGACGAGGAGGCATTAATCATAGGAGGGATGATACCGGATGTAGTGACAAGGGTAGTTGGAGATGATGATCCGCTACTTGAGAGCTGTTGAGCACTGCTCAGTGGTGGAAGAGTCGCACTTGGTACACTGGATGACCCGTTTGTGGAAGGGAACGGTGGAAGCAAACCAGATACCATCGATAGCGTGTTAGAACCGCTTGTAGTAGGGAGGATACCGCTGGCTGAGCCTCTGAAACTGCCAGATGATAATGGCATCGTCGTACCGCTTCTATTTGAGGTTGCCCCTGCACTACTGAAAATGCTCGGGGACGTTGGTGCTATACCTTGCAATGTCGATGATGTAGCAGTATTGAATGGGAATGGCGTCAAAGCCGTGCCTATGGAGCCACTAGTTATCGTTGGGGATAATGAAGTCAACAGAGGACTTGTACCGCTACTCAGGGATCCGCCCGGAGAAGTAACTTTACTTGTCGGTATAGTAGAGTTGCTCGGCGGGAAGGGGGCTGACAGGCTAGTTGAGGCAGAAACCGAGTTTAACACAGACGAACTACCAGAGGGTGCAAGCCCGCTCGAACCTATGATCGACAGAGTTGAGTTCATCGGAGGAAATGGAGCGGATGAACTGCCGCTCAATGCACTAATGCTGAGTGCTCCAGCTCCCGACACAGGAACAGTAGCAGAGCTCACGGTTATGCTGCTGCTGACTAATCCTGTTGGAAGTATAGAGCTTCCTGGCACAAGAGATGAATTGGTAATCGGGGAGGGCATACTCGTCGCTGTGTTCGATAATGCCACAGAACCCGTGGTGCTCAAGCTATTAATAGCCGAGGATAAGGGAACAGTGACAGTACCTGTCCCTGTGAAGAGTGACGACAATCCACTTGTCGGCATTGATGAGTTCGTCAACGGGAGTTGAGCTGTCTGGCTCGACGTTGATAACCCATTAGGCGCATTTCTAGTGCTCATAGTGGTTGATATGATACTAAGCGATGAAATTATTCCAGAGCCCATGGTGGTCACAGGGATACTGGAACTGTTTCCAGATAGAGCCGTGGGATTGAAGGGAGCAATCCCAGAGGAGATTCCGGAGACCGTTGTGGTAGTTGGTAGAGCAGAACTATTTCCGAATGAGGCAGTAGGAGTGGTTGAAAGAGACGCGGTCGAGTTAGTGAAAACACCTGTTGAAGAAATCCGACTAGCATTGCTCCGGGTCCCGTTGAGTGGCACTGATTGAGTTGCGACCACAACCGAGCTTGTAACTGAAGTTGGGTTAATAATTGGGATTGATGCAGTACCCACACCAGGCGGAATGGTAAAGCCATTCGAAGGCGCTACCAATGAGTTACTTGGAGTTATGGCTGTAACTGGGTTTGATACAACAGTTGAGTTCGTAAGAGGCAAAGTCATCGAACTTGGAGCAGATTGAGTTGCTTGGCTGCCTGGTGCCGCAACAGTAGTAATTGCGGTCGCATTCGCAACTGAAGTAATGAGTGAAACCCCAGTAGTCGAGATTGCGATTGATCTGGTTCCTGATTGGAGAAGGCTGCCGGTAATGCTGGTCATATTGGGGAATGGATATAGACCTGCTGATTGACTTATGCGAGGTATGTGGCTGGAAGAGCCGATGGTTGGTGGTGGGACAATCCCTGTCGTAGACAGTGACGTGCTCGGCCCCAATGACTGAATTGTAGAGTTCATCATGGTACCGACATTGCTCGATGCTGTCAAACCTCCATTAGGAGTTATCCCGGTACCTAGGCTTGAGGAAAATAGTGACGTTGTGATAACCGGGATATTACCCGAGATGGAAGCCTCTGAGGAACCCGTCGGGCCAGCGCCAGGGGCTGTCGAATTAGTCATTGGGAACGGGGCAGATTGAGGACCTGGGGATATGGCAGCCCCAGCCGAGGAAGTTGAGGGGCCAGTACCAGTCGAAGATAATACAGACTCTGTGACCATACTGGAAGAAGACCCTGTTGAGCCAATACTTCCCGAAGCGTTCGGTCCGGGCGCAGTGAAATTGCCCATAGGGGAAGAGGCCGTTAATGAGGCAGTCGTTAGCACAGACATGGTCGCTGAAGGTAACGATGAAGCGACAGTCATGTGTAATGTGGTGGGTAAACTGACAACTGAGCCAGCAGTCGATAACATAGAGACGCTAGCAGCGGTTACGGTGCCATTCGAACCAGGCGTTGACGCTACGGCGGGG
The DNA here is from genome assembly GCA_022578795.1 of Xylariaceae sp. FL0255. Lineage (NCBI taxonomy): Eukaryota > Fungi > Ascomycota > Sordariomycetes > Xylariales > Xylariaceae > Xylariaceae sp. FL0255. The sequence goes on along the minus strand of MU388828.1, from coordinate 525,457 downwards.
CTCGTCGCCGTAGGTAGAAGGACACTTGGGTTGGAGAGAGAACTTCCTGTTGGACCTACTGTTGACATCGATGGGTTCGTCATGGGGAAAGGTATAGTTTGACTACCACTGGAAAGAGAGAGAATAGACCCTGTCGTCAGGCCAGGGACCGATGTCACATTCACGGGAGGTGTTGCGGATATGTTATTTGATTCTGCGGCAGTAACTGAACCAGTAGATGAAATGCTCAACATCGAGTTTGTCAGAGATATTGGTACTGAACTTGAGCCTGTGACAGTGGGCGAACTCAACCCGCTAGACGGAACAACGAGTGAACCTCCCGGTGGTACGGAGCCCATCATCAAGCTAGAAATTGACGATACATTTGAGATCGATACAGGAGTTACGGATGCATTCGAACCAGTGGTCGGGGCGGTGATCGACGTCGGGAAGGGTGTTACCTGCGATAAGGATACTTCTGATCCGGAACCAGAGCTCACAGTTGGAGCAACTGTGCTATTTCCATTGCTTGTTGGGAATAGAGGTGTAATAGTCGCTGGACTATTTGATGATCTACTCGGGATGCTTCCTGTATTGTTGGCACCAGGCGGCACAGTTATTGCCCCCGGGTTCGGTAGCCCACTAACGGAAGATGGAGGGGTTACAGTCCTGTTTGCAGCAGTTGATGGGCTGCTCGCCGAAGATGAGAAAGACATATTCAGGGATTGGGACAGTTCTGGTCCAGGAACTGAGCTTCCTGTCGGACTAACGCTGTTGGTTCCATTTGCTGTGGGGAAAGGGGGTATACTGATGGTTGGACTCGTCGATGATATGGTGGGAATGCTTGTGGTGACACTGGAACTAGGCGCAGTGATCGAGCCGCCCATAGACGGAGATAAGGGCGTCGACGTCATCTGTGATGGCGATGCCCCTGATCCAGAAAGCGAGCTTCTTATTGGAGCAACAAAGCTTGTACCGTTGCTCGTTTGGAATGGAGGATGTGGACTGGTATTAGGAGACGAAGAAGCACCGGGAAGACTTGTAGTACCGTTAGGCCCGGTAATCGAGCTAGGCATTGACGCCGACAACCCTGGGGTCACCGATGTGTTTGCCACTGTCAAAGAACCACTGACAGATGAGTAAGTTGTAGGTGTGGTGAGAGAGAGCGACATCCCTGGCCCAGATAGAGAGCTTCCCGTTACACTGATGATGCTTGTTCCATTTCCCGTGGGGAAAGGAGGGGATATCGTGTTTCCGGTAGAAGCTTCTCTGGTACTGATCGGTCCTGTTGTTATAGTGACGGCGGAGTTTGAACCTCCGGAGTTGGCCACAGACAGCGAATTCGACCCAGAGATGGAAGAGAAGGACGAGACTTCGGGGCTCTGAGTGATGATCATACTGCTGGAAAACTGCACGCTAGATAAGCTCGTTTCAGATTCGCTGGCTGTCACAGCTCCAGTTTCCCCGGTAGTTGTTGAAAACATCGAGCTAGAGATTGGGACCCCGCTTGCTGGTATACCAGTGGATGTGCCGGAGCCGGAGGCTATTGTTGAGCCTGGTTGCGCAAACTAACAGTTTAATTAGCCTCAATTCTTCTCGAATACCAAGTATTTCAGAAGAAGAAAGGCTTTGGATCGCCATTGTAGGTTGTGTCAGCCGGTTGGATGCTGCAAGCTTCAAGTTTTGCTTCATGATCTTTGGGCAAATGGGATCGGAGGTAATAACCTACAGTTGACGATATCGAACCACTCGGCGACGTCGATGCGCCAGAGCTTGTCTCTGAAGAACTACCACTTCCTGGAGACACTGTCCCAGTTTGCGCACTTGAAGTGCCGATCGAGCTTGGCATGCCAGATGTTGGGAGCGAAAAGGCTCCAGAGGCAGCACTCATCATGAGAGACACTCCAGTGATAAATGAAGTGCCGGACGGCGACGAAGCTGGATCGTTGTCAGCAATGCGTTTTACAACACTGCAATCCTCAAAATTATCAATTACCCAATGGTGTACTTGGACCAACTCCTGAAGAGGGTCCCGTCACGGACGAAGAGGAGGCAGAGAGTGATCCTAGACCTGAAATCGTATTTCGACTTGAATTGCCAAGCAGAGAGGAACCTCGAAGAAAGTTAGTAGGATATAGAAAGCCCGAAATGCTTTCAAAACCGCAGAGTAGACACTTACTAATTGACACAGGAGCGGCTGCTGATGATGGTACAGAGGAAGAGATTATGCTTCCACTAGAGACAGAGATGGTTGCTGAGGAAGATTGACTGAAATTCATTGAGAGCGAGGAAGGTGATAAAGATGTAGTGGAAGGCGGAGGCGGTGGTGGTGGCCCATATCCTCCATAGGTTTGGCTTGGATAAAGATATGCCCCTCGATCTGGCGGGGGACCTCCAAATAGCTTGTAATTAGGGACTTGTGATGCTTCTTCTGGGGAGGTTCCGCCCGCGATGATACCGGGAGGTAACTGTTGCTCTTTGTTTGAGAGGCCAAACACCCCCGGGAGCAACGCCCCGAAGATGACCACCGGCACAAAGCCATTGGTGGCGGTCAGGACCCGCATGTTGCCTATTGAAGCTGGATATCCAGCTCTATTTTCTACTGACCTAAACAGATTAGATATGAGGAGATATGTAGAGAGAGATGGTTCATCTTTTGTATGGTGTCTTATATGACGCCGGTGAGATAACCGTTGCTCTATTGAAGACTTACAGGACAAGATGTTGAAATGAAAATATCATACGAGTGGTATGTAGAGTAAGAATAAGAAAGAAGAGGCCACACAACAGTCAAAGAATGTTACTGGGCAAGATTCGGTTAAATGATTGTATATCTTAAAATGAGGCGAGAGCAGGATTCAAAGCACAGAGAAGCGACAGGCGGGAGCATCCAACACACGGGACCCTCTTGGCAACAAGTAGAGCATCAGCGAGATGCGCACGCACCTCTCTTATAATAGAGCACAGACATACAACTGGGCGAGACACTTACCTCTTCAATACGGTATATATATGTGGGTAATCTCAGACTTATAGCCGTCAAGTTTCAACGTTGCGGATAGTACAACTTGAGTAGTTCGCCACATTGGGTCGTCAAGGGTAGTCCGAAACCAAAATATGCATATGAAAACGTCCATGTCTGCGTTCAAGAACTTTGACTTCATGTTCTCACGCATGCCTTTGAACAACGCGAATCCGCGTGAATATCAGTGAGAATGGAAACATGTTCCTCATTCGCGGTGAATTCACTTTCTATTGGTCTTAGAATTAGCTATGAGCCTTTCGGTTCAACCATAGGTAGAGCCTATACTAACGGTTCCGATACTTACCAGTAAATGAAGATTTCAGATGAGACAGACAACAAGTACTGGACACAGTGCGCCTTGAACCCGGCCGAGGAAGAATAAGAACTGCGTGGGAATCTTGATTAGAATAGGCAAAATCCGCCTCTAATTGCTGTGGGAGTACGAACGGGCGGGATAGTTCACTGCTGGATGAACCGACTTTCTTGTGATCAACATGTGATTTTAAGCAATAATACTCAGAAAGGCAGGTAGATCTGCAAGACGTGTGACCTGTCAAACGGGCCGGTTTAACTGTCATGTCTTGAGGTAACTATCTGTCTCAGATGATTTTTGGACAACTGTTTACACAGACAAATTGTATATAAATATCAGAATGATAATCAACGATGAAATTGATCCTGACTATATCGGTGGTCTATTGCTTTCAAAATCTAATACCCGCGCAAGCATTCGACAATGGCCAGCAACCAAGTAGTTAAGAATCTTAGAGGTTTTGAAATGTTTTTGATGCGAGCAACCCTGTGGTGATACCAGGTCTCCGTGGTATGGCTTGAGGTCAAGACGAGCAGTGAGTGTGTAATCCCAGTCATTGGGATCGGTCCAGAGGCACTAGTTGAAGAATACAATGAAACTAACGAGGTAAAACAAGTTGAGTAGTTTCATTACTATGATTTTCCCTTCTCGGCTCTCGCGTCAGAAAACACCTTCTAGGTACGGATAACGGCTTTGAGCGCGTCAATGTTATGAAGGGCCTGCATATAACCTTGATTTCAGGTATGCGCAGTCAATGCATTAGGCAATTAATGACGGATTGTTTAATGTAACGACCCATTGAACGTAGCATGGTGACACCTCTAAGATGAGCTAAACTGTGACAATTTGATTAGAATTTTGATAAGCTATGCTCAGAATTAATGTATATTCTCTCCCAAGAAAATAGGACTCCAAGATAAACTCAGGCTTCATCTGTTGCCCGGAGTGCCAGTGCCTTCGCTGGCAGCATGCACTTAACTCGCCGTCACAATATTCCGTCTCGACTCAATTGAAGAACTTTTTACATTTAAGGTCTTGAGAAATACGTACAAATCAATGTCGTTTCCCATCAGCTACCCAAGTGAGATTGATACTGCGTTCGACGGCTGGGATAGCCTGTAAGTGAGTGCATGACTCGGGGTTTACAGAAACAGATGCGAACACACTGCCAAGAAGTTCGTCGGTGTTCAGGGATTATGCAGAAGAAACTTATTGGCAACTGCGATTGGAACGTGCAGAATACTCTCTCAGTGTTTTTGGGGTACCCTGTACCAAAACATGATTGGTTGAGGGAGATACTGTGTCTAGCAATACATTAGGCCGTATGGGCGGTATTATAGGAAATCATATATGTGCCGTACAGACTCAGGCACGGGCCGTTTATACGGGACACAATATTGGGTGAGACTGGATCGCTTAATCTCGGAGATGTCGGCCGTGTGCGTTTCTGTACGCCCACTCACTCGGCTTTCTTAGCAGACTCCCGCAGACCAGGGGCAGTACCCGTTGTCATCTGTGTGTTCTTTTGCTCGATATCGGCTGCCCACAGCGCCGCGCCAACTAGATCAGGAGGAACAGCAGCTGTCAGTTACGGCACGTATCACAAGATTAAGACAGATGCAGATCCTCACCGGTATTGGTAAATGCGAAGAACATGGACACGACAGGAATCATCTCCAGTAACGTAGCAATCGTTCCGAATCTATATCCAAATATTAGCATAGCTTTGAGACGAACAACTCCTAATCCCGGTGAGCGAACCGGCATAGGTTCGAAAGTTGCCGTGTGATATTATCACTGTAGTAATGTATATCAAGAGTCCAACTGCGGGGTCAGCGTATGGATTACTTACGATGTGTATGGACCTGTATGGTGTTCTAGCCAGTCGCGCTTCTGCGACTGGGACCAGCCTTTTAGCTGGAAATACTGTACCCCTAGATTAGACTTGTCTCGACGGAAGGGAGATTGAACCAACCCGGTCATGAACCGAATGGCCTCTTGCGCGCCCTAGAGATTACGTTAGATATGGATTTGTGTTAAGGGGGTGCGACTGTACCTTGAAGACCGATGAAGACGACCGTTCCGACGACTGGCAATTGTATAGTTAGCTTTCCAGACAATTCATTGAGTTTCATCGATAGATGTCACATACGGGGGATAAAGTTTAATGGCAGATACATGATATATCGGACAAGGGCCTTCGGGGTGAATTTGGAGAAGGGGCTCTTCAAGACTTTGCCGAGTCTTGCGATGGGGTTGCTACCAGGCATGAGCTGGCGACCCTCGCTGACAATGCCGGTGGCGTTTTTGGCAACCAGCGTGCCATCGAACGTGTCAAGAAGAGCATCGTTCAGATAAAAGCTCCGAGATATGATGTTGGTGATAGACGAGCTCTCATTCAAAACGAGGAGGGCTGTGGACAGTGCGGCGACTGGGCCGTTGACAAAGACCAGGACAGCCAGCTGTGGGAGATACGTGAAGAAGAACATAACTCCGGTGACACCAACTTGCAAGGTCAACATAGGCAGGATCCTCTCTTTGAAGGGTTTCCACAGCTCCTTATGAGTGCAGATATACAGAATGCCCCTAATGAACAGTCAGCTACCCAGGGTCTCCCTACGGCTGGGATGGATGGGGGAGTCGAACTTGAAAGGGTAGAGATATGCACCGCTTCGAGCGGCGGAAGAGAGGAACACTTTAGCCTTCTCATAGTCCTCCTTTCTAGAAGATGTTAGCTCAGACATTTGTCGATGGCCTCAGCTTGGGAGACTCACGCGACCTCTTGGGCCTTCGCTTCGACGCGATTCATCGCGCTGCGGTCGCTTGACATGATGCCAGAAGTGGAGAAATTATACCGATAGGAATATGATTTGGTATATACTTAGCATGTAAGTTGCGCGCTCAGCTCTTCTTGCGTCTCTGTCTTTATGAATTCTTAAGCTTTGTTGATAGAATTCAACCTGTCAGTGTTTGGTGAATCATGTCGTCATCCGGCAGATGGTGGGCGGTAGACCCCACTTACCACTTTGGGGAAGCTACCTTATAGCAGGTTATAGTGGGTTTTGCCGGGAGCATTTGCTCCTTTTAGGGAGACTTTCCTCCTTTTAGGGAGACTTTCCTCCTTTCATTCAAATGGGTAAGCTTGATAAAAAGATAAAAAAAGGTATTTATCTCAACTTCTCCGATAAACCATCTAGGATAAGTATTATTCTTCCAAATCGAAAACCTACTTAGTTATTATCATGATCTCGTATATGCGGACCAGTTCAAGTCTCCAACAGATTTCAAGGCCGCCGCAATAATCTCATCAAGCGTCTTCCTAGGAAGGCCAAGCCGCTCGTTCACAATGACGGCCCCTACCTCCTTCTCCAAATGACCTCCAAATAAGCATTCTCATATATCGAGCACATACGCGCGGATTCCTCCCCCCAATCACTAAGTTCGTCCTGGATGATACAGAGAGAGTCTATCCATATGTAACTCAGGCCTAGGTTGCTGTAATCTTGACAGCGTCACGAATGACCGCTGGCAGGCCCGCGCAATCAATGCCTGCGAGCATATCCGAGATATTAGCTGTAGTGGTCTTGAGACTGACTCCTTGTCCCCAGCAATAGCTCAGGGCCACATATGGCTTTGCAAAATGTCACTGAGGTCTCGATAACCTTGACGCGCGGGCCACCGGGTCCTTCTATCTCTATAAGTCTCTTTGGTGGCTGTGCCGGGTCTACTCGGTAATGAGGATGGTCATGAGTACATTTCTCCAGACAAGATCTTATGAAGGTAGTTGCCTGGCTCGAGAATACCTCTTCACTGACCTTCGGCCGTTTCGAAATATGATTAACGGGAAAGAGCTTAGAAAATTTGATCTCTTTCCGAAGCGGGTTCGGAACAAGAGCCACGTCTGTAGTACATCTTGAGATACAATCTTTCATAGAGATCCGTGTTTCTAGTGAGTTTACTCACCTATCAGTCGGTATATCTCCACCCTGCGCCTCCTTTTCGCGCTGTCCACGTCGATGACAGGTGTCCGGCGCTGATCAAGGCGCAAAAGGAAATACGAAGACTCAGCCACGTCTGTGATAAATGCACAGAAGATACATGTTGCAGACTTGGATTTCACCAGTTCTCCGTTGAGATAACCGAGTGCCGAACCATCGTCACCCCTCTCGAAAAACTGGTCATTTCCATTTGGTCCATCACAGCCAAAAGTTACCGCACTTGTCGAACGATCATCTAGGTTATAACAGACGTCGCATTTTGGTCTAAGGTTATTATTCATCTTCGAGTGTGAACATAGGCTTCAAGTTGAATGTCTATAATTTGGATTGGTGCATCTTGACCCCGCATAGCCAGGAATCGCTATAAAGGGGCTAGGGGTCTCTCCGCCTGGTGAAAATGGAACAGTGCCCCTGATTGGTGTTCGAGAGGGCTGACCAGGGCTGCTTACTTCATCCTGACTGCATTGATTTTGACTAATTAAACACGGAATTGGTCATCTTACCCTTACTATGTGTGCCAAGCTTGATGCTGTTTGCCGGTGCCAGCCCGGAACTTCAAAAAAGGTCATTGTCTGATCAAGTCGTCTGCGCAGAGACTCTTTACATGAACAACATTATAGTAGACCCTAACCGGAGTTTCGCAGATGTATAGTAGATGAAGATCAAATTGTCCAAAGAGTGTATCCAGGCAAGTTGGATTGCAAAAAGGTGCTTATTGCCAGACGAAACTGATCAAGGTAGAATATCTAGATAAGATGGAGAATCATCGATAACTTAGATGAAGCTAACATAGAGAGATGTGCTTGATTTTGATGTAAATAGACTAATTTGCTAATAATGCTTTGAGATACCTGACTCTGAGTGACTCGCAGAGCTAGCGTCTTCTGCGCATCATGGCAAAGAAAACACAGAAAACAAGACTTACGTTTCTCGAAATATGAACTTATAAGGACTATTGTTCAATAGGATAAATAGATATTGCTTATTCTCTATAGACAGGCGACAATTTCCAACAGATTCACATATTCGAGTGACCAAAAGAGGGAACACGTGGCTAAAGCTAAAGAGAGCAGTGCTGATAGAAATAAAATAGGGAACGACATGAAGATCCTCTATACCTATAATGCAAGAAAACTCTAATTACTCCAAGCAAGATTCCAAGACAAGGTTCGATAGAACCAATTGCAATCTGCCAACACTATGGCTATCAAATAGTCCAAACTGCAATCATGAGAAAAGCTCCTAGTAAGGTGAGTCATTCTGATATTGCCTTCGTGCTAAGGTAGAGCATTAGGAAAGACCATCAAGTACTTGAGGTGAGCTTGCCAAGACATCAAGAATAGTAATGCCCTCGAACAGCAAAGTGAGGCCGGCAGTAATGGACAATGAAGATTGGCCGGCCAATATAGCAGGGCAGTCGCAGTAGCTACTGCAATCGTAATTGCTGGAGTCGGACGTGCCGGAATTGGAATTGCTAACCCCGTGACTACTGCAATAGCTGCTGCATGATTCTGAAGCACAACTACCGCAATCCGCGCCTGTAGTACCAACAGAAGGCGAGTCCATCTGGGTTGGCTGCGCGTGAGGAGGGCTCTGGCGCAGAGAGGAAGCAACGTTTACTCTGTCTCGAACACGGGATGGCTGCAGCTCCCTGGCGACTTTTGCAAATACTAATCATTGATTAGCAAGAGGATCATACAGAAGTAGAATTGCCGGACCTTTCCTAGGTATAGTGGGAAGAGCAAGTATGCTCGGTGCTAGGACACATAGAGCTACGATAAAGGAGTTATAGAATTCCATTTTAAATGAAGTTGAAGCGCAGAGTCGTTCTGGGAGGCTGTGGTTGAGTATGAGGTTACTGTGAAGTGAGAGGTTGGAACTAGGATGAATGTCGATGATAGACTTGAATATGACATGACCGAGATGAGCCTGACTTTATGTATATAAGTCTGTGAGCAATGAAGGTGCTAACGATAGCAGTGTGCTTCATTTCAATAACTACACCTCCATGCTTTCCTTATAATAGCAGGCCATTCCGTAATTTCCAGGTGTTATTATAAGCGACATCCGCTTACAGTACTGTTGAAATAAGGCTGAGGTATAGGCTATAGCCCATCTACACCCCTAACTTTGATATCTATTTTAACACCGCCAGCATTACACCTTCACGACATTATCAAGTTGCACGCATCGTAAGTCAAGGGATAAAGTTAATTTAGCGAAGAATAATTCAGCCTTGATCCCGCCTCCAAAAGGTTCCCGCTGCTAATAGTTTAAGGGATCGGCAATCAGAGCTGACCAATCCAGATTGAAATTTCCACCCCTGACACAAATAATAACAGACATCGAAGTGTATGACCCTTTACCTATAACCACGGCATATTTCTCCCTCCGGCTTAGATCCTCAACACTTCTTCAGAGTCTTGTGAATATCGTTCCGAGTAGTGTCACGCAGACTAGGGCATGCATCCAACATGTTATCATAGGTGTGACGAGCATCAAGGCTCACATAACAGACCCCGAGAAACACACTTGCACCCTACCTGATTAGGCCCCGAAAATAATCAAGCGCGGCTGTAGTATAAAGGCTACTTCTCCCACCATGCGGCCTTGACAGAAATCATATCGTTGGTGGGGCTTGACTCCCTCTATGGGTAGGGGATATTGTTCGAGGCTATGAGATGTGCTTGAAATAGATAATCTAGGTCTATCAGGAGTTATGCCTGCGAAAAAGATATGGCATTCCTATGTATGAACCGAAAGGGTCACGACAGGAATGACTTACAGGATCTAATGCAGGAAGACTTGGTTGCTGAAGCTGTTCCAGCAAGTTTATGTATATTCGCTCAGCCTTAATGCTAGGTAATAGATGCCAATCTTTTTTCACCCATCGTAGGTAAGGGCCAAGAACTGACAACTCATGATAGACTACCTACCCTTGTGCCCCGCGAAGTCAATCCGTACATGAGACGAACTACAAAATAACCACATCCACTGTAAAGCCTTAGCCATCCCGCCTGTCCGGTAATCTTCACTATCAGATAGAGCGCTGAGAGAGAGAGAGAGAGTAAGAACCATTCAATCTAACCCCTACAGTCCTTCACCAAGTGTGCCTCTCTGCTGAAAGCCACCACTTCTGACCCCTCACGCGACAGTTTCGAGGGATTATAAGAGTGGACTTTTAAGCAACTCTATACTTTGCTTCGGCGTCCGACTTTGTATGAAATTATTCAACTGCAGTTTTACTGGATCCAAGGGAAAAAAAAAGAAACATATGGAGCGATACGCTTGGCTTACGTCCGAGTGACCATAGCAAGATCGCCCGCCCAAGCAAGGGGGCATCCAAACTGCGCCTTGGCCCTCGCCACTGAGACGCTAGGAACTGCGGCACCATCCGTAGGGCTCGGCTCGCCTGCCGACAAGTCTTCCTATTTGTCGCTTTGTGCCCCCCCAGGTTCTAGTCAATAAACCCCTTTACCACCTGTAATGAAAAATCACTGAATGTTCATCAACCTGCTTACGACCTCTGGTTGTCACGGCGTCTCCAGCGCGTTTGGTCCTCACGAACGGATAACCTCTTCGACCAGATTATGGGGATTATGACCGAATGATGAGAGCAATTACACACGACATCGAGTACGCAGGGAAGATGATAAAGAAAAGAAGAGATAATTCATATATTCATAGTGAGGCCGACCAAGCAGGGTATAATGATTTCATGCGTTTGAGAACGGAACGCAATGCACAGCACACACGCAAAAAGAGAAAAAATAGTCCCGTCCGTCCATCAGTGAGTCAATCCATCCAGCGCCATGCAAAGTAGATGCGAAGTCAAGAAAGAGATATGGTCGCGCCGTTTGACTCCTCCTGACTCATGAATACACGTCTTACTGATCATAGTAATGATCAAAGCCACTTGGGGCCCGCGCGATAGCCGAGGTAGATGAGAATCCTGGGCTGGTCGAAAGGCTATGGTTGTGATGTAAGGCATTCGTCGTCTTTTGCTATCGGTATTACAGTATGGTAGGTAGGACCATATATCCTTTGACACATGTAAAATTGTGTCGAGCAACATCAGCGCGAGACTCGCTCAACCAAAGACCCGGAAATGTCATCAAAAGCTTGAACTCTTGCGACATGCGAGTCTAGTCATGCGGACTGCTAAAATGAATGCAGCATCATCTATCCCGATTTTCAGACTCGTCTGCCCTGTCAGACCGAGCGAAAAATCGGTCGCGCACGCTATCTGACAGTGCACTGAACCAGCCCGGCTGCGATGTGTGGGGAGCAGCAGGAACGCCTTGCTCCAAGTCAGAGCTGTCTTCATCAGTACGCGAACTGGTAGACGCAGAGTTTGCCGCACGAAGCAGCATCTCATCTTCACTACTGTCGTCATGATAGGGCTCGTAGCGAGGGCTGGACGATGACCCACGAGCCAACGAGCGCACAACATCGCCCTTACATATAGGGCAAGTTCGACGTCGGGTGGTAAGCCATGGCGTACTAGACATGAACAATGAGTTCTCTATTCAAGACTTCAAGAAGGGGGATGAAACAGACTTACATGCATTCCGCATGGAATTCGTGCCCACATGGCAGACTCATTACTTGGCTTACACCGTCGACATATTCCTCGAGACAGACAACACACTCAATTTGTCTTCCCATATACTTCTTCCATTGACTAGCACCGGTACGCTTCTCATGCTCTCGCGGCCCGACTGGCATTACCAAGGCAGCATTGACATCGAGAAGATCGTCGCCCGACGGAACACCCGTAGTGGTCCGTGAACGGGGTCGCGGTCTGGAAGGACCATGTTGGCTTTGGAGAAGTGGCGTTGTCGGTGAAGAGCTAGTGGGGGATGGTAATCGTGGTGTTCGGCTGGGCGTGGAGGTAACGGTATGGTATGTTCGCACAGGTAGTCTTTCGACCACAGACTTGGGTGCCCGCCACCTACGGCGGCGGATCCGAGCACGCAAGAGTAACAAAGCATAAACCACGGTTAAAGTGATGAGAGGACTTATAACAAGAACAAGGAGCGTGTCAAAGAACGGACTGGCTCCACTAGTCGGTGTGACGACAACCCAAAGCCCTTCGCGCTCGGACGGTGGCGGCGGTTCTCCGATGCCACCAGGTCGTCCAATAACGGGGGCGTCAATCACACTCGAAGTCTCTTCATCGGTACCTTCAGATGCATCGATACCATCTTGATCGTGACCGAAAATTTTAGAAATGAGGCCAGGACTTACACTTGATGTTGTTGAGGATTTCCCTTTACCCTGACCAATGGCATCATGCCCTTTGCTTGGCAAATGGCTTGCAGAGAAGTCTCCAGTGTTTGGAGTTGTGGAACCCCGGCCTGGCGCTTTTTGTACTTGATTTTCCATAGAGCCAGATTTGCCATCTGTCTTTGAAGAAGTGCCTGATTTATCCGCACCCACCAGATCAGGGTCTCTCCAATCCTCCACGCCGATCTTAAAATCGTCTTTGGTAGACTGCTGATAAGTCGATTTTGTATTTGAGGTGGCCTTGATGCCAGATCTGACAGCTTGTTCAAGTTTGTTTTTAAGAGCTGTATCTTTCTCATCCGAGAAATCCTCAACTAGTACCCAATCTGATTTACTGGCACTAGTAGATTTACCCGAATCTGACAAAGTCTTTTTGCGTGGCGAGAGGCCCAAGAGCCGAGAAAACCAACCTGGTTTTGATAATGTGCTCTCTAAATTAGTTGAATGTGACTCCCTGAGTTGTTCGACACCCTCGCTGCGGGCAGTGGAAGCGGAACTGGTGTCCCGCGATGATACTGATGTCACTGTTGATCTCTTGCTCTTACTACCAGAAGATTGCGACTTTTGGGAGGATTTTCCACTATCATCGGCGCTTTCTTCAACAAAGCTTCCGGGTTGCATCATCAACGAAAGAAGGTAAGCCGTAGTTCGGGAAGTGAAAATAGAGGGGATTGATACGTTCGAGGTATCGCCATGAGCGTACATCTGTATGAGGGGCCCTCCCCTTTGGATGTCACCAACGATGAGGCCGATAGCTCCCCGACGCTGTGCCCATTTAACCTTCTCGAGAAAGCCGCACCCACCTCGGCTGAGCAAAACGATCTTGCCAGCAATCTCGGCTCCTTCCTGTATCGACTGAATGTCGGCGTGATTGGAGCTCGAGGCGAAGGTATCGCCTGTGAGTCTTTGCGACTTGTCTAGACGCTGGTGGAGATAGTCGTCTGTGCCATCGTCCACGGCCTTGTTTTTCTTTTTGGCTTCGGAATCGTAGAGGGCCGAGCGATCGACCAAAGGCGTCTTCAGATCGTCTTGCTTAGGCTTCTTAGCCTGGAGAGATCCAGCAGCCGAGTTCGATTTATCCTGAACTTCCTTAATGGCGGGTTTGAGGGCGGATATAGAGCTGCCATCGTTCCACCCCGGTACATCACTACATCCTAGCTCGCCATCGCCTTCACCGTCGGCAATGATCTCCTCAGCAAAGCTACCACCAACCCACAGCTGACCATTTAGTCCTCTTGCGGGGAGAGGTGGGCCGAAAGCGGCTGGTCTGGCTGCAAAAGAGGTGCTGTTATCATCGGCAATGGTGATGATTGCATTCGGAGGGAAGAGGGTGAAGGGGGTGTTGAAGGAAAAGAAAGATCGGAAGGTGGATCTGGGAGCGGAGCGCGGAGGAGAGATGGTAGTCGTGGATTGGCTGAGAGAGGTGACGGCACGACAGAGGAGGAATAAGGAGGCAACGGAAAAAAGGGCGAGGATGACGAGCCTCGGTGGTCGCATGATGGGCGGTTGGGCGACGGTGTGGACGATAAGGTATAATAGAATCTGGCGGCGAAGCAGTGGCAGTTCAGCCGTTAGCGTATCGTCGCATTCGGGGCATCCGCGATAGAGGAATGCTTCGGTTCTATTTTATTGTCGAATGCGCGCGTTGCGTGAGTTGGAAAATAATACAAAGAAACTGGGGCGGGTGTCGAGACAATTAAATTCTAATGACGAGTCGGAGGGACGTAGGAGGGAGGGTTGCCGTGGCGTATATTCGAGAAAGAAATCAAAGCGCAAAGACGATAACAAAACTAGCAATCGCAGAGGAGATTTTCTGGGAGTAAAATAGTGAATAGGAAAGAGGGCAGGGGAAGGCGAATGGACAGGGAAAGAGTGAGTGAACGTGGATGAATGACTACTCAAATATTGATGATGCATACATGTACATATGGCGGCGGCGGGATGGAGGAGGTGCCAGGCGAGCAAGTGGGCGCATGCGGAGAAACACACACACGTCGGTCGTCCCACTTGGTGCCCCCTGCAAGGTCCAATTACAGTAGTTTCCTTTTCCCTAACAAGTCGTTCGTTCGCCCTCCCAACTTCACTTTCCATCCAGCCTCAGCTGCTGTAGATCACATCATCAATGAACTGCATGTGCTTGTGTATTTCTGAAGATGGATACTAATTATGAAGAAACCTCCTTCGGTTTTAAATCTATTGATTTTTATTTCAATTTTCTAATGACTAAACAGAAATCCAGTTTGAATTACAACATATGAATAGCTCCTTGAGCTGTCAACCTTCACAACACTTAGAAGTCGCGTGCTGCCCACTAAAAGTTGCGTGGCCTAACCCACTTGTTCCTCCCCTTGTAGTTTAGCGCAGACCCTTACGTTCCCAGTCGGCATGCATTCAGCCATCGCCTCGACTCCGACCGACCTTTCAATTATCATTTGTTCCTGTTTCACCTTGGCGCCTTGAACCAACGAAACATAATCGTTCTATAATGAAACAAGATCGATCCCATTGCATACTGGTCACACAGTCTATATCAGCTAGGTACATCAGTACTGTGAAATAGCCAACTACCAGTTACGTAGAAACCTCCTAACTTGCCATCATCTCCACCTGTCTGTTAGAGTGGAGAGTTGCATACCCCAAGTCTTATCTACAACGAAAAAGCCCCGTGCCGAACATCAAATGATTCACCGACGATGCCCGTGACGCCTTTTCATTCACATTCATTCTATCAACTATCAGCCGCTGGCCATTTCTTACTATTCCCAAGTGTTCTCACTTCCTCTTCCCATTTAATCCTACACCTCTTGATTGTTGCTCAGCCATCAGATACTCCGCATCGCATAATGAGGACTTCGTTGCCAAGTCGGAAATTATGGCAACACAGAGCACTGGCAAGTAGCCGAAATCCGCACGATGGGTTTATCTCTCCTGAGGGTTGCAGGCAACACAATCATCGCCCTCAAGTTCAAACATGAAGCTAAGAGGCAGCATTTAAATCCGAAAGTAGCAGCTGAACAGGGGTTTCTTAAGTGACTTCTGCGCTGTCGAGTAAATATGTAACGCTCTACTTCTAGAAACTCCTATCTATGCTCGTCAGTTTCTCTCTCATCGGTCGACCTTCCATGGCCTGATATTCACGATGTTTGCATAGAAAACGCATCTCAATATCCACTGTTCACTCAGATCCTCAAATCATACAATACAATTGCAGAAGTTCTCATCCAGTGACAGCCACCTTGCCCGCCGAACCAGCAATGTTCTGTCACAATACCAACTGGCGGAAGACAAAGAGTATCCGCAGAACACATCTCGATGACGGCGCTTCTCGCATGCAGCTGATTTGTATACTAACACCGAGAATGACATTTTCCACTGCGTGTAACGTATTACAATGAAAAATGGTTCGCTTTCTCAATGCCCAAGAGGGAACTTGTGGATCTCCCTACGGCTTTGGCATAACGTTCGATGAGGTCGGTCTTCTCAACACATGCAGCATTCTTACTATCCACCTTAATTTCCTGCTGCGTGGTGCGTGTCAGTACAACAGAAAAAGGAGGGACCATAGACACAGACGATTTGAGAATCCATCTTCAAGAAGAAGAAGATCGTAAACTTGCATACTTATTCTTGCTGTTATCTACTGCTCTATAAAAAAACGCTACTGGGCGAGAAATCAGAGCTGACACAAGCACTCGACCAGCAATGATGGCGGCAGCCTTTGCTACCGTGTCGTTACCATGCACTTAGCTTGATACGTTAACGATTAGTCGACATGATCAGTCGCATGCGAATTGCATGCTTACCTGCACCTTGATTTAGGGGTAGTTATTTGCTCGTGATTTGGCCAAAACTGCATGCTCTGCAACACCTGCAGCCTTCATTGGATAGGAACAGTGGCACTCGTGCAGCCTGCTTTGCGTATCGCGCCATTGCGCATTACACAGGCCACAATTGGGGGCCAAGATTAATGAATAACCTTACAGTAGTGAGGCATGCTCAACTCTTCGATTCAAGGTTACAGAGACTGTCACCCTACCTTTATCACTCTGCATCACCTTCTCTTTCCCAGCTCATGGTAGCCCAACGCTCCGCTCACCGCCCACACACTGTGTACCTAGACCAGCCGAAGAACGAGCAATTTCTCATATTTCTACGACTTCAGTCATCATGGCGAGATGGAATTTGGTACTGCTACCAGTGATGCCATGGACCACATTCGGCACATGCTGCACCAATTGCACCAGTTGCCACAACCAACGCTGCGGTTATTGCGAATCGTCATTGTGGGCAGAATATCTCTAAACTCCAATAGCAGGGCAAACTGGCCCAACAACTTGACGGCGCCATGGAAACCGAGACACGCACTAAGATTCCCTCTTTCATCAATCTCTCAATTACTGCAGATCTCGCCGGCCTCGATAATGCGGATGGCCTGATCGCTCTGCCATCCGCCAAAATGCCCGCCCCCTCCATGGCTGCACACGGCCTGCTTACTTCGCCGTTCATAAAGAAACGCCCTCGCTGCGATTGAGATGGACTCATGGGAAGCCATCGGATGACCCGATGATGCTCCTTCGGCCTCGGAAGCCCCCTCGAAAGCAGCCCTGGCATTTACGTTCACAGCACCACACTAGACGAGGCACCGAACTCTACATTCCTGTACTCATCATTAGGGAACGAATCACCCTAATTCTTTTAAAGAACCTCATGACATCGAATATGGCCAATTGTCATGGAATTTCCGGGCCATTCATGGCGCCATATTTAGCAACCCATGGGTTTCCTGACAATCTTGATTACAGTTGTTCAAATGAAGCCTTTGATGTTGCCATTACGGACCCATTCTGGTCTTACCTGTCTGGTTCAATAATCGGAGAGCAACTTGATTTACGATACAGCCCTGTTCCTGTGGTCGACCGTGAACCGTCCGTCTGTGCGACGGATTCACCATCCCGCCGGCGAGCAGTCGGCCACACCACTAAGTTTAACAATCGACCCCAAAAAACGACAACGGAAGTCACAGTATGGGCATAGTATCGCATCGGTAATATCGCCTTCATCAAGAGAGGAGTCTATCCGTCCTCGAACGACTCGCGGCTTTGACACCTTGAGCCAGTCAGGCAAAAGTGCAACCGCAAAGCGCTTTGCATGTCCATTCCCGAAGAACGATTACCAAAAACATTGCAAAACTTGTCTGGGAAGTCCGGGATGGAAATCAAAGCATAGACGAAAGTGAGTCACTGCCTGCAATAGTGTGGTAAATTGAACAATTTGGTGACTAAGACATATACTATTGTAGGGAGCACATTTATCTCAAACTCGCCAGCCAAGAACACTTCTGTCCCCGATATTGTTAAGGCTTCACAACTGAGCCCAAGCTTCATGAACATCAACGGGCACAGCCTCCCTCCCCGGTGCAACAAGAAAGTCCTGCTATAGTGAGGGAAAAGTCAGTCGTCAGCAGATAAGCATACTCAAAAGGAGTAAACGTGGAGGCACAAAGGAAGGAAAGTGGAAGGAGATCTAGCTACTCATCTTCCCAGATACGCCAGAAGCAGAGATTCCCTCACTTTGTTAATAATACCTCTCAAGACCTTAACAAATTCAACAGGGCTTAGCAAGTACTGATGCACTTCAGACTCCAATACAACCGAAAGAACCCCATTATCCGAATTCTGTGACGATTATGAGACACTCCTCCGTGGTTCGTAGATAACAACCAGTCAGAGGCCACAAACTTGGACCTTCAGTTCATCTTGAACGACTTCAAGCGGTCCCGACTAATGAGACAAATTTTCTCACTAGAAGTCTCTTCACAAGTTTCCAACGACGGCGACCACTTGTTTCTTCCGCTTGAACCACGCTCTACAAGATCTAGGTTTGACGCTCCGAGCTCCTACAACCGAGCCTCTGCAGACTTGCACGTGGATTTCCTGCTAGGACTAACGATTCCGAACAGCTCCTTCAATGACACTGACATATCGTGGAGCTGGGCTGGTATCAACTTTGATTGATGGTGTGAGATCCTAAAGAGGAGAAAGCGATATCTTAATAAGCATTCATCACGTAGTTTGGGGAAACGGTTATCTTCTTTTTCTTTTTGTTCTTTTTTTTTATACTAGATGGTCTAAAATCTAGTTGTCTCCAGCTCTAGATGGCAAATTTCAGGTTACGGATATGTCCTGCATTTCGGATCCTTTCCTGTTCTCTCTTATTTATCTCAATATTTCTATTAGTCTTTGGGAAAAGGAGTACCTGTGGGGGTAAAACTTTACATGTCTCGCTTCGTCCTTCTAGAATATTTCAACTTATGTAGACAATGGGGATCTTTAAACTATTATTTCTATAGTTTCTCCAACGCGGCACAAGTTTAAATGACAGTCAGTGGGTAATTATGGTTACGAATAGGCGATAGGTCTCATAGACTAATCCTAGGAATCATGAGTGCTGGGCCACAGAAATGTAATAGAATATAGTAAAGAAAGGGGTGTGAGACATGTTGTCTTGCCTTTCATCGCAGTGACCACAGTCTACCCGTGCTTTGTCTCTCTCAGGAAAATGGGGTGATCAAGCATGAACGAAAGCGGAAGACCCAAAAACAAAGACAATCATGTTGAAAATAAAAAAAAACATGGTTACCATCCACCATCGAAAGCGGAACCGTTATTATACTAATTCTCTCATTCAATTTCTCACTCCGTTTTTCCTGTTCGCTCCTTGCGCAAAGAGATAGAAGTTCTTCGCACGCGGGATAGGTGAATCAAGAAAGCATTCAATGGATCCACAAGTACCGGGTCTAACGCCTGCGGGCTACCCGCCCGGCTATGGCTACGTCAACGAACAGTTGGCCAACGATATTCCCGCGTCAGCGAGGACAGCGTCGGGGCCACCAGCTGGCCTATGGCCAGAACCAGCACCTGAAAGCTCAAGCTCCGGCGAGATCTTCACCGGGCCAGGCAAGAGACGGGAGAGTGGCGGCTGGCTTCATCCTATGCCGGGCGGCGCCACTTTACGCGATCTTTACCGTTACCGCGGAAGGATTGGACGACTGGGGCGCCGCCCCCCGTTTCCCGACATGACGCCGACTCCCGGTAATCCTGGAATGTTGACCGCCTCCCCCGAGCCTATTCCCGAGGAGGATGAAGACGAACATAACTACACACCGAGTGGCTCCCCGCCGGGTAAAGCCATGGTACCGGGATCAGCCGTCCCCGCTGCCTTAGTTCCGGGAGGGGTTCCCGGGCCTCTCGCTTCCATCCGGCCTCTGCCACAGCCACCGGCGCCGAGGCCTGCTCCCGCATCACAGACTCCTGATGGCACGCCTCCCCTGCCGGCCGGATACATACATGTCGCTGGTAATGGTATCTACGCAATCGAAGAGGAGCAGAGCGCGCCAGAAGAAGAAGGGCGTGGAGCCAATTTCGTGGCTATTGTTGAGCCGGATCCAGAAAACCCTAATCAGCCCGTACAGGACGGCCTAGACCCGCAAGATGCGGTCGCTATGCCGGTTTCGTTGAACATGCTCCCGCCGGGGTTTGTGGCTTCGAAGCATTTGAAATTTGCAGACGCTGCAGACCCCGGCGGTGATGGAGCTGCTGCTGCTGGAGATAATGAAGAAAGCGACTTGTTGTCCTTCACTTCTGATAACTCCGACGCCTCTGCTATCATAAATAAGATGGTTGCAAGATTTCGGAAAATCACTGTGGACACAGGTGGTCCTATCGTTTTCAAACAACCCGGAGATGGCGGTGCTGCTGGAGTTGCTGGTCCGCCTGGAGGAGGTAGTGGCCCTCCGCCGGGCCCTCCTCCAGGGCCGCCTCCTGGTCCTTCTCCTGGTCCTCCGCCTGGTTCTGCTCCCGGTGGCGGTGGTCCTCCATATCCTCCTTCTCCTGATGATGGTTTTCCCGGTGGGGGTTACGTGGGTGGTGGTGGTCCTGGCGGATGGGCTTATTATCCTGTTGCAGGTGCTGGCGCTGGTGCTGGCGCTGGTGCTGGTGCTGGTGCTGGGGGCGGTCCTCTTGGCCCCCCTCCGGGCTTTACGCCTCCACCACCACCGCCCGGAGGAGGTGGTGGTCTTCCAGGTGGCGGCGGCCCCCCTGGAGGAGGAGGAGGAGGAAGTCCACCGCCTCCACCGCGGCCTCCACCACCACCACCACCGCCCGGAGGAGGTGGTGGTCCTCCAGGTGGCGGCGGTCCCCCTGGAGGAAGAGGAGGTGGTGGTGGTCCACCAAGAACACCAAGCGGACAACATACTTCCGCCCCTAACCGTGCGGTCCGTGACAAAGACCAAGTTGCGAAAGCCATGGGAGATGAACTAGCACGAAGCTTTGCCAGCTCAAAGTACTGGGAATTTGAGACAATGCTAGGTTTCGGAAGCTATGGCGCGGTAGCTCTGCTGAAAGACAGAGCAAATCTGAAGGATGACTTTCATATTCGTGCGCCGTACAAAAATAGTTTGTTCAAGATCAAGAACTGGAGGTTCCCCTTAGCGCGGAAGGCGAGACGGATGGCCGTCAAGATGGCCTTCCAGAACGGGGCCGCGCAAGACGCGTTGCTCCGAGAAATTGCGCTAAACAGAGTGAGCTCACGATCTTCTTCCTCATCGCATGATTTGTTGTATTTATAACTAGCCGCTCCTCGGTGATGGCACTTGCTGACGATGTGCGATCTAGAGAGTTCGTGGGGCTCGGCATCTTCCCAATATGCTCGCCTCCTGCGACGATCTCAGTGATCATTTAGATAAAATAGAACAAAAAGCGACGGACCCTATACGTCACGCTTTAAACCGAATTAGGCGTATTGGCAACGTTCCCGCTGCTAAAGCCTTCAAGTCTTTCCCCAGGAGTATAGACGGGCCTTTAGTGGCTCTGGAATATTTGGAAAACGGGAGCTTAACCCAATTCTACGAGCGGCTGAAGAATGTCAATTGGATGCTGCCTAATCGACTTCTCATACCAATTGTAGTTTGCAGTAAGTGATTCCATCTCTTCTAGACTTTTCTTGTATTCGGCCAAGCTGCTGACGATCGATATCAATAGTGGTCCGCGCACTCATCGGCATAGAATACCCCATGGATGGCCCCGAAGGCGGGCCGTTGAAAACAGAAACCATCAATACCAACGTCGTCCCAACTAATTTCTCACACAATGATCAGGGTTTCAGGAACATGATGTGGGACAATGCAAGTGATTTAACTGAACATAGACATGGACAAATAACAAAAATCATTGATTTTGGACTGATGGCGCAGAGTCAACTTCCCACTTTTGGACCAAAGCAAAATCTCATGGGCATGGCGCGAGTAAGTTTTATATTGTCGTTTTCGAAATGGCAGTTGATTCTAATGATCAGGAATGGTTTCACTCGTCAGGCTATACCGCGCTTCAATGCTGACCAACATCTTCGTTCTGTAGATAATCGCTAGTTTGATAACTGGTGGTAACTTCATAGGGACACTATACCAGATTCCTGGTCCTAACCCATGGTCAACATACGGGGGCGGGATATATCCTGGGGGGCCAAATGGGGACCCATTACCATGGTACTATGCACCTCTGCGTATATTTCTTTGTCGATGTATGGCGACCGATCCAGCCTTTGTACCAAGCTTAGCCGAAGCTTTAACTATCACACGGGGTTGGCTCAACTTGGGACCGGATGCCTTCTTAGATCCTGCCCGAGAGACTGACGGGTCGATTGAGTATGTTATGCAGCGCTTGATCTTTGACGCATAGATAGGATGCTACCTCGATACGGAATTCGGCACTTCTCCAGACATGGATTAGGCGATTGAACCTTTGGGACTAGCATCTAGAAATACTTTAAAACTTTACGTATATAGTTTAAGCTAAGCGGAATAAAGTATATGGGATATACTACATAAAAATCCGAGCCAAGTGTTATACGCCTTTAGCCTCCACGCCGTGTTATAGCAAGATTCCACCCAATCAAGTATATAAACCTTCAGTTTCTTTTTGACTTATCAGCTTGAAACATCATGATCCAGCATCTGATAGAATAATGCAAAGAGAACCTGGCGGGCTCGATCGGCCCAGAGACTGTCGATCGTTGGTGGCCGTTTTCAGCTAGATCGATGATCACCACGATCGCCCATCTCAGCCCTTTAACACGACAATATTGTTTGTCGATCATATGAGAGTGCCTGTTTTCTTACTTTCTATATAGTTCACACACAGTAGATTACAGTAACTGCAGAAATACTGTTTCAATTTCAACAAGTCTCCTCGTTCTTCAGATCGATTCTGCCCATGAGGGCAATAGCTTCTTTTGTATTTTATAACACCGCGGCGAGCTAACAACGATTGGAATCCTTTCCGCATCGTTGTATGTATATACTTTGCTCCCATGCAAAAATTGACATGCCTTGCGGGCCATGAGACATGTGTCAATTCCCCATCATTGAACTTCAAATTCAAGTGTCAGAGTGTCACAAAGCCTTTAAGCGCTGCTTTTAGGCCCTCCTGTCTGGCCAGAAGCGGCCGAGCTTAGAGGTTATCTTTTCTTGAAAAGGAATGAGGGAAAATGTGCCCCTAGTCGCTTATCATGGCAGACGACCAGAGGTCGAAGCAAGTGTCACAAATCATTGATCTTGCATTATCAAGACATGGCCAGCATTGAAAATCAAGTCATTTGGTCGACATATATATACAACTTCAAGATCTTAAATAAAAGACCTTAACTATGTACAAAAATCCAGTCTCAACCATATTCCAACTCATATATCCATCATAAAATCCGTGTCATAAATCGTTTAGGGGCCAGTGTAGGTGACGGTCAAGGAAGAACCATCGACTGAGGTGCTGGTGATGACTGAGCCAGAGGAGCTCTCAAGGCCAATGTTGGTGGGGTTGCCGTCGCCAGCGTTGACGGTGGCGCCGTTGATCTGGGCGGTGGCATCTGTGAAGGTGACGGAGCCGAAGTTGGCGAAGGGCACGAGCCCGCCGTTGGAGCTGAAGTCCTCGACAATCCACTCGGCGGTGGCACCAGGAAGAGGAGAAGACTGGTTCTACGAGTCGAAAACATTCCATGTCAGCAAATTTTCTATGGTATATCAGAAATAGAAAGGCAAAAAAGACAACAAAGGAAATATCACATTTCCCGGGGCCAATTTTCTGCCCGGGGAAATAATCGTCTCATTTCGTAAATATGATATGTCATTTGACTTACTAAAATGATGTTAGTATATCTAACAAACAGCTTGGAAAAATTACTCGCAAGGGATGTTTCTATACTGACCTGTGAAGACGTTGGAGACGGTCTGGCCGTTGGCAGTGAGGTAGCAGGTACCGCCGTTGCTGCTGTCCTTGGTGGTCTTAACGTTGATGACGTCGCCAGCAGTGACGCTAATGCCGTCGTAGGCAACCAGAGCAGCTGGGAGGTACTCGTACCAGGCAGTGTACTCGTAGCTGCTGCCCTGAACACACCACAAAACACCAGTCTGGATGAGATCGGCGTTGCCGTAGCCGTCAATGCCGATCCAGGCAGCACCACAGTAGCTAGTGCTGTCATCACCACCGCCGGGAATGGAGGGCTGGGGAACTGTGAAGGTGGCCTCGATCTCCGTCACACCGGAGCCGGGGGTTTGGGCAATACCGGCCCAGTTGGTGGACTCGGAGCTATCAGCAGTGTAGTCGGGCTCCTCGCCGGAGGCTGATTTGAAGGTAGCTGAGCGGCGAGCAGCGTGACGAGCACTGAGCTCCTTAAGAGCCCAGTCCATCATGGGAGATGCCAGAGCGGCATTGGCGAAGAGAGTAGCAGCGACGGCAGCCTTCATTTTGATGATTTTAACCCGGATGGATGGTGAAATAGGTGGGAAAGGTATGAGAGTAGACTGGAGCTGGATGATCTGTCCAAAAACATTCGAAACAAGACGGGATCAACCCGAATCTTTATAGACCGTCCATCTTCATTGACTCGGCGGCGATAGTGCCGAAGCTCAACCCGCCGAAGATGGGAGAATCCCAAAATAGGAATGTGAAGATCGTTTGAAACCCTTATTGACGAATTCCCTTAGCAATAACAACATATTGGGGCTATGATACTCTAGGGTACGATCTTCATGATGCTTGTCATAGCCGTAATTAGAAATAGGAAAGTGACTAATATACGGATGGTCTCAAGGAAGACGTGCTCCACGCGGAATGGTATCAATGCGGGTCGGCGACTCACGACAGTGCCCACTGCCGAAACTCCATAGGCTAAAAGGGGTCAAACTGGGGGCCAAAGTGAAGTTGCCCTAAAGGAATGGGCGAAGCATGCGCTGACGTCGTAGGAGCCGAGCACATTAATGCGCCTTACCAAAATGACATAATTCTGCCAGGTATTGAGCAGATCAGGACAGTCCTTGTTACTGAAGCCTCGCGTTAGGCAATCCAATTAACATCCAATTAACATGTTGCAACGGGGTTGGGGACGTTGACATGGTGAGGTCGCTTGTAGGTAACGTAACCAAGTTGCCAAGCATGGATTCCTCCACGCACACGCGATGACGACGTCGGTTATGCTTATTAGCCCCGGTCACCCAGCCTCAATTGGAAACGCCCGGATCTGCTGAGAAGAGCGATCGGCAATTGTTGCAGTAGCTCCATTTTCAGCGCGGGGACAGAGGAGCGTAGCTGGACCTATGAGTGCGATCATCTCCCAAGTACCTCCTCTATTCTAGTATGTTCAGCTACTCTGTTTACAGCTCACCCGAAATAAAAATTGGCTTCCAGTTCGTGATCGGCAAAGTTGTAGGCAAAACGAGGTAAAGACTCGGAGAAATAGGACATCGAAGTAGCGCCATTGTAGGGCGGAACGACATGCTATAAAATACCATGATCTTCACTGATCTTCACTCGTAGTGGCATGTTCCTTGTCAACCTTCCACATCCAGGATATTTCACATTACTACTATACAGATGAGCCCCGAACAAGCCCTGAATTCATTACAAACTGGGTGAGGGGAGTTTTGTACCTTTGTACCAATTAAATTGCGAAGGCTCGCGACATTATGCACCGGCCCGTGCGAACTTGTCGGACTTAAGAATGATGGATTCAGTTGCTTCTTCGGGACAAACTGATCAGCAACCGCCAACGCGACGGTTTGTATTAGCACACACTTTGCTTGTGGCGTAACATGAAACATGGCCCAACCATCAGAAATGAGGTGCATTTCGAGTCAGCATTACGACATCAGATTTTAGAGAGTCTATGATAGAGCACTTTCATATAGTCACAACGCACACGACTCTGAATTGCTTGTTACTAAAGTCTGACCAGAAACGATAGGCTGTGCAATCTGCCTCATCTTGATGCCGAGTTTTAGCGTGATTTCTATTGTTTCAGTCATACTATTAGCTCTTGCTTGCGCCTCACTGCCGTTTGAACCTGACCATTAATAGGGTCGGTATTAAGCTCTCCGATGTGTTGGGCCCCTATTTTTATCCCATGTGGTCAGAATCATCCCGAGTAGATCTTGTTGACTTCCACATCAGTCAATGATAGACAACGGTGCTGCATATACTGTCTCCATGGATGCTATATTTACTCCTCTTTTGCCATTGCATGGCGGCAGGTGGCATAGCCTCGTTGCATCTGAGCGTTTGAATTCGGGATATTGTTTGCGAATTGCAAGTGTGAGGTGCAAGCATTCAGGAGCACGCAACTATCTAGATGGATTAAAAGTGGCCGAGAATACGAATCCTTGCGTCGTCCATTGCGTGGCGCAGAATGCGAACATGCGTTAAAGGAGGACAACCTTGAGATGACATATGGGCCCCGGGTGATGCTCACATTTAGTGGGTTGATAAGGCTGCGATCAAAGTTCACGACAAGTTGAAGTTGTTTGGTATTCATTTGTGCTACTCAATAGCATTTGGAGGCAAATCTATAAGCTTTATGTGGAGTTATTCTTCCTACGGTAATTGTAGGTAACCCTCAACATCTCCTATATTCATTCTTCCAGGATGCAAGTAGACGCTCAATAGTCACACAGTCTAGTTGAAACAGGAACAGGTACAAGGTCATGTGATGACATCTGAAGAACCATTGATTTAGAAAGCCAGTGTGTTTCAAACTGACCGCCGGCGACGAATCAAGCTCGAAGAGACTACCACAGCCTTTTGGGCTGTTGGCAGGTAGGACTTTTTTTAAGGATCCTCTCTGGAAGCAATCTAAATCTTACTGAACTAGTGGCTATCCACCCAGCCTCTCACGTAAGGAAATGAAATACGTCACAAAGGTTCCTCTTGATTCACAGCCTGTCATGGTCGCAAGAATAGATGAGCATGTCAAGTGATTGGTGTCAATCTGACGTGATATGACCTAGGAATTACCAACAGGCAGGCCCTCGGTTGTTCAAACAAATACTATCACACGGAGCGATGATACGGGACAACAATCAACCGTTGACCATAGCAAAAGTCCTTGGAGTTCCAAGTCAAAATTGATCTTGCTTGTGATTCAGCCAAAATATCCTGCGCTTCCGAGTGTTTTTGAAAAGTCATACCTTCTCCTGTATTTAAGAAAGCTCTTTCCATATCATTTATAGTACATTTCTCATATCCATCGAAGCAGCCAAAGTATTTACGCCTTTTGAACATTGCCATGTGCTCGATGCAAATTTTGACTAGAGACAACAGCGACAAGACAAGCCTGAGGTGAGTATCTAGAACAATCGAAAGAAAGATGGCTGACATCAACATGGATTGGTTACTATCAGAGAATCAGGCACCTGTCATACGAATATGGTACGAGCATGCCAAGACACAGATAGGGGTGAAGCATGTAGGGCATAAGACCTTGAAATAGAACCGGACAATCAGGAGAGCACTGATATTTTTTCCGATTTACGAAGCGATATTGAGGACATGTAAAGCCATAGTCATGCACAGATGCAACGCTCCTGGTGATTTTTGGGGTCGGAATTCCAGGGGGATTTGTTCTCAAGGTGTGATGGCAGCCTCTGCTCAACAGGGAAGTCGTCACCATCAATCTGGAAATATGATATATCGTAGAATTGTGCCATAACACTTGAGATAAGTTTTGTTTTATCTGGCGGATCTGGTCATTCTTTACACTTGAATTGTTTTTCACCAGCAATGTAATCTTGCATTAATCCTGCCCACTGAGTAGGTAATGAAGCTTCACAAAAGCCACATAACACGGCAGTCTTGATGGCATCTGGACGACGAAATCACTCAAAGCTGCGATGGATCGTGGCGACCAGTGTAGAACAAGTCGATCGGCCTAAAATGTTACTGCGTAAATTCATCGGCTCATGGTCAGCTACCTTGCTGGCGCTTAATTATCGTGGAGTTGACGCTTCTGGGTAGCACCGCTCCCCCTTTTCCCAATTATGCTCAAAATTGGCCAGTGGCGTCTAGGTGACACAGCAAATACAGAGCGGGGATGGTGCAAAGAGCTACCATTTTTGAGTTAAAAATGCTCTTTGTGATGGTGAGCTCTCTGGTTGCTACCTATAGATGTAAACAAGTACGTAAGTGACTCCAGCAGAAGTCAAAAGTTCTCCATCGCAATATCCAAACCAGGAGCTATTGATGCCTAGCAAAGGTATAGGTAACCGGCTAAGGTTTAGTGGAAATCACTTAGTCTTGTTCATGGTAAAGACATCTTCTTTATGCGCATCAAACTTTCACTAGTTATTGATCGAGTCATCCATCCTTCAGCCACTCTTCTCATTATCTCAGGGTCTCGGAGGTGACAGCGGAAGTGAAATGATGAAGCACGTAGGGGCTGGACCACTGAAGTTGACCTCTGTAGCATGTATTGAGGTGCTCTCCAGAAGAGAAAAAGAAGTAAAACTAACTATGGAAATGTTGCCTTATATAGGCGCTCTAGCAGGGGTTACATAAGGTGATCCCCTGTCGAGGCATTACTTAGCGTTACTGTGACACTCAAGCAATGATTTTTGAGGGGCCGTCATCACACTCATCGATGACCGGAACCACCTACACAGTATAGTAGAGTCGGAAAAGAAGACAAGAAAAAAATGGCGTCTGAACGCCCCAAGAAAAAGAAAGTGGTTTATCAAGATTTCGACCACAAGAACTGCCCTTGGACCAAAAAAAGCAATGGACAAGGCAAGCTTTATGATCGGAGACTATGGCTTCTATCCAGGATGTCCATTCAACCATATGGCCTTGATGTTCGAGATGCCCCAAGACATGGGAGACAGGCTACCACGAACAAGCTTCCCAGGTCCTCCAATGCACGGAAATAATGAGGCCAACAGTCCCACTCATGATCGAGGCACCTCTCAACTCCATCGAGATCATCGAAGACATCCTCCAACGCACATCGCCGCGGAAAAATCTCCAAATCCCACCACGTCCCCCGAAGACCGTCCAAAGATTCGCAGGGCACGCTAGATGCTCTCATCAGTATGTACAACAGATCCAAGGAACAGAGCCCGAAGAATGTACAGTCTCCGATTGCAGTACACCGTGTACAAGAAGTGGATAGGTCTTCTAGAAGATGCCAACCGCGAGATCAGGTTCGTGGTCTTGCCCCGATCAGCGCTGACGCAAATAGTCAGTTTCGTCGAGGGAGCTTTCCACATCTATCCGCTGAAGTACATATCCATTCCCCGATGCTGGCACTCAGACCTCGCCTTGACGAGCTTGATTCATCTCGTGGTCCTCATATCACGTGAATAGATGGGAGGAGCCGAGAGCCCCATTCCCTTACCAGCAGGCATTGAGCGAGCTCATCTTAAATCTAGGCATTGGAGGCTGTGATTTTCGGCGAAGTGTGCCTGCGCACGGCACTCGGCTACTCCCTACGCACTATAGAGAGTTTTGATGGTGGGAAACCGCTTAAAAGGCCCTGTGTTCAACCTGAGCTAACTGCTCCGCCGAGTGCGGAGCTGGAAGGGCAACATATACCTATCCTTAAGCAGACAAAGGATGGGAGATGGGTCGGGGCCGAGCAGGCAGAGAAGGAGGAGTTGGCATCCGAAAAAATCTCCAGGGAACTTGAGAAATGGGAAATGGGTGGCGACAGCTTGTTCTAATAGAAAATGGTCGAATCCACTCATAAGGACAATTTGCAAGACAGGAGAATCGCCAAGGGAAATTCAGCGGGAGTAAGTTATAAGAGCGACCTGTGACGTCTTACAAATCGAGGAAGTAAGACGACCCATGCGGCCGATTGCATCATCGACGCACATGTGCAGAGACTAGTTAAAGATTTGGCGAAAACAATGCCCCCCACGATAATTCAGCTACGACTTCTCTTCTCCCATCTCGAGCTGGCCAGGTATGTCTATCCCCACGTCGTAGAGCAGATAGAGGGGAGGGGAAAGAACACTGCAGCGAACATCAGTAGTATGCAAAATGTGATAAAGTGCAGAGACACTTAAGTAGCTGAAGACAAATCAATAATATTTTGAGAACCTAGACTCCTATATAACCAAGGCCAGTACGGGGTATCTGCCTCTTGACACATGCATGCATGCACCTATTCATTTCAATTACGCCAATAAGTCCACCAAGTACGCCAAACCCGATGCATCATCTTCATCGAAAACTCTCGATTGTGCCAAGTGCGCAATAGCCAACACACATACTATTAAAAATAGTTCAAGAGCTTCCTCAACCGTCTTATCCAGGGACATTGATTTCATATCCAATCAGAACCTCAGTCGACGAGCCTTCCCACCCCCTGTTACCAGCGGCAGATAACATGAACCGGCTCGAAGCATCAACATAAAGGCTCGATATAACACCCGCTCTAGGTGGTCCGGGTATGATGAGGAACGGAGGCGGGGCGTGTTTCGAAGTCGATGCATCGGCCCGAAGATCATATAGCCGAAGAATGTCGTGCGACGCACAGACGAGGTGTCGGCCGTTGGCCATGGGACGGACACAACTGACAGGGCCGCTGCCGCCGGGGAATTTGAAGACTCGTTCAGGTTGCCAACCAGCGCGGCCGCCTCGGGCTTTTTGCACGCTAAATTCTTCTACTGTACCGTTTCGCCGTCCGGCGTAGATCCAGTTCCCGTCAGGACTCCAGCAGGCGCCCATGCACCAAGGAGGGACACCTGGTCGGTTGCCTATCCTTGCAATGGGATTGGGTGCGCGACGATCCCAGACACAGATTGTGCCGTGAAAGGAGGCGGAGAGAAATGTGCTATCTGACGTTTGTGTGGTGTCGTGGTGCGAGACGGGTGGTGCAGCGAACACTGTAGAGGGTGATCGTGGCGGCTCTCCGTTCTGCCCTAGAGATAGATCAACCCCCATCGTTCCCGACTGATCCATAGAGAATGACCCATCGCCTGCGGGTTGGGTTGTCATCTCTGACGTAGTTGGTACGGAGGTAAACTCGTCGCTAGCAATCATGGTTGGTCCGGACAGCGTGGCATTGCTGGAATCTGTGGGAGCTTCATTAATATGTTGTTGCGAACTGGAGGGTGGGGGAAGTGTCGAAGAGGCGGCGTTGTTTGAGTCGAAGTCCGTCCCTGGCATGCTGTAGTCGCCCATCGGAAGATTGTCTTGCGCGGAGTCTTGCATCATGGCACGTGAGAACTCGTTATCGTCATCACCTCCGAATCCCAAGCCGTCATTATCGCCAAAAAGATCGGAACCACCGCCTGGACTTCCACCAAACAAACTATCGTGGCTTGGACTTCCTGGGGCGCCCGCCATATCATTGGCTCCCTCGCCCATCTGCCCAGAATTGCCGTTGACCATGATGCCATTGGGCTCCAACCCGTTCTCAGGGACGAGGCCGGCTTCTATCTTAAAGTTGATATCATCGGTGGCTGCGAGGCCATTGCTACTGAAAAATGTATCGCTCGGAATCTCTTCTTCGCTCGCCTCTGGTGGGACGGGGGCGCCTCCCATGGGTCTGATCTCAATAGCGGAAATTTGGCCGCGGCCATCAAATTGTCTGGACACATAGCCGGTGTTGAGATCCCAATCAAAAATGTTCTTGTCCCAACTTCCGCTCAGCACACTCTTCTCGTCGGCCGCCAAGGTCAGGGCAGAGACGGCGTTAGTATGCTTCTGTAGACATGTGATTCTTTTGCCTTCATCATGTCGAACACTTTGCAGGTTAATGCCTCCGCTCTCAAGACCAGAAAGGAGCCAGAGTGCTTGGGACTGCACAGCCAGACTGTATACGGGGCTGAGCACAAGGTCTTCTTGGCGCACAGCAGGAGACTGAGGTTCTGCGTTCTCCCAGTACGACATAAGGACACCGGCTTTGGTGACCGAGTCTACGAAGGGATGACGCTGAGCGACAGTCAACAAGGTCTTGCCGTTGATTGTTGCGGGACCATCATATTTCCTGATATAGCCATCTGTGCCGCCCGTCATCCAATACCTGAGATCTGGAGTGATGGCTATGGCATTGACACTGGTGGCCATCGGGGCGGCCATGGTGGGAACAATATCGTATGTCTTGGCAGTTAAGTATTCGGGGCGGATAACGGGCTGCCATTTAAGGTTGGACGAGTCTCCTGGGGTGGCAGAGTGTGTCTTCTGTTGGCCTTGCAAGTCTTCGGTATCTTGATGCTGATCTTGATCGTCATCGTCGTCGTCTTCATTGTCATTGTCATTGTCGTTATTATCGTCAATGTCGTTGTCAACGTCGGCTTCATTGTCGTCATCGTCGTCGTGGTCGTGATCGACGTTGTCGTTCTCTTCGTCGCCGTCGACGTCATGCATGGTCAGGTCATCATCATGATCGCGCTCATTGTCCGAGGTCGCATTGGAGTCTCGGTCGAAATCGTCCATTTTTAAAGTACTGTTTCTTGGGGCGATCTTATCAAATTCAGGCGCAATGGCATTGGACGGATGGATGGATGGATAGAAGGAGCTCTGACGCGTATCATCTATGCGTGCCGCGGGTGGCAGCTCTGTCTCGCAGTGTTGAATTCTTGAACCATGCAGAGCGAATAATAGTCGCTAACTTATTGTTCGGATAAATATTGAGGTGTCATGTTATTACTGAAGATTTAATTTCTATTGATTTAGTATTGAAGGATGTATTGCTGGTTCAGCAGTTGCGATCGCGACACGCGCCATTCCCGTCTCTGCCTGAACTGTCCCTCTTATCGTGCTTACCTAATCACTTATCACTCGTCCTCAAGGTGCCTTGCAATTTATCATATCCATCCAGGTGCAATTTCTATCGAGTATTACGATGTGTCGGTTGTCATGGAAATACGACTATATAGATCTTACACTGAATGCATGTTTGAAATTGCAGATATTTATGTCTCTAGAGATAGTAGCGTACATCCCTTATGTTCTTAATCAACTGTTCCATTCATTCATACACAAATCACATGTTTACGAAGACTAGTGACATCTCTATCAGGAGAAAGCTGCTGCAACGAACCTGGTAACGGAAAATGAGTGGCAAAAGTAAATAAAAAGAGCTCTAAGTGTTTGGATGAGATGTGGTATTATCATGAGAAATCCTTGCCCTAGCTGAGGCCCCCTGTTCCGTGGCGCGTATAGGGGATTATCCTTGGCATCCAGAGGTAAGCAGCTCCAGATTGCTTTTTTTGCATCACGACAACAACTGTTCTATAGTCAGCACGCGACAACATCTTGTTTACTCTTTTCCAAGACTCTCAATCATGGTCGGATAGTCAATAGGCACCTCTGTTGTCGTTCAGATCACCTAACTCTACAGGCGGGTCTCAGAACTCTACATCCCCTATCTACATTCAATGATTGTCATCTTATCTCAACCTTTTCTGTTCATTTATGGTAGACCGAGAACCAGAACGTCGAGCGAATCTTACACCAGGTTTAAAAATTGAGTCGTAATGTCGGATTCAGAATCGGAATCAGAAAGGCTCTTCACCTCATCCTTGCTCGCGGGCTGCATCAAATGGCTACCTCCTAAAGAGAAGCTCTCGGCAAAATACGGAGACCTTGACGACGGTTGTTATAATCATCCAGTAGTCATCCTATCTAATTACGCGCAAGATGGAAACGTTGTGGTCTTATTTGTGAGTTCTGCGATTTTCAATTGCGTGACCTGGGGTTATCAACTTCATGCTCTCGGACGGCTGACAGGCACACCTTTCCTAAACAGATCACCTCTTTCAACAACAGCGGTAGTCTTGAGACCAAATGGACGCAGGCGTCTCTGCGCCATCACTATTTGCCCGTCGTACCTAGCTCACCCCATCCTGACAACGGCATCTTGCTAGATATCCAGGGCGGGCGACATACGTTGAGGAAGCCCTGCTGGGTGAACACACGCAGCTTGCGTAGTGTTCCTCTGGCTGCTCTACAACCCTATAGCCGCCGGGAGCCGGACTACTATCTGTCATGGAAGTCGTATAAAATCCTCATTCATCACGTCAAATACATAGATTCTTCGGAACCGCCGCCACCGAATAGCTCGGCCACCATCCTCATCTTTGCGTTCGTTGCCCTGGTTGCAGCATTCGTACTCGTGCGAAAGAATCAAGCTCCTCCGCCTCCTCCAAAGGGCTTCTTGAGAAAGTTGTTCTCTTGATGACGGCTTCTTGGAATTGGGGAGGGTCATCATTTCCTTGCACCTCATCGCAAGGAAACGTTGTTGGTGCGATCACCAGACTTTGCGTGTTGGTCAGCTGCTTTCCGCGATACTGGGACTGCTACCACAATGTAAGGATACAATTAGCAGAATAAATGCAAATTTTTTTTCGACCTAGACAGCGTGGTTTCTGACATTGAGACTTGTGAAACAGTTTTTGGCGTTGAAAAATGAACAACAACACAATAAGAACGATGAAGTGTTTCCATACGCGCAGCCTTCAGACTTAGCATGCCTATGCACAAGATTGATTTTGATGATGAGACGGCCGCCACTACATACATTAGGGCGTCATGGGGGCGGGGGAAATTGATCACTGTTACGACTCCAGATCTTGAACGTTATCATCGGGCCTGAGCTCAGTCAAGTGATGGAATTCATGATATAAAATCGATTTCTATTTTGCAAAAGTAATAACAGTCTCCGTAATAGATTTAAATAGAGATTAGCTCACGAACAACAGGTGTTATTAAGGCCACCTTGGCTTTAGATAACGCCACCTCTTACTAGGTAGACCCTACCACTTAGGTCCTGTTGTCAAATTTGGCACATTGTAAAAAACATCAAGTTTTTTAAGGCAGAGTACCATAATCTTTTTGCACCTGCGCATATTACAATTAATAACTTTTTGTGTTCAGGAATCTTATCCTTTTTGGGGTTAGCCCATGGGTACAATAAACCCATCACGGCCTAGTTTCATCGATCTGTTAGCAACATGCAGGTGTAGTCTTGGCATGGCGGCAGCTACCTGAACATGATTCAAATTTGAATCAAGCTTACCTTGTGCAGCTATGACATCTATATGCACCAAATCTTAATTCAAGACTTGGTTGATTGATTTAGTATGAAGCAACATCGAACTCCCTCTCAACAGAGGCAATGCTAATTTAAATAGGCTACTGATACTGTGGTTCTTTGTAATTATCCCAATCTATCTAACTTTCAACAATTGTTGGGCACTCCAGCGAGAATCCTACATGAGCTCAAGCCTCTATTAATGGTCTTGCCTCCGTTGCATTAAATATGGCATACATTTGGTTTTGCGTACGTTATTTCACGACCATCCTGAGATGTCTATTTGTCTCAACTCACGTCAATTTCTAGTGCCAATGTAGTCATGGACCGCATAGTGACAGAATAGATACTCATTGCGTACGATGTCACAACGCACAATGCACACGTTGCCGTGTCCAACGAGTCAAATCGCAAAGACAAACCGAAAATGGAAAACATCGAGCATCGCTACCCCGTGGACCCTATCAACGCACCTTGCATCAACAGCCCACTTCGATTTTGGCACCCTTGGCTCCTCCAACCGTTGCGGTCAATGATAAAACATTGTTGAACCCAGGATCAACGTCACAACAATATCAAGCCTTGAAGAAACCGCATGATCTAAGTGCCTTTGAAAACGATAATGGCTGGTCGAATGACGGCTTAAAAGCCACCATACAGCGGGAGTCAACGACAGAATCTGCTCTTGATCCAGAATGCTCTCCAGGGAAACTTGTTACTCGAAATCAAGATCTTTCAAATAGTAAGGAGCTGCGTCCAGGGGAAATTTCCAATGACCCAGGCACTGATTTAGAGGCATACATACCTACAACCTCATCCCGGTTTTCGGTCCTCGAGTATTTTCTACGAATTCGAAGTTCGAGTGGGAATTCTTCGCCTGGGGAGATGGTTCAATTTCCTCGACGGGATCTTTGCACCTCTACCGAAATAGAGGTATTAACAGAAAACGGCACCTCAGGTTCAAGTAGATCCTGCTCTCCGTACTCGCCTATAGGAACTTCTGAAGACCACGGTCAACAAGGCCAGAAAGATCTATTTGAGAATGACGACGAAATCGAGGCTCTGAATGTGATGTTCCGTTGCCTCGGTCTACAGGTAGACAGCGCTTCTACCTTAAGTATACTACAGCTTTGCGACAAACGCAGACAAACTACGCAATCTGATACGCCCAGACGAGAGAGAGAGCAGCCATGGACTACTTCCGACGCTGGCTTGTGGGATGATATAC
Organism: Xylariaceae sp. FL0255; assembly: GCA_022578795.1. Taxonomy (NCBI): domain Eukaryota; kingdom Fungi; phylum Ascomycota; class Sordariomycetes; order Xylariales; family Xylariaceae; species Xylariaceae sp. FL0255. The sequence goes on along the minus strand of MU388828.1, from coordinate 489,266 downwards.
ACACTTCAACTCCACGAAGTCTATCATTTCAACAGTGCCTAACACCCCCGCAAAAGAAGCGATTGTGGTCACATTCCTCCAATGGCAATGACGAAAGCCTTAATGATGGACACAAAAAGGTGAAAGTTTCGAGAAGTCGTGCACCAGATAACCATCAGCCAGATAGACAACTTGCTTGTCCCTTTTACAAGCTGAACCCGTACGTGTATTCTATGTGCGCAGATACCACCATTCGAACTATTAGTAAACTCGGATCACACCTCCGAGCTGCCCACACTGAGGGCTACTATTGCTCAGCATGCCGAAAGACTTTCGATAGTGATGTCCACAAGAAAAAAGGATGCCTACTTTCACACGAGAGTACATCAGGCCTCGAGAGTGCTCTCAATGAAGAAGGTCGCCGTTTTCTGTGTGCTACATGTCATACAACCTTTGTCAAGAAGAGTGATTATGTTCATCATCAAGATGACATTTCTTGTCGTTCAACAGGCGGGCCACTAGTAGAAAACTTGAAAATCAGCAAGGCTCAAGGTCAAGACGCTGTTGCTAGGTGGAATTGGATATGGGATAATCTATTTCCAGAAACGCTTCGGCCCGAGAGTCCGTGGTACGACAAGAGTGACTCTACAAGACAGATCGGTCTATCTATACTCAACGAACAATCATCGATGTCCCCTCAACAACTTATATCTTTTCTTGATTCTTGGGGGACATATCCACCCGAGCACCTCCCAAATCTCCTATGGAAAGCTTTGTCTCGTGATAATGCACGAAGCAATGAAGCTCCGGACCATCTTCAAGCCACTCCCTCCGGTTCCCATGGAGAACATGAAGTTCTTGAAATAGCAGAGCATCCTTGCTCCCGTACTTCTAAAGAGGATCGACATACTTGCAACGATGTGTCGGATGACATAGATGAAGAAAAAAATCACTCAGACGAACTTTATGTCACGTCTAGGTCTTTGCTCAATCAATCGCCAGGACTTATAACACACACACCTTATCACTTAGTCCCTATAGAGAATACCGAAATACAGCTTCTACCAACTGTCATAGGCCAAGTCACTCCGAACCAACATGACAGGGACATGGGCAATAACTTGCATAGTAAATCAATCTCTCCCGAAGATCCGCTCGCTCCGACATATGTATTAGACAGAGTCATCGGAACCGACCAGAATCTCCTCCAGCCGTCCATTGATAAAATAGGTCACCAAGGAGACTGGTTCGACGTCTCTTATCAGCAGGCAGAGAGCGGGGGTTATTGTGAGCCCAACACAGCCTCGAATCTCCAACAGTCGTCAGGAGTGGTCCCAATAGAAGCTTACGACTACGGACTCTTGGATCAGCTCTTCCAAGAACCCCAGACCTCTTGGATGGAAGGGTTAAACACTGATGTGCAGTTTTGAGAGAGCAGCCTACAAGGCCTGACCAGATCATCATCCATAGATGCTCCCGGGAGCTCTAGCCAGACTGACAGTGATCCTAGGATGCTTTCAAGACACTGAGAAATAGCTAGACAGAGCGTTTTTGGGTATCAAGGGTCTTGAGCGACGTTGAACTGCGTATTTGACCTACATGCCTTGCCATTCAAGTTCGCGTCTTGTTTCAGATGAAACAAAGTGAAGGTGGGACCGCGTGCGCTTAACATGGCCAAAGTGTTCGTTGTAACACAGATACATTGTCTCCGAGAGATTTCGTCATCTTTAGTCATGTTCATTCCTTTTCGTCGTGTATAGTAAAGACGATACCTCTATGTCAACTGCAACATCATGGGAGAAAGTATCTAGACATGCAACATGGACAACGGAGTAAGAGGCTTCAGATTCACAGCACAGGTGTCAGAAACAGTATAGTGACCAGCAATTTACAACTTTTACTGAACTCCGAAACTACCTAAGCTTTGGAGATGACAAAGTTGGCAGCGGATTGGGCGAAGGTGGAAACCTCGGCATAGTGGACATCAAGGTCGTCACCGAAAGCGCACACAGGGTCGTGGACCATGCAGTAGCTCTGAATCTTGGGGGCGTAGGTCTCAAGCATGGCCAAGCTGCTGCCACCGCGCGCGAAGATACCGCTCTTGGTGGCGTTGCCGACGTCGAAGCTCTCGCCAACAGTGAATGTTGGGTCACCGAAGACGGCGACAGCGGTGACTGCGTTTTGAGTCAGCTTCCTTTTCTCTTTCGGACAGAGCACGCTGGACTTACGGTATTGGGTGTAAGCAGCCGACAGGGGAGTGGGCTTGTCGACACCGCCGGCGAGGGCATCAGTAACGACATTGCCTCCTTGGCTGTAGCCAAGCAGGGCGATTTTGCTTGAAGAGCCACAAGCATCGACGTAAGATGTGTACAGGCTAATGAGGTTGTTGACACCATCACTGACAGACGTAGGATACGTGCCGTCGGTGAATATGGTAGCTGGGTAGACCACAGGGACGCTGGCCGAGTTAGGCACTGCTGCCGTGATCAAGTCCGAAACTTCCTGAATGTCACCCTCGCCGGCAGGCTCGTCAGATCCTCGAGCTGCTATAATGTAAAGGCCCTCATAGCAGGTGGTTCTGTTGTCCAGGGTAGAGAGGGGAGCCGCGGCAGCAAGAGCAGCAGCGCCCAAAAGGCAAGCGGCGGAACGCATTTTTAGCAATGAGGGGAGGAAAATACGAGAATTTAAAGGGATGAGAGCCTGCTCAGGTATGAAGGGAGATGGACTATTGCCGCCGCCAAGGGATGAGATGTCGCCTGAGATACACCGTTCGAAATCATATGTCTTGGACCTGGATACGATCTACATCTTATATAGGAGGCAGTGCGCATGAATTCCGCCGTCGAAAAACCTGCCATCTTCCAGTTCTAGCTTTCTAACGATGCGGGAAATCGGCAATGCAACATAGAGAAGCTCGCGACCTGCAGCAGTTGGGGCTCTGGTGGTAGACGGACGCTACAGCATGATCCTTCAAGACGCGACGCATCTCAGTGACCTTCCCAAGAAAGCTAGCAATTCACGATGCAAGAATACGATACAAAATCAAGCTGACCACCGGATTTCGATATCCGCTTTGGGATTCTGGAGAAGCAAAGACAAGGGTCGAGTAGGAACGTGGATCAGATGGGCGGCTAATCATGATATCTGCCATAATAGTCCAAAGGGCGACCACACGTGGGACACCCAATTCAATCATGGTAAATCAGTTGCCGATCAGTGTGTGTCAATTCCAATCAATTCCGCACGCATGAGCCACAAGATAGTCACTGTCTCCCGAAACCTGTAATCAGCAACAAAAGAGCTCACGGGTTTGGAACGCCAGCGGTGTCCAAAATGGACGACTTGCTCTTTTAGGAAGCCCCAGAAAAGGTGGTTGGCAGCATCGCGTGATGCTAGCCTCCGCCGGCGCCAAGCTCTGAGAAGCAGGTACCGTAGCTTGCTCAGCGGACGGGTGAACGAGGTGGGAAGCTGCCAGGCTAGCTACGGACTTTCAGGGTCCCGGAGATATGCAGCCGATCGGATGCGGCATGGACTGGAGATAGAAACGGCCCATTCCCTACCTTTTAGTGCTTAGCTCGTCTGGCTCGGTAGCCCAGAAACAGGGTGTTATTTCACCTCTTTTGAGCCTATTCGTACTTCAAACACCGACCGACAAATGCGAGTTCGTATGTAAATCGAATTGTTGTTCGGGTCTCGGAAAGCCATGAAGGGAATTTGTAACCCAAATTTGTTGAGTTCTGATATTGAAATTGCCCTGAACGGGGTCGGCCTTTGACATGAATCATTACAGTACGCACTTGCTATCATTACTGCTGAGGGATAGTCAGCACTGTAATCATACGGCACTATTCCATATTATAAACAGAACTCGGATGTCCCTGGCCGACGCAGGACGCGTTATCGCATCACTGGTAATGCTGGCCTCCAACGCTATTCGAAACTGATAATTCTTGTTTTTCCTCATTTCTTTTGGCAATGAGGTCGGTCACATCCCGCACTCGTGGATGGTATATAAGCGCCGAGCTCGTTTCAGCCCGCACAGCACATCCATGCGCTTTATGCCCCCAAACTCTGATAAGTCCTCGTCCCGGATCACATCACACTGCTACTACTCGATTCTTGTTCCTGGTTCAACGAGGAAAAGCACCATGCATACACCCCGATTTACGTGGTAAGTCGAAAATGAGTTGCCGAAAATAGTAGTGATTTGCGTTGGAGAGCCAACATTTCGGTGAGCGGAACAGCTCTGTACGTAAGGACTATTATGCGGCAGAGTATATATAGGTAGGCATACTACCCAATCGCGAAACATTGAAGCAACACTATAGCGACGATCCCAAACGCTATGACCTGGCACCGCCACCACACCGATGATCACAAATGCCATGGCCAACCCAGTCTTGCCAGTTAATTGACCTGTTTCGGATTGAAAAGTCATGAAGAGTAATGTCATAGTGAGGTATCTGGTGATGAGCCGAGTAATTTTTCACAACAGCAGAACGGCTCTGGAAATAGGGCTCAAGAAATACAACTCAACTACAACTAGCTGCAGCTCTCGAGGCCTATTACCTACTAGATGATCACGTTATGAACCACACTCATTGGACCTTCAAGTGCTCCCATATGGGTCGTTATGTAGGAAGAAAAACGCATGTCGAGTTCAGAATTCAGGTAACGCAGAAGTAATCAGATATCTAGTTTGTAGGCACATCACGTGATCACCTTCTCCGCCACTCCATCACACTATCTTCTAAATCATAGACATAAATCAATATGAGAAACCCCCCCCCAAACGTGTGAATCAATGGCATCCAATTCCAAGTAATATGTTTAATCAATCCGCCAGATCACCACATGATGACAGGCTTGTGCGTCAGAAAGTATACGGGATACACAAGATAGTTGTCAATAAACTGTTGGCTTTGCCTCGTATTCCTTCCTTGCACCTGAGTTATTCGACTAAAGCGCTTAGTCGGTGGCGCAGACCACCTAAGCTAGATGCAAAGGCAGAGGGACATGAGGCTTATTGCTTTCGTCTATATTAATAAATGCAATACCGACTCTTCTTATATTTTGGGGAGAGATATTGAAGAGGAAACTACTGCTATAGCTTTGAGCTTTGCTGCTTTACTATTGCTAGGAATAGTTGACTTTAGTATAACGACTTTGATATTCAAGAGCTCAAAAAATGGTGCATTTTGCTACAATCGTGTACGGATTAGCTTAGCATTGAGAACGACTTCAAAGGGTAGGCTGATAGCCAGGATACTGTACATCAACTCTGAACTGCTAGATGTAAAGCTTACAGGTAGCACTGACGTCGATATCATCGAGAAATTTGTTGCCCAAGGCCGAAGTTGACCGTGACAACTGTATTTTTATCCCCATAACCGATATTAAGAGCGATCGGAAATGCAACTGCAGGACCTTGTGGCTCGACTCTGATTATTTTCTATGTCGCGTTAATATCCACCAAGAAGTTGTAGGATTTGAAGGCAATTAGATATTGGACCTTATCGAAAATCATATAATTACTTGAGTTTCTGTTCACTGCGAGACTACGTAGTATTGATTGATGAAATTGCTTGTGGAATTAGTAAAAATGTTTTTATAGCAATTTTGGCTTGCGGTTACTGTGAATGCCACCTCATCCTCCTCGACAATAGCTAGATAGTAGTGGTATCCGGTTTGGATTATAGGATCAGCTATACCGGGTGACAGGCAGCTTATTGCGTAATATAAGCTAATGTACAATCCATTATATGATTGGCCACATGGTTTACTTGACGATTTCCATGAAAATTATCTATATATGCAACTTGCGGTTGCTTTGAGTCTAGTTTGATGGAATGCGTAAGCCACCGCTGGAACGGGAAGTTGTCGGTCAAACCAATTAATGAAGCTACACCGAAACTTCGCATTGTGTACAAAAATCGTGTCTCATACAGCTTGCGTGGATTGGAGTCGCCTGAGGGATCAATGGCTTCTAGAGCGTTTCCATCCTACCTATGAAGCATTCAGTATTGGTTTCTTAATTCCTTTCTAGCAAACTTCGAGGGCATGGCACCATGATTTTTTTTTTGGAAAGAAGAATAATCGCTGCTGCAACATATCCTAGCTATAATACCCGATAGGCGTGATCGCGCCTACCAGAGAGCAGCCGGAAGTAACTTGAAAGTTATGAACAATACGATGAAGCAGAGCAATATGTTGCGGAAAGACCATTCTATACTATTCCCTGTCCAGATACACCCTCAGTTTCCTATTCCTCACGATAATGGGGGGGGGGGGGGCACCTTTGTTACAGCCCAGCCATCCAGGCTGGGCTGCAGCAGTACAGAAATCGAGTCAGTGAGGTGAAATCTTGGACAGTTTGTCCTGTGCATTGCTCAGTGGTCCAGAGGCTGTGGGACGTAGCCGACAATCATGGATAGCAATATAGCGAGGAGAGGCATGGAAATGTATTAGTGTTGAGAGGTCCAACAAAACACAGCTAGTTCCATAAGGCTTTAAGGATGTCTTAGGCGGGCCAGAGCGGCCAGTAGTCACAATATCCCAAGATAGTACCTACAAGTCCAAGGAAGCAAAGCTAAAATGTCACCAATGCAAATAGACACAATAACATTAGAATAGTGCATAGTTGTCGATTCGTTGCGATATACTAGCCTATCTGTCGTACATTTTTCTAATTTTATGAAACCGAACCGTCCGTCCATTCGCCTCTTGAACAAATGTCCGCCTTGTCAATCTGAAATACAGTCCAATCTAACCATCTATCCAAGAAAAATCTCCAAAAACACCCCTGTCTTGTGTGTTGTGTCGCCTTTTTTTTTGGCGGTCATTTCGAAACTCCACGCGCCGGAGAGAGATCCGATGATTGAATCCCGTGAATGGCGGGATCCGATTTGGAGATTCTCACCAACGCCTATCTTAAGTTGAGAAGTTGTCAACACCATTGACATCGATGATGTCGACACCGTTCTCAGTGATGGGGAACAGACCAGCTGGCGGGGGCTGGCCAGAACCGATGTAGATGGGACTGCCAGGAGCACGGCCCTGGTAATCGTGACCGAGGACAGGCGTGTAGTTGGATGTGGCATTGCAGTCGAAGGCCCAGTCAATGCTGTCAATGCGGTGCAACTGGTTAGGGATGTAAGTCGTGTAGGGGCAAAGGCCGTCGGGGTTCGGGGGGCATTGATGAGAGGTAGTCATATCGATAGCAGCGTCGTTCCTGAAAGATGTTAGTTTAAGAGAACAAGAGGAATGTATACGAGATAGAGAGGATTAAGCAACATACAGGAAGTAACGGAGTTGATCGGTCTCGTTCATAGCAGGGCAGTAAAGACGCTGCATGGTAAGGTGAGAAGCCAGAGGACCGATCTTGGCGATGGAGTAGTTGTTGTTGCCAGCCTCACCAAGGAGGTTAAGCGGGACACCCCAGGTGTAGGTCGAAGTGAAGTTAAAAGCGGTCAGGGCGTCCAAGAACGCGCTGTGGTGGACAGCATCAGCGTAGAAGGACTGCTCCGGGGGGAAGTAGGTGGTCGAGTTGTCCAAAGTGTAGTTGAGAGCCGAGGTGGCAGGTGGGACCTCACCCTCGAGACGGGAGTAGAACTCGTGAAGCATACCCTTACCCATGCTGGCAGAGATGGGAGAGCCGGGTCCCCAGTTGTAGTAGCTCTCGAGGTTAGATGAGTAGTCATAGTTCAAGTAGTCCTCCTGGGTGAAGAGGCCGCAGAAAGATGAATAGCCAAGAGCGTAAGTCTCGTAAGCGCAAAGCTCGATCATGGCAACGACGTCCTGAGGCGTGAGCACCAAACCAGTAAGCTTAGAGTTCAGGCGAGCAGCAGTGACATTGAAAGCCGTGTTCTGGAAGTTGGTCTTGGCAGTTGTGCCCATAGCGCCATAGGCGGGGTTGCTGGCGAGCTCGCAAGTCTCCCAGGGAGCGAACGAGTTGTTGACACCAGGAATCTCCTGCTGGATCTCGAAGTTGACCGAGTTCAGATAGTCGGGAGCACCGAAGAAACCGGCAGCAAAGTTGTGGGCCGTCTTGACCGTGTTATCCGAAGAGGTCGTGCGGAAGACGGGGAGAGACATGTTAGTAGTGTAGTTGTTCAGGAGGTTGCCGTAGAGCTGGCGGTACTGAGCACCGAGCATAAATTCCTGGGCGCGGCCGTAGGAAGTGAGAATGTTCTCTCCGAGCTTGTAGTTCCAGGTAGCCAAAAACTCTAGCTCATCGTAGGCGTCAAACTTGTAAACTGCAGTGTTGTTGTTGATCTTGGCAGCAAACTGCTCAGGTGCGGAGCCAGGCTGGGGATATGTAGCGCCGCTGGTGTAATAGACAAAGATCTGAGTGATTTCGCAACCCTCAGGAGCGAGAGGGCTGGCATAGGGCAAGCCGAATGAGCCAGGGTCCAATGAGCGCCAGGGGGATAGGCTGCCCATGTGCTGGAAGATATCAAACTCGCCCTCGGTAGCAAAGAGGGGAGATTGCTGAGCCAAGAGCATCTCCTCAACGGCTCCAGTGTTCTGTAAGTAGGCCGTTGCAGTCTGAGCGGCGAAGGGCTGTTGACCGGTAGGCGTGGGACCTTCATAACCAATGATGCTCTCGGCGGGGAACAGAGCAGTGTTCACCGCGACATTGGGAGGATAGACATCCTGTGTCGATGAGCCAGCGGCGTTACCGCCGATGACACCGGCGTCAGCGCGACCGAAGGCAACTGCGAGAGCAGCGAGGACTCTCGACTTGGAACCCATTTTGATATCCTGAGCAGATCACAAATGTGAATGGAACCTTGTTTGTGATGTGAGAAAGCTCTTAAGAGGAAGAGGTGATGAGGTGATGATGAGCAAAGGAAGTGGCCGGGATAGAGGTTGATCATGCAAGCTTATATACAGAGTTGTCCAGGACTTGGCTTCGCGGTCGATAGCTACATGCCGCTATGCGTGAAGCCATTCTCAGATGCTGTCACTGCTGCTGTCGGCAGTAACTCTTCGGCAGCTGGGAAGCGAGATGAGGCCGTCGGACACGGAGGTTGTTGGGAGGCTCGATATGGTGGCATCACGCATAGCTTAATTACAAAGAGTGCATAACACCACTGTGGCATATATTCACCGCAGCAACGGGGTCCGATAGTGGCATTGGTGGCGAGCGCTGTCCGAGTGCCTCACGACTCCAACGGGGAGCGAGTCCCCGCTACTCACTCATTATAGCAGTAGGAAAGCCAACACACGGGTATCGAAGACCCAAATAAGATAAAAAATGCACAAGACGCGACAGTTGATCGGGAGATATTCTGCACATGCAAGCAATAAAATGTATATATCACCAGCGGTCCATTGTGCATACCGGCCGATGCAAGAGAAGTTGAGAGCCGCAATTGAACCCTTCTCTACGGAGTACCAGATGATGTCAGAACCTAACGATGTGATCGTCATCCCCCAGCCATTTCAAAGCACCAGTCTGAGCTGGGTGGACAAGATGACAGTTGAGGCTGTATTGTTGTAAGCAAAAAAACGTTGAATATAGCGTTTTACCAATACTTAACGAAGTACTTAAGGGATGTGAAGGAAGGGGAAGTTGAAGGCGAGCAGTAAATCGACGGAGATAGATTTATTGGACGGTGCATAGACGGAGTAGACTGTCATTTTTTAAATTTCATGACAAAACGGCGGCGACCAGTTGTGTACGGATTCCTATTGCGGTGGGTAATTCTGGGCGAGCTGGAGCTGGGCACTGGCTGACACTGAACTCGGAACACGGCTAGCAATTTGGGTGATCTCCCATTCTTAAAACAACGGTCGGGGAGCCCCGATACCGCGCAAGAATCTTCTATATTGTTGGGCCGCAGGATAAAATTGATTACGGATTAATTGGGGTGGGGGCGATCTCAAGTCTCAGCAACAATATCATCAGATGCGTGTCTACTGAGCACAGTATTCACATCTAATAAGACCTTTAGTAAAGTAAATTCATCGTCAACTCCGAGATCTTTACTTGCCGCAACTTGGAGAGTAAGAAATATAGGCATTCATTTACCCCGCCATCACTTATAATTTACATCGCCATCCAGAGATCTACACCGGCTTCAATCTTGACTAATAAATCCCGATATAGCCTTGGCCCGCATTGACTGAAGAGGAGGGAACCCAGAGATGGCGACCGAAATAATCACTTCCGTCGACCTCACGTCGCTGCCCCTGGTTGCCAAGGTATGCACTCATGCATACATTACACAAATCTTATATCATGAAACTGACGCTACTGCACTGATTCAAGGGCAAGGTGCGTGAAATATATGACACTGGCGACTCGAAACTTCTGCTCGTCGCCTCGGATCGCATCTCAGCATTTGATGTCATCTTAGCCAACGGCGTACAGGTGAGCCGCATGTGTCCAGTGCCTCGCCATCACTTACTGATCATTGGTCATCGTTCCTGGGCTGCGTAGAACAAAGGGTCCGTTCTTACTTTGATCACAAATCACTGGCTCAATACGGTGCTACCCTCCCAGGTGCCGGGCTTGAAGCACCATCTCCTTTCCCTAAATGTTCCCTCTTCGCTCGACGTATCGCCCGTCGAGCACCAGCGTCTACGCGGCCGTACCATGGTCGTCAACAAGTATCGCGTCTTTCCTATCGAAGCAATAGGTTTGTATCACCTGATCTCTTGGCTCTCGTGCGTCCACACTGATGTGCCACAGTCCGCGGTTACATAACAGGTAGCTCATGGGGTGAGTACAAGCAGAAGGGGACAGTCCACGGCATAACCCAACCTGCCGGACTGCAGCAATGCCAGGCTTTCCCTGATGGTCCTATCTACACGCCATCAAGTAAGTCCCGTCATGCCGGCCCTGTTCGGCGTTACGTACCGATTCTGCCGTTCAACGTTGCTAATATTGCCCGCCCTCCGTAGCGAAAGCACCGGCTGGTGAGAAGGATGAGAATATTACCCCAGCACAAGCTCGAGAGATCGTCGGTGACAAATATGCCGATAGAATTGAGGCTCTGGCTCTATCGATATACAAGGCTGCCCACGCATATGCCGTAAGTCATACCCGTGTTGCCACTATTGGAGATCGGCATCAGAGGCGGTGGCACTACATCGCCTCTCTTCGAATACCATCGTCGACGCTCTTTGATGAATATCCATCACTAATACTCTCCCTTGATATATAGAAGGAGAGAGGCATCATAGTCGCGGATACTAAGTTTGAGTTCGGTCTGTTCCTCTCATGTTTCGTTTCCACACTTAACAGCATCCTGACAAAATTTCAGGCCTTGATGAAACATCAGATGAGATAGTTCTGATTGACGAAGTCCTGTAAGTCTCCTTCCTTTCATTAGGATTTTCTAGCCATTTGTTAAAGACACCTCGAACTGACTAGATCGACTCATAAGCACTCCGGACAGTTCGCGTTTTTGGCCGGCTTCAGACTACGCAACAGGCCGTGATCAGAAGAGCTTCGACAGTATGTTCTTCACTTACACGATTCGACTTCGTATCATCAAAGCTTATTCTAATTTTCATAGAGCAATATTTGCGTGACTGGCTCATTTCAGAGAACCTCAAAGGAAAAGAGGGGGTGTCTGTAAGCTACCTTTACACCGAGTCTGAAGACCCTGGACATTGACCTATGGCTTAGATGACCGAAGATGTTGCTGCGAACACGAGTGCTAAGTACCTGGAGGCCTTCGAGAGGCTCACTGGGGAGTCACTTGAGAGCGCTGTGGCTAAACTGGAGAAATAACCGAGGACTTCTGGCCGCAATTCTGCCGCGGAAGCTATCATGCGAATAAATGACACGGATACACGACAGACATTGGCCGGGGATGATATGATAGATTTTGTGACGCTCGAGCGAGGAAAACGAATACCATTCAAAAAAGGAACGGAAAAGTCATAAGGAGTCTCAAAAGGGTGATACACCTAGTCAATTTCGAAGTCTTATACAATAGCTTCTATCGATGTCAAAACATCAACGAAAATACAAAAGTTTTTGTCTTATTACTATCAAATACTTAGGGACCACTTCGAACCTCGAGGTGTACTGCCCGTGATACTTTTTGTATTGTCGTGAGCACCTCCAAGTACACGAGCATTCTCCATTCTCTTATTCGTATACACGTAGGTGACCCAGCAATTTTAAGCGCTTGCTATGATGTCGCTGCCTATTTTTACACATACCTAGCATCTATTTAGGCAATTTAGGTAACTTGAAAAGAAAAGGGACAGATGCTATATGAAAATGGTATCACGAACATAATAACCAATGTACGCCTAACTCGAAATCACGTTTGAGGTCCAACTGAAAACAAAAGGATTATCCGAATCCCATCCATACTCAATAAGTAAGCTCCCATTCGACGCCAGCGCGTAGAAGCGATGATTGTTGTCCAGCGCCATCGCCGAGATATTGAAGTCGGGTTTGTCGACGGTCGTGGATCCGTCTTTGTTGACGAATGACGCGCGCTGGTTCGTGTTCCACGTCGTATTCCACCAGCTCTGGAGGATATCGCCCGATGAGCCGTCTTGCGCCACGACTAGGATTTGCGAGTTGGAATCTGACTGTGTGGCGACTACTTGGGGACTTGTGCTGGAGGAGCTCGCGGAGATGTCGGTCATGATTGTGGCTGAATCTGTTTGTCGCAGTCACGTTAGTCAGATGCATGGACGCAGCCCGAGACTTGGAGGGATGTTGCGGGATCGCTATTTATAGCCTCTAAAAGACACAAAAGCCGAATGACAAAATATGGGTGCTGATGACTTACCAGATGACCAAGTGTTATCACCATTGTAATTGAAGAATTCATCCTGGATAGCCGTGTCCGAATAATAGAACAAGCGCAGCTCGTCCACATTGGTAATATTCTGCCCATTGGCAGCAGAGAATTGGATGGTCGCCATGGGCGACTCGGGGTACGCCATGACGACTTTAGTCAGGATATTCCAGGCACTGCTGCACGACACCCAAATTTGGAGATCACTGGCCTGATAGGTGGCGCAGATTGCGTTTTGGCAGTCGCCGTCGCAGTAATAGGGCACAGCGCCGAGTTTCGACCCGGAATCTGCTACGTATTTCGACGCGTATTGCCACTGCGTGCCGTACGTCCACGTGCTGAGATCATCCGCCGTCGAGGTCAGTTGGCGCACCAGATTCGTCTCGTCGATGTAGAATAGAGACGCGGTGAACGATTGATCGGGGATCCCTTGCCAGGGCGCAGCGGCTGCCGCGAGAGGGGTGCCCGGGAGAGGGGAAACGGCGCTGTCGCCCGTCTTGCCCTCAAATTGCTGGCTGATGTTGACTTGTGTCCAGATCGTGGTGCTGCCATCTCCTTGCCCGTAGCTGAGCATCAGATACCCTGAGCTTTGGTAGAAGACGGCGTATCGGGTATTTCCCCCGCTGTCTGTGTAGTTGATGGCGGCTAATTGCGAGTCTATTAATGGGGTCGTGCCGTTGGTCGTGCCGTTACCACCAGATGAACCTGGGGTGCTGCCCGATGACTTGCTGCCGTTCTTTGACGCTAATCCGCCTCCAAGACCACCAGCGAGAGCTGCGACAACAATTAAGGCCGCCACGGCAAGTACAATTAAGAAAGATTTCTTCTTGAGTCCGAACGGATATCGCTTCCCCGATCCACCTTCTGTTGCTGCCGCCGACGTTGATCCTGCACCTCCCTCCGCGGCTCCTACCGGGACCGCACCAGTCGATAAAGGAGTGTATTGTGCGGGGTGATAATATTCGTTCGGACTTTTCGGTTCTACGCCACCATCGAAAGCGGCTTTATAATGCTCATCTGTGCCGGGAGGGGGGCCAGCGTACTCGGGATAATTTCCTGTGTCTGGTATCGTATGCAATCCATCATCGTAATTCACCTCGGGTAAGCCGCTATCCTCCGCCACCTCCCTCTGAGTGGCACCGCTCGAGGCCATTTTGTCCGTTTCTAAGTTGCGTTATACTAACTTGAGGTCCTCCAGCCGAAAGGAGGGGGGACGAAAGTGAGAAGGAAAGAAAAAAAGATCTTCATCACACTCTGATGACGGGGTACTGGTCATTTTTGGGGGCCGAGCGTGGACGGCAAGTCGGGTTTCTTTCCCCATTGTTTTGACTGCCTGCCCTGGTTGGTTGCCTGCAGGGGCCATGCGACCGAAATATCTTTTCTTCGGCAGTCTTACATGGGCTGGGCCGTATCATTACGGAGAGAAGCATGTTATGTGGGCTTAGCAGGGCTGGTAGCAGGGGCATATGAAGTCGTAACTGGATAACCCTGTGCGATGTCTTACAGTTTTGAAGTAGTGTGAGGCACAGCAGTCTTGGCAGACTTCAAAAGCCGTATAAAATAGCGAAAAGGCCGCTCGATCTAGGGATAGGTTTTCAGCTGCAGAATTCGATATTACGCTGAATTCAGCAATTGCTAATTATTTTGGTACGAAGTTGAATTACGCACCACTACTTTCGCAACTTACAACCCAACCACTTTAATTATATAACTAAATATGGGCGTTTTATTGACTTTCCACCTCTTTGAACCTCTTGATGAAATTTTCAAGCTCCTCCGCTCACTGTTTTTTGGTGTTTTGGCGAGCTACGTCAATTCAGCCCATTATATAATTAAGTAAAGCCCAAAAATATCATCATGCCACGCCTTTTCAACCACTTACTATGTACGTAATTTAATAATACACAGTTTAATAATAACCTTTAGCGAAATAACCATAGGTTAATAGGTCAATGGAAAATTCAATTTAACACCAAAAATCAATACTAATAATAGTAGTAATGCCTTCATTTTTAAAAGGTTGGAGGTACAAGCAGGTCCATAAACACGAATGCTTCAGATCACCGATTTCCCATACAAATCCCCATACAAAATAATATCGATAAGCAGCGTAGCTCGTACGGAAATAAGTATCCACAGCTGGGCGTAATATGAATTGAAATCCGCTGATTTAATCTGATTTAATCTGTTTTTGTAACCCGCGCGCCTTTCAAATTTCCATCCCCTAGCTCGATCATTTCTTCAGGTTCAGGATGCGGGGAGACTATACTACAGTAGGTAGGGCTTAGTGGATATTCTAAATTATAGTGCCATAATATTCGGATGCGATGGGATGGCGAATTTGGCCATCTGGAAAACTGGCTCAGGCGAACCAGCAGGGACCTGAATCCTTATTCCCCATTACTATTCCACTTGCCCGACGCCTGACCAATGATTGACTTAGAAAGGGGATCTGCATCTTACTTAATATCCAAAATGTTCTAAATTCGTTCTCACACAACGCCCCCATTGGCTTCCATGAATACCTCGAAATGCCATGTAACGTTGGCTAGTCTATGCCTATGTCGATCGGAAGCTTGACGGGATGGGCTTGATTATATAAGTTCTGTAGGAGACATGCAGTGGAACACTAGGCCATAGATCGATTAAGGTTCTTGTTAGGTATTCATGCATTAACCGGTCTTTACCGAAGACATTGCATACTCACATCTTGAACTCGTAAAACAGCCATTACAACGCAGACAGTCGAAAACGCACACGTTCTAGGACACCATCAGGCTGTGATATATCTAGCAGTATTAGATTTAAAAGCTATTTTCATTTGTCGCATAAGTTGATAATGGCTCTCAGGTCGGAATAGTCATCGTGTTGACCTGTTTCCAATGCCGAAGACGTCTAGGAACCAATACCTTGCATACACGGCATACATATTAGTTATTCCGCACATATTGTCTTGAACTACCGCCTCAAAGAAAACTAATCGGAATCAGTCTCATTCATGCGGAAAATGTGTAGGATGACAAAGGCAGTTGAATAAGTACTTATTCTTAATAATTGCTGAAGGACCCAGGCATATGGACCTGACTGTTGGTAGTAGTGGTCCGCGGTCGTACAACGTTGGTGGGCGAAATGAAAAGGATCAAACAACGCAACGTCGCGACAACAACAATTCTGACACTGACTGGAAATCCGGCCCTACGGAAGGAACTGCATGTCTCCACGTGACTTTGACCGATAGATCCTCCGACTCCCTCCAAGCCCTGTTCAACAGATCCAGTGATCCAACTATAGGGCGATGGCTAATGAGCCACGAATGACTAACCAACAACGATGTCATGCCAACAATTCAATAACAGGCATAATCATTGTCAGCTTATCAAGTTTCCATAACTCAATAATATATTTGTGTTGTTTGTCTGCTGCCTTCCTTCCTCCCAAGTCATACATGAATGAACAGTGGAACATCCAGCTCAAATGGAAAAGGTACAAACATTGAAATGTCTATCACTTTGTAATTCTCGCTCACAAAGAACGGCTGTTATTTTCCGTAACACCGCCACAGAGCACGGACTGAAAGTCCGGGATCGAGGGTGTTAGGGACATTCTGTGGATGTGGATAGAGATATAAGTTGAGCCAATATCTCCAGCTCAAGATGTTCGAGAACCAGAAAACAGGCAGTACTACCACCAAAATCGAATTCTTCCCTCCAAAGCAAGTGATATTCCAGCTATCCCATTCACTGAAAGCAAACTAAAAGAGCAATTCTGATCTCACTATTATCATACTCAAGGCAAATAAACACTAACATTAACCTTTTCTCTCTTCCAGTTCACCTCCCACACCACCTCTTATCATCCGTCGCACTTATCCATCAAAATGTGCAGAGGCTACAACCGCTTCCACTGCTGCCAGGTCTGCCACGCAGTCCTCCGGACAAGTTTCCGTGTTACCCGGAAGTGCAAGAACGTCCGAGAGGGCGGCGAGTGTACCGGACAACAAGTCACCAGCTCCGAGCATCTCCGAGATAGCAACTGTGGGAATCATTAGGTCTGCCTTGGCTCTCATCACCTCCCATCACGGATTAGTCCCACTACTTCAGAAGACTACCAAGACAAAGACATAGACGACAAAGACAGAAAGAAAGGAGCCGGAGATAAGTGAGTGTTTCATGGGATCTGGACTCCGGTCATACTTGTCATCCTTTCTATGTATCCTGTTCCTGGTAGATGGCTTGGCAGGATTGGGATGATGATGCGGTTTGTGGAGAATGAACAAGACAACAGGTAAAAGCGGTGCGGAGATATGTGTTTTCTATGAATGAGTTCGGACTCACGGGCATGGATCCCCTGAATAAATGCTACTGGTGGACTACTAATATGGTGTGTTTACAATGTTCTTCTCATAAGTCTGTTTTATGTTATTTATTCTTCTTTTTTCTTAGATGTATTTCTTATCTATTCAAGTTTTGATGATGAAGACTATTTAGCTAATAAATTCATATTTCTTAGATACCCATAAAGAAATAGGTTCGTCAGCCCTGTTAGAAAACATAGCCCGACCAGGAACCTCGGGCGATACGGAAAACGTGGTTTATACTCCAATTCAGACCTAGACATCAGAATTCATACGACTGTGATCTCAGTAAGCTAACCACCGGGTCCACAAGCCACCCCCACCACGAACCACCGCGAAGCGCGTCATTCTCCACCGACACTAATCACTTGAATGCACAATATCTCAGCAACCAGGTATCGTAAGGTCTTCGTTTTTTTGTCAATATCTTTGTTTTCCACCTTTTTGAGCAAAATGCCTGCTAGTAACCGTCAACTACGCGGAAAGGCTGCAGTACGGCAGGCGATGCTCGGCGGAGGGGTTCGCGCGGCATCACGGCAATGGGCAGTTGATCGCAGTTATATAAACCGCCGCCTTTAAGATATGCCGACTCGAGAAAAGACCAATAGGGCTCGGCAGCTCCTATCACCACATCTCAAGGGCCAATTGGCCTCTTGGGCGATTAGCCAGGCCAGATTGGGCTATGTACCGGCGCTCTTCAAATTCCGGCTCTATGCCTAAAACCTCCTCAATGCCGGCGGCGGCGCTTACCGGCTTGGAAAGGCGTGGTATACGCGTTTTTTGGCTCAAAACCCTGAAATTAAAGCTGCGCGGTCTAAAATCATCGATTACCAGCGCGTAAATGGTGCTACGGTGGCTAATATCAACATTTTCTTCGATCGACTCGAAGCTCCAAATATCGCCGCGATCCTGCTAAACCACTACTACAACAGCAACGAAATGGGCATCGGCCAAGGCGTTGGAGGCGACTATTTTATTATCTACAAAGCCACCAGCCGCAAAGCTTTAAAAAAAAATATTAAAAAAAGCAAATAAATTACAGCTTTTAAATATATAAATGCCGGAAGGTTAATATTACCGCTGCTTATAATTTTTAAAAATATCGATATATAAATATAGTAGTTTCCAGACCAAAATAACGCGAAATATAATACTTAGCGTTTTAAAATATCGCTTAATAGGTGGACTAATAATTCTATTATATTGAAATGGCTAAAAAATCTCTTTTTATTTTATATTCGCTATTATTACAATAATAAATAAGTTATATTAGTTTATAATAGCTATAAATTATATATAAACGATAACTTTTTTTGGCTTTATATCGTAAATAAAGTATAGCTCTATTTTTATAAATTTTATTATAATTATATAATATAAATATTAGATATAGGAGCTTTTAGATTAGTTAAAAAGAGGCTCCGGTATTATTTACGTAACTACGTAAATAGCCGTTTTAGCATTAAGCTTTCTAAATTCGAGGTTATCGAAGCTTTATATTAAACTAAGCTCGAAGCTTTGACTCCAGTAACAATTAAGAAGGCCTGGGCTACAACGGGTATTTAGCTACGAGATCGCTCGAAGCCGTTGTCGTCTAGGTTCGTGGTGTTAGAGGAGGAGGGTGTTGCCTAACCACGAGCCGAAGCACCTATACCGGTACAAAAGCCCAAAACACCAGATTTTGCTGCAATCGTAACCCCAGGAATATTCAGCACTTCTACTGGTGGCCAGGCAATCCTCCGAACCAGCCGGAAAATGGCCTTTTAAAATGTAGCTGTAGGAAGTGGCCCTTATAGGCGCTTTTTTTTAAAGGCCGCCAAAGCGCTAAATAGTGCTTTCGTAGAGATCGCGCAATTGAAGGCTTCAAATACCTCTTTCCGGGCTAAAATTAGCAAGGTTAGCAAAAAGACTCGTAAAGCCGTCAAAATCAATCCTAATCAACTATTTGTTCGTATAGCTGATATCAGAAGGGCGAAGCGGAGGTTGAGGGGTCGTACTATCTACGACGATGAGGCTTCGGACTACGATATGCTAGAGAGGCCTCGAAATGCAGTCGGTGAGGCTGAAAACGATGTGACGGAGGCAGAAGAGTGTATTTAAGTAGGAAAACGCCGTAGATAGCGATTGCGAGGCGATTTGGCTATATTGGGTGGCTTCATCTGGGCTGGTGTAGATATGGCGCTAGTGGTCCGTGGAGGGGGTGGCTCGTGGACCCGGTGGTTAGCTTATCAAGGAAACTAAGAGGATAGCTGCTCTCATGGTTTCTACATGAGGCGCTCTTCGGACCCATCACAATCACATCAACTTCTACCTAATCGATAACATTAGTCCTCATTATAGAAAGCATCTAAGATTTCCACGGGCATTTCCTGGTGTGGTTATTCTCTTAAAATCTCTCAAAAACTACACGAGGAGACTTGAGTAGGTTCAACGACATAAGTATGTATTGCGTGTATCTTCACCTTCGTAGATCAAGATAAATCATCATGTCCAAAGAATAGATCAGGTGAGTAAGTCTGAGGACGGCATTGCAAAAATAGGGAGTAGTGTTTAAGTGTGTTTAAGTAATCTTGCAACTCCCCAAAAATGAGAAGAAACCACGGGATTGGGTTTTATGGACTGACGTGACACCATCGGTCTAGCTTCTTCTTTGTTGTCCCTCAGAGGATACCTAACTGCATACCAATTTTCGAAATTTTGTGATGAAGATGTTGGTTACACATACTGGAATGCAGTGTGGGATACTTTTGTTCTACCAAACGGAATTTATCTTTGAGTTTTTTTCTTTTTCTTTCTAATGTTGCCTTGTCGTTTGGATTTTACACCGGCCGTCCGGATTATTTCCCAACCCATATCCATTTTCTAAATATACTCTTCTCTACGTGATATCGCCATGAATAATCAGAACGACCTTCCGAAGAAGTATTCGGGTCATCTAACTCCCACATACATTGACCTTGAGAAGCATTTCTTCTTCGCTATCCAAATACGCAATGACAGTCAACCTACTGCAGAGCTCGCCCCAAAAGTCACTTTCCGCGTCAAAAGTGCTAAGATTTTGGATCGAGCCCGCTGTTCTTTGCCATTACGAGTTTCCTACACCATCTGCGGGCCTCCTGTCCGCGATCAAAATGGCAGGACCAGAGGAGACACGATCCTCGTAATCTGTGCGAAACTGATGGACAGTGGAGATATACCGCGCAGAGATTGGGTAATCGGCAGTGGCTATTACTGTTTATTGGACGTCTCGATCGACGTGCTGCTCAATGGGAGGGATTGGACAGAGGCAACGTGGAGTTCGGACGAGAGACACGGATTACGCCTTTTGTCCGCAGAAGGCCCTGGTAAAGAAGAAGACTTAGATCCGAGTATGTTACCAAATACTCTGTACTCTCTTATCTGCTCTTAAAGTTGAGTAGCTGACTGGCACGATAGTTAAATTCGATGAGGACTTCATTTCCCAAGGTCTGTCGGATCTTGACATCAACGAGAAGGCCTTTGCTTCCACCCTTAACAACCACTCTCTCTGTGTCCGTTTTGTTGATTTGAACTCAATTTTGAAGAAGCCGGGGAGCAGCTAGTTGGGAATGTCGACGTGTTCCTGAATTCTGTTGCATGACTGCTTATGCTCGGGGCCGTCGCAACGTCTAACAGAACGCTACTCGAACGCGATGTGCTGGACTATAATATGATCTACGTCTTGACGTGATCGACTCTCACGTTCGGTCGTATTTGAGGTGCGGATGATCCTGAGCATTGCGATATTTTAGTTGTATTTATTTCGAGAATGTGTTTGTTTTTTATTGGAAGCGCGTACGTACCGATTTTCGAATCGTGTGATCGGATGTTGGTTCTACGAACTGGAATGCGGTTCAAAGTGCCTTTGTTCTTCGACGCAGACTTTTTACTTATCTTTGTTGGCGTGACGAAATTCAGAACTGCCCGGATTTCCAATTTCCATCATCTCCCACTCTTACGTCAAAGACATCCCGTTGCCTCTTAACCTACCATCCTCATGGCCGAAAGCAAAGTCGAGTGCACAGAACGCCATTGTTCGAAGTACGCGAAACTTGGAGACCCCTTGCTCTGCATTCTCCAGCTGCACATCTGAGACGGTCCCTTACTCCCACTGACTCAGAATCTCTGCTTTGAAATTGCCCGAGTTACCATAGTCGACTCGAAACATCATCGACCCATTCCCAACCAACCGCCCGCGCAGTGGTGCTGGACTATGACTGTTACACCCATTACTGACCCATCCTCCCTGCACGCAAACCTTGCAATTTGTGTGAAGACATGTGCATCTCGCGAACAGCAAATTCTGCGATCAGGGCAAGAGCATAACGTCGGCGGACGGAATTGGAAAATGAAGATCGCCTATTCGGTAACATACTCGGATGGCCATGTCCTCTGCGCGGGGGAGCATTTATCAGGAGACTTCACCTGTGACTCGAATCAGTCAGAGAGAGAACGTAAGATACAATCTCCCGAAGCCGATATTTACAACTACTAATTCTACGTTAGTCGAAGTCTGCGCTGATGACGAAATCCAGATTCTGAATACTATTGGCATCGATGGAGGGTATAGAGAAGAGTTGTTGTCCCAGTTGAATGAGCCGGTCAAGAATGGGCAATTTGTCAAGTTGGATGATAGGCTAGTGGCTCATAACGAGACAATAGGGGCTGCCAAAGCACTCTACGGAATGCAGTTTACTAGCCCTTGACAAAAATGAACTGTTCATATGCATTTAGCTCTATGATCCATGAAATGGGCGAGTCAGGTTTCACGTTCGGTCCTGCTGGATGGGCCGAATATGCTTTCAAACGCTACTATCCTCTGCTTAATTGACTTTTTTTTTTGTGGTGATCCAGTTCGCCAATATGTAAAGCTTCCTTGTATCCCTTTTTGTCCCCTTCGAAAAGAATATGAGTGTGCGTGAGTATACATCATACACCCGGAAAGTCCTAGAACCACGCTCTTTGCGCTTCGTGGGAAGAGAGCGCATCACGGCGCCTTCTGGGATCTCAGTTCTCGTCTCCTAGGTTCCGGTTCCTGTGTGCTTTGCCGAGTATCCGATTCGCTCTCCGTATTATGAGAGTCTTCATTATCGTCCTGCTCAACCTTGACCAGATCGCTGGATCGATCGCTCTCTGCATCTCCAGCCGCTCTTGTTTCATCCCGACTTATCCGTTTGTTGTTCAGGGCCTGCTGCATAATCTTTTTACCCTCATCCAGCTCCCCGTTCTTGGCCCCACAGCCCATGCATTTCCATGTGCCAACTTCTGCAAGATCCTTGATTCCGGGCGGGGCCTGGCCATTCACGAGGCGGCATTTGGTGCATATCAAGACAATGCGGTTCTTGGGGGCCATCTCGTCTTCGCCCATCATCAGGTCCATGATGCGATCATACCATCGTGGGGGACCCAGGTTCATCTCGTACTGAGTATATGATGGCGACAGAGGACCGGCATTGGGAGCAAATTCTTCGTTGGGATTGTTTTGGGGTAGTTGTCGTTGTTGGGGCGGCTGCGGGATCGGAAAGCGGCCGTCTTGAATTGGTGGTATGCCCAGAGCGGTGGAGGGACGCTGGACATTGGCAGTAGGGGGGAGCGGCATGCGGGTTCTTTGCGCGCCATGGATAGAATCGATGCTTTGGCGATGTTTCTTCTTTGACGCGTCCTTCTCCTGAGCGGATGCTTGCTTCTCGTTTCCGTCTTGTGACTTCTGAGCCTTATTTCCCTTCTCACCTGACCCTCCATACTTCTCGAGAAGTTGGAGAGTGGAATCGTATTTTGTGGCTTCTTTCAACTTCTGTATCGTATTGGCACGCTCGGTCTGCAAGGCCTTCAAGCGGGTCTCGAACGTGTTCAGTCGGTAGGTGAAATATGCATTGATAGCGGTTCGCACGATGTATATCCTGATTCACATTTCATCAGCCAGAAGGCTATAGCCAGGGTGTCCTCGGGTGCAACTAACAGCACAGGGCCACCGGCCAATCCAGTCCACTCCCAAGCACCTAGATTATGCCATCCGACGACAAGAACCAAGACGATGGCATATACTAGGTATGCGAAAGTGACGTAGAGGGTCCAGAGGAGCTTGATGCGGCGGGAATTGTTCCTTGCTCGGTCAACTCTGACTTGTGTGTTTGTGATCTTGGTGGAGAGTGTCGCGAGAGTCTTTTCGAAGGAGGCGGGGGAAGAGTCTTGACCCTGCAGAGGTTGTGAGTATCAAGTCAAGACAGAAGCTGGTGTTCAAAGCTTACCTTCCAGGGCCAGAGCGACATCATGATTTTGAATGGTCAAGTTGGTGTCGGCTATGAGATGGCGAGCATGGCGGGATAGAAGAGAGGTTGGGAGAAGTAGGAAACTGGAAAGCGGAGGTAGAAATGGTCGATGATGTATTAACCGGCAGCCTACGTGGGCGGTGGGTAGCGGGAACCTTAACGAAGGACAGTAAAAATGAACAGTTGGCTGATTCAGAAGGATATATCTAATAAAGGGAAGGTGCCTTGAAGACTAACTGAGGAGCTGCACAAAAAGGTTAGGTAGGTAAAAAGGGAGTGATGAAATGGAGACGTACAGGTAGGTAGGTAGTTTTGGCAAAACTGAGGCTGAAGCTAATGAGCTCAGAGCTGGCCGTCATAGCCGTGTCGGTCAGTAATCATTCACACTGTACTTATCACACCACGCAAAGCGCTAATGATGTCAGGCTCATTACAGTGATAACTTGATTCTGCACTGTATATTCAGCTACCCCATACCTCTTATTACCACATGGCTGTTACACGTAACACGGTTGGAGATAGGTCACACAGTCAAGTCACAAACCCCTAACTCAATCATACCTGTACAGACAGCTTCAATGTTTCTTATCTGATTTTGACACCTTTTCAGTGGCCAAAGCTGACATCTTATTCTATCTTCCGCCTCACCCCAACCAAACCTTATGATTTTCCCTTTTTCTCTATCTTCATTAGGAGCGCACTTGATCTTTCATTTGCTTCAATTCATTCTGGTTGATGCAATGTCCAGTTACCTTCTCTACTAGAGTCCTCCACCACATCCATTTACCACCCGTCGCATTCCCTCTGCCTCTTCATATGGATACGACACAAATCTATAGACTGCAGATACGTTGAGCAAACATGTTCTCCCTTCAAGTATGGCATAACGTGTCTACCTACCTTGTGTAATTCCGGCTAACGTGCGTGTGACTTTCGTAGAAACTCAGGGACACCATCGATCGGAGCTTGGCCGAGGAGAAGGCTCGTCACAAGGCCGTCTCGGACCAACGAACCAGCAGCTCTGTCTCAAGAACATCTAGCAACGCCAGGCGACTCGCAAAGAAACCGAATCAAGACCAGACCGCAGCTGATGCACCCCCGAATCCCGACCCTGCCGTTTTTGAGGCCGCATTTTCCCTCGATGATGACGACGCCGAGTCCAGTCGCGCTGCCACTCCCAAGCCTGCCGAGGTGAATGAGAAGTCAGAAAAGCAGGACCCTTCCGAGAAGAAAAATGGCGACAAGCCCGACGCCAAAAGTACAGAGTCATCTGCCAAGCCAGCCGACGAGAAGGCTGTCGCCCCCGCTTCATCGGAGCTGTCTCCCGACATCAAAGCAAAGCTAAAAAAGCTCGACAAACTCGAATCCACATATCCTGGTATGCGCCCTATTCTGTGTTTCGACTGCACCATTCACTGACATTTTCCTTTTTTGTTTTCTAGAACTTCTGCGATCTTACCGGATAGCACACGGCCGAGTCAAGTTCATCGAACCTTTCGAACGAGCACTCCAAGAAAATACTCCTCTCACTACGATTAAAGATCCTAATGCGCTAATCGAGTATTTGAACCAACTAAACCTCAAGACCGACATGGTTATGGAAGAGCTCAAGCGTGTCACTGGAGAGAAAGACGCTCTAAAAAAGAAGTTTGACGATGTCGAGAAAGAGATCGGGACTCTGAAGTCATCCAAAGCAGACGAGAGTGTAGGAGCGGACAAGTCGAAAGAGTCTTCCAAGCCAACCGCAGAAGGAGATAGCGAAGACATGTTCTCGTACGATGACGAAATCCCGCAACTCCAAGCCGAGGTCTCTGCCAAGACGGAGGAAATCGAGAAATTGAACAATCAAGTCAGCAATCTCAAAGAAGAGCTGGCTGTTGCCAAAGAGAGTAGCGCTGGTCTGGTCGAGAGCCTCGAAAAAGCTACCCGTGATTTGAGTGACTACAGAGACAGCGCCGCCGTCGTAGATTCGGTCAAAGCTCAACTGGATGCGAGAAGCACTGAAATCGAGTCCTTAACGGAGACTCTTGAACAGACTCGAACGAAGCTAAAAGAGGCTGAGACCGGACTTGAGGAGCAGAAATCGACATCTGCTGCTGCAATTGAGGAAAAGGACTCCAATCTAAAGGCATTGGATATAGAGAAGAACAAACTTGATGATCAAGTGAAAAATCTCTCGCGAGCGAAGACCGAATTAACTGGAAAAATTGACAAGCTGGGCAACGAGATTGAGGAGTTCCAGAAGTCCAAAGCCGCTAACGAGAAGAAGATTGATGAACTCAACAAGCAGATCGAGTCGGCTCCACCAGCGCAAGATTCGCTAGAAGTCCCATCTGCTACAGTCTCTAACACGGGCGCAGCTACTGGTGGGGCCAAGAAGAAGAACAAGAAGAAGAAGAAGAAGGGAGGTGCTGCCAACGCAGCAGCCGAGCCAGCACCAAGTGAGACCTCTGAACGACCACCATCTCCGCCTGCCGAAAGCGCCGACACTGAAGCACTAAAGGCTGAAGTGGCTAAACTGAAGGATGACATTACCGAAAAAGACTCACAGATCGAGCGACTATCAAAACAACGGAAGACTGAGGAAGATCTTCGCGAAGAAATAGAAAATATGCAGGAAAACCTAATCAATATTGGCCAAGACCATGTAGAAGCCAAGGAAAGGATCAAAGAGCTTGAATCCGAGAAGGCTGCACTTCAAGCTCGCATAACCGAGCTAGAGAAGGAGCTAGCGTCTTCTGCCACAGACGCCAAGAGTAGTTCTAAGTTGAAGAGTGACTTTGACTCGATGAAGACCGAATTTGACGAACTGAAGATCAAGTCACAAACTTTGCAGTCCGATTTAGGCGCTGCCCAGCAACTGGCCCAGACCCGATACAAGGACTTGACAGATCTAAAGGAAGTACTAGCCAAAGCGCAACCAGAAATGAAGAGTCTACGTCAAGAGGCAGCTACTCTGAAGGCGACTCGAGAGGAGCTTTCAACTAAGCAGAATGAGGTGCGCGCTCTGGAGAAACGCGAGAAGGAACTGAAGAACGAAGCCAGCCGCGTACAACGCCTTGCTTCGGATCGCGAATCCGAGATCAAACTGTTGAACGATAGACTCAACGCCGAGAAGAATTCGCGTGCTAAATTGGAGGATGAGAAGCGAACAGCCGGTCGTGACTTCCGACGATCTGAAGCAGAGAAGGTTGAGATTTCAGCCAAAGCAGAAAAAGCTGCTCGAGATCTCGAGTCCGTGCAATCTGAGTTATCCACATTGAGACCAAACGTCAAGAAACTTGAGGAGCAGGTCGCCAAATTACAGAAAGAGAAGAATGTCGCTAAAGAGGATGCCGACCTCAAGACCCAGCAGTACAATAACGCCCAAGGACTTCTAGCATCTATGCGTGACCAGACCACCGAGTTATCGGTGCAACTCAAAGAATTCCAGAGTCAGGCTGAAAGTCTGGAGGAAGAGCTGGCCGAGGTGTCTAAGCATCTAGCTGAGCGAACTAGAGAGGGCGAGACGATGCGACGAATGTTGTCTGACGTCGATGAGCGAGCAGATGCCAAGGTCCGCGAGATGAGAAACAGGATGGAAGCTGCTGTTGAAGACCGTGATCGTATCGAGGACGAGTCATCTACACTCGCTCGCCGGCGTGCCCGAGAATCAGAAGAACTCAAGGGCAAGGTACGAGAGCTTGAGCGCGAAGTCAAGACGCTTAGCAACGACAAAGACGACTTGGAAGCGAGGGAAAAGGAATGGCGCCGAAGAAGAGAAGAGTTAGAGCAGGTTGAGGAGAAAGCTTCGGCCGAAGTCGAGGACATGAGATCGACAGTGGCCAGTCTACGATCAGCCCTGGACGCTTCGGAACAGCAGGTCCGCGACGCCGAGAAGCAGAGATCTGACCTACGGAAACTTTTGGACGAAGCTCGTGGACGATATGAGCGGACTAATAAAGAACTCAAAACGGCACAAGCTAGATTCAATGTCGGCAGCGGGTCAAATATCGCAAGCAGTGGAAGATCAAGTATGGACTCAACGAGGAGTGGAACGAACGGAAAGGCCGCATCCGGGGTTACTGATACGACGTACCTCAAAACTATCTTCTTGCAGTTCCTCGAGGTCAAGGACGAGAAGGTGCGATCGCAACTCATACCCGTTCTTGGAAAATTGCTTGGGTTTGATCGGTACGTTCTTTTCTCTCTTACTTTCTAAATGATGCAACCCCTCTCATTTGTCCGAATGATCTAGTAATATAGGTTTACTAACGAGACTTATAGCAATGATGAACAAAAATGGACTCATGCAATTCAACAACTGTCCAAATCTGGTAGATAGACGAATTTGTCGTTCGAATACCACAAGCATTTAGCTGCTTTACGAGACAGGATCATAACGCGACCTGCACTATCTGGGCTAGGTTATACCATTGGGCCTTGATTATCAGAGTACTTGGTAAAGTAAGAAAGGGAAGGGATTGATTGTATAAATACTACAGTGCTTTTCCGCGGCGCTGGACCCGGAATAAGGGCCATTGTGTTCATAGGATTGCATAGCGTTGGAGTTATTTCGCTCGGATTGCAATGCAGCTGTGTTTCAGTCTCTTAAGAGAAATATTTCTGCATTCGGTTTTACGTGCTAAGATGACCCATGTGTATGCAACTGAACTATCACCGCGTGAACCCCTTACTGAGGCTGTTGAAACCTGAAAGTACTAAGGTTTCCTGTCAGTATGCCTATGCTAACTGCTTTGTAGTCAGGCACCGAGGCCAGGGAAACCACTTTCTCTACCTTCTAACGTGCGAATACTTGCTGCAAGATCGTTGAGGCTGTATGTAATATGGACCAATTTGAACACCGCATCATTATGAGCAGAACATAAGCCGTCCGGGCAGACGGAAGTTCACCATCGGGTGTCAGAGCATATGGAGCTCCGAATGCGGCCTCCCCCGGTCCGGAGCGGCTTTTCGCGGCTTTACGTCACATGTGTGAGGTTTCAAAGGTCCGATGGCTGACGAGCCTCTTTAGAAATATATACAGGGGCAGCCTGACTGCTACCTATTGACCTGACTTTTACTCAGTATCGGCTGTCTGCTTGACTGCGTAATCATTTTCTCTTGCTCTCTACTAGAAATTCAGCTAGGTCTTGTTCCTTCGAAATGCCGACCCCTAGTTGCAAAGACCGCTCAAATTTCACACCTTTCGACATCGTCGAAGAGATTTGGAGATCTCTGGATCTACCACCTAAAGCTCTGTCGTCTCTTTCACTACCTGGCACAGACAACTATGGGGGAACGACCGGCCAAATCGGCCCGGTGGTTCCCTCGTCGTTTAAGGTCGGACATCTGGCACAGGCTTCGATCGCTTTGTCGGCGCTGGGGGCGGCGCTTGTTTGCGCGGAGAGGGACAGGAGCCGGGAACTCTTAGGTGAAGAAGGGAAGAGGGATGTCGAATCTGGGCTGTTGAAAATGCCCAAAACCACAGTCCCTCTCCGTTCCGCAATCCTCGAATTCCATGCCGAGCGCTTGTACACACTATCGGACCGTCCACCAGTGTCGATTTGGGGACCGATTGGTGGTTTACACCCCACTAGCGACGGGTTTGTCAAGATCCATGATAATTTTGAGCATCACAGAAGGGGTGTGTTGGAACTACTTGGTTTGGACCCGGGATGTGAAGATAGAGAATCTGTTAGTGACGCTACGAGGAAGTGGGATAGTAAAGAGTTGGAACGCGTCGCGGTGGAGGAGAGGGGGTTGTGCGTTTATGCGCTGAGAAGCTTTGAGGAGTGGGATAGGGTTGCGGAGGATTGGGGACGGGATCGCAAGGGCGGTGGGGGAGAGGGTGTGGAAAAGGGTGCACAGAGACAAGTATGGGGAGAAGGAGGACCGGTTCGGATAAGGAGAGTTGAGTCCGATTCAGAGTCACGAGCGCGTCCGACGCCCCCGAATCTCCGAGCATCCTCATTCCCACCTGACAAGATTCAAAAAACGTATTTGCCAACCCGCCGCTGTCTCAACGGCCTCCGCGTCGTAGAACTGAGCCGTGTAATCGCGGCCCCTTGCGCTGGGAAGACCCTCACAGCCCACGGCAGCGACACGCTCTGGGTGACCAGTCCGAACCTACCCGACCTGCCGGCTCTCGACGTGGAATTCAGCAGAGGGAAACGGTCTATACAGCTTGATTTACATGACGACACACAAGGGAGAGGTTGATGAGTTTAATCAAAGGCGCAGACGTGTTTATCCAAAGTTACCGACCCGGCACACTCACGGGTTCGAAGTTTGGGTTGGGACCGGAGAGGTTGGCGGGTATTAGGCCAGGGATTGTGGTGGGGAATCTATCGGCTTTTGCGGATAGAGGATCTGGCAAGGGTGAGAATGAGAGTCTTAGAAATGGTGCTGGTGTCAGTGACTGGAGCAAGAGACGCGGCTTCGATTCCCTCATACAGACGTGTACGGGGCTAAACGTCGCCGAGGCGCAAGCCGCTGGCGAAGGCAAAAGCGCGAGACCACTACCCTGCCAAGCACTGGATCATGCCGCGGGTTTCTTTCTAGCTTTCGGGATTTGCGCAGCCGTTTATCTGCAGAAGAGAGATCTTGCTGAGGAAAGACGTATAGGGGAGCACAGAAAGGTGGCGGGAGCCTACGTTGTCGATGTCTCGCTTGAAGGCATTGCGGATTATTTGAAGAGTTTGGGACAGTTTCCCGGGCGATCTGGGTTTGAGGGGATGAATTGGGGTACGATCGAGGATAGAGAGGAGGAGAATGGGGCTGTGAATGAGTATTTTGGGAAAGGTATGACGCCTTGGGGGGAGATGAGGTTTGTTAAGCATGCTGCGAGTATAGAGGGTTTTGAGGTAAGTTGGGAGCGTATGCCGGGGAAGCTCGGCAAGGACGAGGCTATTTGGTTGGAACGGTGAGGGAGAGATGGGGCGGAGGCGAGGGAAGGAGAGGTTCTCCAAGTGCGTCGTGGGGAATACTTGTGTGATTGAACTCATCGTCTCTCTGCACTATGTTGTAATTATGAGACATCTCTTCACTTTAAATCGAGTATACACATGTACCTATTATACCTTTCAACTCAATTGAATGATTAGCTTTCTGAACAATTCTTATCTGTCGCTATAGAAGATATAGCAAGACGAAAAAAAGAAGTGTAGGAAATAATATGGAATAAAAAGGAGGGAAAAGATAATGGCTGCATAGGGAATTGAACTCCTATCGCCTAATGATACTCGATAACGACACTTAGTAAAGCTGTTCCATAACGATATATCCTCTAGGCTATACCAACCCGGCCAGCAGTGCATGATGATAGATTGGTTTATATGTTAGAGTTGTCAGGGCTATGGGCTGCCTATATGCTTCTATGGGCGATGTGTAAGTGAGCTAGGGAAGATAGTGTGAAATAGAATCAGGCTTGAGTTTCGCTAATACGCGACTGAGTTCCTGGCTTCGATGCCGTCATGATTCTTACTGTCTCTATTGGTCTGACCAGTGGTGAAACAGTGCATGTAAGTTTTAAGAGACAGGGGAAACTCAGAGATATGAGAATGATTGCCTCTATCTTTCTTGCAAAACGTCATCCAGTTGGCCTTCATTTACTTATCTCATCTCCACACACGTGATAAAGTACGCTGATCAAATGAGAAAGATGACGCAAAGATTGACTTCCACCAGTCTCTCTAGTATCATATTTCAAAAAATATTTCTTTTCTTTGCGGCGTAGTCGGGTCGTTGGTTCTGAAACAGAGGAGGCTAAACCGTTTTCGCCAGCAGTGAAAATAACGTACTTGAGATGACGAGTAAAATACGGCACAGCACAAGTTGTTTCGGCCAACGGTACACCAAAAGAGGCAATGAGGTATTTTTCATTCGAAATATGTTGGTTTTCTTCTAAATGTATAAAGCCGAAAGCGCTGTTCGGAAAATTAGGCATCTCCAGCACCGAGTTCCCGATCTTCATCGAGCGCTGCTGTAACTACAACAGCTCTTTCATGAAGTTCCTCATATCAACGCGCCGGTCTGAGCTGGGATGCATCAAGAAACATCCGTTGGTGGTTGTGTTTAGCTTTCGTCGCCTGCCATCGCCTGTTAGGCATGACTGACGGATGTTGTTTTGTGACATCCTCTGTACTCCGGTTCCGACAGGGGCCCTTTCTGTTATGATTGGCGTCAAGCTGTTATCTTTCACTCACCACTCATTGCTATGTCTTTTCTACGTCATTTATCATGATCTCTGATCTCGAAGATCACAAGTAACAGTTGGTTCTGGGTTCCGGACCGCGTTGTAAGAATCGGTTAACCACACCGTATTGCATTTAACTTAAACTTGCCCTCCGTCTATCGCCTGCCAAAGCAAGACACAGTTCAAAAACATTTTCGCTGTACCGAAAGCTGTACTAAATCAGCAATGGACGCACGAGAATCAACCGAACGAGCCGAAACTCGTGTCCACGCGCTAGTGGTAGTCGGCATCATCGCCATCATTGTCTCATCTACAGCTGTTTCGCTCCGATTATGGTGGCGCTGGCATTCCTCGGACTTGAGATTCTGGTGGGACGACTGGTTTCTTGCCGCCACGACCATTACTTCACATATACTAATCGCCGTTATTGTAGCATGGACTCATTATGGGCTGGGACAAGACTTCGACTCCATCACGGCATCATCTTTCCTCCCGAGTCTGTATTTCGCCAAGTTCTCTGTGCTGCTGTATTCGGTCACACTATGGCTGATTAAGATGAGTGCTTTGTTGCTCTATGCGCGGATCTTCGGTCTGTCAGACTGGTTCCGAAGGCTGCTTAGGATCTTTGGGGTGTACGTTACGCTTTGGTCGACTGCTGTGATCGTCGTGCCTTGGTTTGACTGCGTGCCGGTCCGGAAGACGTTAGATCCATCTGCTTCCGGTGTCTGCTATCAAATGCTCGGGTGGTACTACGCTGCTGCCATCATCGATGCCCTTACCGATCTGTTGATCTTGTTACTGCCAATGCCGCTCGTGTGGCACCTCAAAGCGCCTCTGCGACGGAAGCTCATTGTTACTGCAGCATTCGTCTTTGGCTACTGGTAAGCTACTTGATTCTTTCATGTTTCCACGTTCTATGACAGAACTGACGTGTTGTGCAGCTCCGCCGTCCTGTCTTTTGTTCGATTCGTCAAGATCGTTCATAAGCCGAATCTTCTCAACCTCGAACCATCAACAGGCCAGTACTGTAAGAATAATATCCTATTCTTCCCCTTCAATCCCTTGTATTTTTACTTTTCTCACTTGGACACTTCTCAGACCAAACTCTTCCTCTTCCGCTCCTTTCGATGCTCCAAGCTCCATTGGCTATTATTGCTATCTGCGGCCCATCTATCGGGCAATCCGTCGTTCGAGTTCGGCAACGCCACATTACCACCTCCTTCTCTCGGAAAGGTATCTCGATCAGCTCATCAGTCAATACCTGCAGAACGTATAACTCAGAGAATGATCAGGTTCGGTTGCATGGGATGAAATATGACGAGCATGGGTTGGAGAATGCGTTGCTTTAGAAATCTGTACCTTGACGATGAAGCACCGGTGATTGTAATGTCTTCTGGCACTGTATAATGTTTTTCCCACACATCAATCTAATCAAAGAACAGTTATTATTCAATTATAGAGCAGAGCATCTATGTGATGACTTCCTCTGCGTTGACTAGTTCAACACCCCACCTCCGTCTACCATCGGCATCCTCGAACCAACCCAATTTCGCGAGAAGAGAATCGTCAATCTTGGCGCTTCTTGCTGTGAAATACTTCGCTAATTCTAAAAACCTCTCACTGCTGGCGACCAGTACCGCAGTATCGGCAATGTTATCAACGGGCCCGTATCGCAAGCGATTGTACCGTCTGGACGCGATGGCCAGAACGCCGCATGTGATGATCAGATACGCAAGAATTGAGACGCTTATCCAAGTCGCCGTCGAAGATAAGTGTAATCACTCCACTGGCATAGAAACTGATAATGTAGTCACCGGGTTGGAAGAGTTCGTAGCGTTGGTACTCCTCTTGGAATACTGGTCTGGATTTCTCTGACCAATGTACGGCAGAGTTGCGCCAACTTGTTGATAGGCATAGCCACCATCTATAAGAGACAGGTTATGATTCACAAAATGCTGATACATCGTTGAGAATGTGGTTTGCGCAGTCTGTTCTAATATCGTGGCATTCTGCAGACTATCATAGTCGAAGTTGACAAGCGACAGCATCGCGTAAGTCATGAAGTCGACATTGAGGCCCGGTTCGCGGAAGTTGAATGTCTGTTCCTGGAGTTCCTCTATGTCCCTAGTGGGATCCACGTCTTCCGCATTGCCTCCGAAATTATCGATATCTGCGGCTCCAAGGAGACCGGCCAAGAATAAAACTCCGTGGCTCGCAGTTATATTAACGTACCAATAGTCATCATCGTAAGCGTTGAAGTCGGCTTTGTACTCAAGCCAAGGATAGCTTCAAGACTCTTCATAGCTCTGTGGCGTTTCATTGATCTCATACAAAATGACCCGTCGTTAAAGGCATCGACAGTCACTGAAGAATTGACA
The DNA here is from genome assembly GCA_022578795.1 of Xylariaceae sp. FL0255. Lineage (NCBI taxonomy): Eukaryota > Fungi > Ascomycota > Sordariomycetes > Xylariales > Xylariaceae > Xylariaceae sp. FL0255. The sequence continues at coordinate 455,316 of MU388828.1, read as the reverse complement.
GCTTCAATGACAGGCTGACAGTTCAAGGCTGTCATTTGAGGCGCCTCAGCCCAAATAAGACTCTCGGCTGTGTCGCCCGGGTAAGCTCCCGCCCTCAAGACCTGTAATGGTTGACCGCGGATCCATTTGACAGGGAAATTGGCTGGCTATGTTTTCGAAAAATCCGGGTAATAATAATTAGTCGCCAGATTCGGAGACCAATATCCGATCGATCCAGTGCTCCAGCCAGTCTCTGTGCTGTTATCGCAACATACTAGCCTCCGACTGTTTACCAAAAAACTAGTCGTTTCGTTGATGCTCAAGTTGAATGAGCCAGGTAGTACTTGATCCTCTACATAGACTCCAAGCTCGTACCTAGCTTTCAAATTGTGTGGGACAGTCGACTTGTTCTAGGTTGTCGCGTTCGTCAAGTCCCATTTGGTCAGCCATTGCGTGTCATCTGTGAGATGACTGTATGGCGAACATTCTAGGCGAGCTCGTATAGCCGGGGTCTCCATCGTGACGTTGACGGATAATGCAGCCAGTTCCGTAACATTACCTGTATTCTGAACAGAATGTAAAGTTGAAACATCTAGAGAATTAGGGACAAAATTCCAGCTGTCTTTACTCCTTGCAAGATCACTGCCATCGAGGCTCAGTTGATTGAGAGCGCCATATATCCAGGAAGTCGATAAATCTGAGAAAAACGTCTTGATGAATGTGATCTCGGGACTTGGCGAGTCTGGAGATGATGGGATATCACCGGTCCCTATCAGAGGAACTGTGCGTAGCTCAAGCTTCTGTGACAGATTCATCGACTGAGTATAAGCGCCAGGAGCTCGAGTCCACAGTGATGACATGGTAATTGTTACTGAGAGATGCGACGAAATTAGCTTCTCTGAAAACGTAATACAAATAGAGTTGGCTGGTACTTGCGAATCTGTGTGAGGAACGCGCCAAGAGAAACGAATACTAAGACCCAATACCTTCTCTTGACAGCTGTAACTTGACCAGATGTAATACGACGACCTCAACGAGATTGCGAAGCCCTTGTAACCTGGAACTGGGGATTTTGCTAACGCTAAATATGGCATAGCCTCTCTCAAGCTAGTATCAAATCTTTCCCATCACAGTGCAATGACAACCCCGATGAATGTTGTTATAAGCAAGGCAGGATTGACTGTTCCAAGGTCCCGACCGCTGATCGACACATTTATGTCATAAACCAAGAGGGTCTCATAAAGGGCCCGGGAATGAGACAACGCATACAACTTGGACAGAGCGGCTAAAGCGGGGGAATAATGAAAAACATTGCCAACTGCCATAGCGGAAACGGTTGGAAATAGTTCGGTTGATCGACGATATTTTCTGGGAGCAACTTGGCTGGCGGCGTTTTCTTTCCACCGGCATCACTAGAATTAATCAATGGGTCCAGTCCGATTGTCTCGATCTGGTCTTCAGCCAGGTGGAAACGATACTTGGACAGTACCTGCTCTAAGTTTCTTGAAGTGCCATCGGAAGCCTCCATGAAGGCATTGATGGTTGAAGGGTTGTTGGCCATCAACTTAGCAATGTTAAAGATTGTTGCCGGATCCTCTATAGTGTTGAGAGGCCGTCTTGACGGTTGCGTGGTGTACAACACAATTGCTAGCAGGACGGCCTGCATAAGTATGAGAATTTCAAGGGCAATAGCAACGCCAGGTACAACTACTATTCGGCGTGTGGTAGTTATTACGGCGCCATAAACATTAAGTGCCTGTGCTGCATCCATGGTCTCGAAGACGTTGTGAAGGAGCTCAGCAAAGAATTGTCGCCGGATTCGTTGCATGTTTCCGATGAGTGAAGAATTGCTGTTCACGGTGGGGGTATTGTAATTCAGGCTCGCAGTTGCTAGCAGATTGGCTGGACCAGTGGTGGTATAATTGTCACCAAAGATCTTGCTCGCATCAAGATGGGTGGTCCAGTTCGTGTTGTAGAAGACATTGTCAAATGCAGTTGTGTTCATCATGGTCGGGTCGAGGGCTGATCTAGTGGAGAGGTACTGAGATTCATTAACAGCGACAGTAGATTCCCCTTGTCCGGAAGATGCAGACACCGTCGGGGATCCGTGGTGGTGTGTGTTTTGGCACGCAAGGGCGGGTGGGGAAAGATTGCTCAAGGTCGAGCCATCACCGCTAGAGGTTGAAGGAATGAACATCTCGTCTCCATCACTGCAGCCCCGAATTTTGTAATTGAAGTTGCCGGCGATGACGGCAAGGCCATCAAACGAGCCTAATTGGATTGCAGCCCCCTTCAAGCTTGACCAGATCTCTAACAGTACGAAATAGGAATAGTTGCCGAAATCAAAATCGACTTCGCATCCAGAGTCTGACTCTAGTGTCACGGATATGTTGGCGCTATTCGTAGAGTGTTTTATTGGGGACCTGCTCATTTTGAAGCTCATTGACTCGCCTTCAAGGTCTGCACTGAATACCGTTGCATTGGCCGACCATGTTTCGGTTTCGTCGGATAAGGTCGGTGATAAGGGCACGGCGGTGCTGTTGCCTGGCCAAGAGGGCACAATCACGCCGTCGTCCGTGATCCAAGCGGTCGTGGATACATTTTGAAGAATGTTGCTGATCGTTCGAAAATACGTGGTGGCTAATGGGGACGGTTGGATGGGCGTGCTAAGTTCGAGCTGATGGAAAGGGGTTTGCTTATCAAATACGACAAATTGAGAGTCGAGAAGGGTAGACGATAGCGGCGACACGGCCAACGCACCCAACACGACTATAAGACCTGCGCAAGGAAGCGCCCAGTTTATTTGGGAAAAATATCCTGGGAAAAAATGGAAAGGAAACTCGAACCACGTCAGCGATCTCCTTGCGCTTGCTCCGAATGGCGTCCCCATCCGTGCAAGTTGTTCCGTTCTTGCGACATCGTCTAACCTTAATAGGATGCCAGCCAATAGTCCAGCGACGACCGCGAGAAGAGTTGGCACAGACGTGGACCCAAGAACAATTGCCTTTGACGCATCATCATTCGTAATACCCGAATTCCTATACGAAATGATATGGAGCACGATGATAATGGTTTCCAAAATAGGAAAAACGCCAGAATCATGGAGAGCGACGTCGCACGCAAGGTGTATGGAAGCCAATGGGGTGTTTCTGACGGAGCAGAGGCTGACTTGTTAGACGTTGTCGAAGGAAACCCTTCCTCTGCGGGTTGAACATCATCCTGAAATTCGAGAAGACTATCAAAGCTAGCCCGTTTCAGAGTCTGGGGATTAGACGGGGCGGAGGTCTTGGGCTGTGCATTTTGGTAGTCCGATCCATCGGGAAGCTGGTGATGCACTTGACGATATTGAGGTTGCATAGTGTCTTATCATTAGGTCTATTCAAGAAGAGAGATCCAGCAACCCGACTTCGACCCGTGACGAGAGGCAAGACTGGGAACGAGGGTGGCCGGTCTTTGGCGCGTTGATCTCGCCTAATCTTTAGACATTGTGAAGCCGGTCCATCCTGAGAGGTAGTCGAGTAGAATATTCGCTGATCGAAACTCTCTCAACAACACTAATGGTTATCAGGGTTGAAGAAGTTCTGACCATCGCATTGGCGCCTTAACGGCGGGAAAAGGTCGAGTTGGTTGATCATGATCCTGCCTTGGTATGCAGCGCTTAGCGCTTATGCAAGCTAAGGAGTTGTCAAGTCAATCAGATGCTCAAATTTGAACAGGGTCTGTTGTTTTGGGGGCCGAAAAAGGACTACTAGAGGGTTAAACCTGCGTAGGCTTCGGTGGACCCTCTTTCACTCGCGGGCTCCTTTAGAGGAGGTATAAACCCTGCTCCAGAAAAAAACCATGCTCCAGAAAAAAACCATGCTCCAGAAAAAAACCATGCTCCAGAAAAAAACCATGCTCCAGAAAAAAACCATGCTCCAGAAATTTATATATAAAAGTGCTTCTTTCTATACAAAATAATTTATCTCTATAGCAAGTTCGAGACAAAATAAAAAAAAGGAAAATAATCGCTACGAGTAGGAAACGAAGGCGATATTTTTTTTATTTTTTTATTTATACGTAGCGAATAAATTTTGATTTTGATACAAACGTTTAACGATTAGGTAAAAAAACGTATTAAATAGGTATAAAAAATAAAAAGTTAGAAAGTTTCCGAATAGAAATACCTTCCTATACAAATTGTATGGGAAGGTACTTCCACTCGGAGACTTTTTTATTTTGCAGTTCTTGCACCCAATTGCTGTATTTGTCACCTAATCTTTGCGAACGAGTATCTAAGCCAGAATTTATCCGCCACGTACGAATTAAAAAAAAAAAAAAATATCATTTTTATCACCTACTCGCAGCGATTATTTTGATATTTTAATTTTAATTTAAACTCGCTGTTGAGGTAAATTATTTTATATGGAAAGACGTACTTTTGTATGGGAGATTTCTGGAGCATGGTATTTATCTGGAGCAGGGTTTTTGCCCCCTCTAAAGGAGCCCGCGAGTGAAAGAGGGTCCACCGCAGGTTTAACCCTCTAGTAGTACCTAATCTCGCCTAATGAGGATTGTAGTATCCTACTCGTACTTTTAATGTGCATGTTCCTGTAGCATCCTTGTTGCAGATAAAGTCCAGCCAGATCATATCGTTAGACTAGGGAAACGTTTCTCGCCGTCAAGTTGTCAAGAAAAGCTGGTGATTTTGAAAGTCAGTATTGTCACGCCGCTGAAGACCACTTGTTTAGGGCTGATAGCGTGGGGTTTCTCCCTCAATAGTGTTGCTATGGCGTTGTGAGGAACCACTCAATAAAGAGCTACCGTAGTCTTGGCAAAACTCCATAACAGGGCGAGCTTGGGGGGGACCCAGCTTCCGTGGTATCTTCTAACCACTACGGGAAAACAAGCACAATGTACCTGTTTCTGAAAAAATGGAGGGCGGAGAAATTGAGAGGGAGGAGCTTCTGATATATATATATATATATAATTTATATGTAAGGGAGTAGGTAGATATTGCCTACATGGTAAATATGGCCAATGACTGAGGTCGGGTATGGCTAAACTTACCAGGGTCTGAGGCGCCGTGACAGTCATGGAAAGTTACGCCAATCAATGGCTTTTACCTATAAAAATGATCAATCTGAGGTTGCTTTTCAAATTAATGAGACTTCCCGGCGCAAGAATATTAACTCTCGACCAGTGCTCATCGGATTAGAACTCGAGCGCTCAGATATAGTCCAAACTCAGGTTTGTCAGTGGAGCTAGGGTGCCAGCCGATGCATCCGGCTTGCAAGGAGCCCAAGCTAAACAGCCCATCCTCATTTGCTACTGCGTATGAACCGCTTGATATTGAAGGGTGCCGGGTTTTGTCCATAAAAATAGCAGCACTGACGTACGTTGAGATTTGGCTGAAAACGCATCACTTTGAATTACTTTGGTCCCCTGAAAAGTTCGCCGAAGGCTGTGTTGACGCAATAGCTTCACCTCAGCTAAGTTCACACACCATCATAGAATCGGCCAATTTTCATCTAATCTATTTTCAATTTCCAACGGAGTTCATTGAGAAAGTTCACGTACTTCCCGACGGCCGTCTTCTTCTGAGTACACTTAAGACCAAGGGCCTATTATACATCCTCGACCCTACGTCAGAAGACCCTACGCCAAAACCGGCAGTTCAGTTCGACGGCGTTGCTGTGACAGGCCTCTCTGGTATAGTACCACTTCGAAAGGGCCTGATTGCAGTCGGCGGCGGCATTCACACATCGTTCGCTTTCGAGAAAGAAAGTTTCCATGTCTATATCGTGTCGCTTGAGACGGGGACTGTCGTCAGGGGAATTCCCGTCCCCCACAAGGGCCCTTGTTAAATGGAATGGCTGCTCTACCCAACGCCCCGCACATCGTATTCGACGCAGGCTCTAAAGAAGGGCGCATATTCTCCGTCAACACAGACACAGGAGAGGTGAAAGTCGCGATCCAGCACGAAGCGTTAGAACCCGGACCGCCGAGACCAGGCCCAGTTCCGCCGCTTGGCATAAACGGCCTTCGGGTTCGTGACAGTCACGTATACTTCACCAATTCTGCGAAGGGAATATTTGGGTGCTTTAGGATTGATGCAAATGGGGTTATCACGGACGAGTTGCAAATCCTGGCGAATTCATTTGCCGATGACCGAATTTATGACGACTTCACATTTGATTATGGAGGAAACGCCTACATCGCAGTGCATCCGTCATCAGTCGTCAAATTCTCAACGGCCGGAGTTCAAACTATCATGGCCGGAGATGAATTAGAGGGCGGCTCGCCACTTCATCATCCAACATCGGCAGCATTGGCTAATGATGGCAACTCTATCTACCTTGTGACTGGTGAGAAGTTTGGAAATCCGCGACAGGGGGGACAAATCGTTAGAATCGACCTTCAAAAGCTGACTCTAGAGTCTTGAGCTCGGTAAGAGAAGAGGCCTAGTAATTCAAAACCACTTCACCATGAACAGGATTGGCGAAACTGTTGCTTGATGCCTAACAGTCTTTGACCAGGCGCCCGCTAACAAATACTTTCCTGATATTCCGATCATCCCCTGTCATGACGAACTTGTCAAAGATAGTCTGTGCACTATCCTCTTCCTCGATCATAGTCATGATGCCCGGTTTGGAGCTCTTGGAACTGATCACAAGCGCGTCGAATTCTTTCCCAGTGACAAAGTTACCGACTCTATCATCAAGACAACATACCTGAGCGCCTCCAAGGGTCGCAAGATGGAATATCTCGGCGATAGACAGACCTTTGTCTCTCCCTTTGCTTGTGACTTCTCGAGCATTTGATGCAACGAGCGCTTGTCTCATGGCGTCAAGAATACTGCAGGAGAATCCGCCGCCGCTATCTGTTCCCAGACCAACTTTGATGCCTCGTCTTAGGAACTCGCGCACTGGAGCGGCCATAAAGCCCCCGCCCACGGTCATGTTTGAGATTGGGCAATGGGCGACGCCGCAATCGAGATGCTTGAAACGAGCGAGTTCGTACTCGGACATGTAGCAGCAATGAGCAAGGATAGAGCGCTCAGTGAGCAAACCAAAGTGCTCGTAAAGATCGACTTCATTCTCAAAGGCAGGGAACAAAGTCTTTGTGAAGGACATCTCTTGCTCGGCCTCGTTAAAGTGCGTCTGTATGGGAAGATCCGGATTAGACTTAGCGATCTCGCCCAACCCGGCGAGAAGACGGTCTTCGCAGGAGATGGCGAACCGAGGCGTGAGGATGTGCTTGACGAGCTTGCCTTGAGGGTCTATGCTGCGGATGTGCGCGATGCAATCTTTCGTGTCGCTCAGTGATGACTCGACAGTTGCGTCTCGATAAAAGTCTGGCGCGTTCCGGTTCATGTTGCATTTCCCGACGAAGGCGCGCTGTCCCTTTTCAAGACAGATATCAGCTAGGATATTTGTCGCTTGAGCATGCATTGATCCGTAGTATGATGCCGTCGTGATTCCCTGCTGAAGAAAGCCCTCTACACAGCTGGTATATATCCGTCGCGCATACTCCGGATCGCGAAAGCGGGCTTCATTGGGGAATGTGACTTTCTCTAGCCAATCCAGAATGTGCATGCTCTGACCAAGACCTCGCTGTGCCCATTGAGGTGCGTGATTATGAGTATCGACGAAGCCCGGGATTAGGAACTCCCCCCGATCGAGATAGTAGACATCGCAATCCTCTAGACTATAGTCGCTCTCTGCGAGATAGTTTTCCAGGGCATCTGGGCGGATGTCCTTGGCGATATTGGTAATAACGCCTTTTGAATCAATCACGATCGATCCATTTTCTATAATCTCCAACTGATCGATACCAAGAGAATGAATTAGCGTGCCGTGGAAGACGACATGACGGGGCATCTTGAAATGGGTCAATATGTCGACGTGGCCTCAGCCGAATACACTACTGAAAGTCAGCGGCGTCGCCCGGGCGCGGTCATACATGTTTCATTCAGCTGCCAGTTGTTATCTGCAGCTGTCGGATTACTAGACGTAGCAGGTCACCATGCAGGTCACGAACACATACGGATTTTATGGCAACGGATATGCATCCTACATACGGCTCATGCTGTTGCTTATTGGCATATACCGCGAAATCTATGTGTTGCAGGTGGCGGTGTTTGCAGTGGTCATGATCCTATCAGATGCTCACCTCTTATCCCAGCCACCCTAAGATATTTGGGACGGCGTATGCGAAATGAAATCATCTTTAGTCCTAGAGCTTATGCCGTGATTTTTAATTGCTGGTGGATCATGCCGAATCCTTGATCTCAGTAGCTCGAGGTTGTTCCGTGCCCGCAACCTCCTCGTGGTGTTGACCAACGGCCTTCTCCACTGCATGGACGGCCTCCTCGGCTAACGCCTTGTCTTCGAACACTACATCGATATCAGCTTAACAGTCATACCCAAGATAGAGCAAAGTAGATGTCTCACAGAAAGCCAGTTCTTCTAGAGTCCTGCCGTATGTTTCGGGGAAGAAGTAGTAGATGAATACGATCTGGTATGCTAGGAAAACCAGATATGAAATGAGGTACCGCCAACTCGCGTTTTGCAATCCAATCGGGTTCACAAAGGTCGTGAAGAAGCCCGCAAGTCGACCCCAGAGTTGGAAGTACGCGATACCGCGCGATCGTTCGGCATATGGCCAGATTTCGACCATGTACGCTGCACACAGGTTTGCCCTGTCAGTAACACACGGGCTTTTCAATATATCACGATTGAAGATCACTTACTGTACGTGAGCGCATTGTACCCGATGTTATAGCAAGGGCTATACGCAAAGATGAAAAACAGCGTGACACCGCCCGCTGCTGCATTGGTAGTACCTGCGTTCACGGCATCGATGGCGTATTTCATTGAGATCGTCCATCCGATGAAGACGGCCAACATACTGGTCGCTGTGATGAGGTACATAAGACGGCGCCGGTATCGTTTCACGAGAATGGCTATTATTGTTCCGTTGATGAGGCTCCAGGCAGAATTCTGAGGCAGCTGTTAGTTGAGGGGAGGAGGAGGGGTCCAATATTGAGACTCTTACGGCCACGTTGATTTTCTGTTTAAATACAGCATCCGTATGTCCGATCATTGTAAGCAGATCACCGAGATAGTACGAAATAACTGGTCGGAACAGTCGGTTTTAGTTTACAGCGCAGTTCAGGGCAAATTGGAGATGGGTGTAAAGAACATTAACGGTGGCTTACCCGTGTTTCCGGACCACTACAATCAAATGAAGATTTAGTGATCGGCATTTTTTCGAAAAGGATTATATCAAGAATATACACATACCTGAGTGAAAAGGCCAACCATGGTACTTATCAGCACACGGCGTCGCATCCCGCTCGTGCGAACCAAGTCCTTATACGACCTTTTAGAGTATTCGAGTTCGATATTGATCGTCGCTTCTAGCTGAGCGAACTCAGCTTTGACAAATTCGGACTCGCGATCACCCTCAGCATGGTACTTAGCAAGGATATCAAAAGCCTCGTCGCGGCGACCGCGTGTGATGAGCCAACGGGGTGACTCGGGGATGAAGAAGATAAATGAGATCTGCAAGAGCGACGGCACCATCTGCAGCCAAGACGGAATACGCCAGGCATAGTTGTTGGGAATGCTGTTCGTACCAAACGTGATGCCAGCGGCGACTAATTGTCCGACGAAATATGATACGTTAAAGAGTGAGGTTAGCACAGCGCGTTCTTTGGGATACGAAAGCTCTCCGATGAGAGAAGAGGCAGAGACGATGCAGATTGGGATACCGAAGCCCAGAATTAGACGCGCGACTATGTATTGGGCGACTACACAGGAGTTTATCTTGTTAGCCAGATATTGGTGTTGGGTGTAGCGGGAAGAGCGGTAGGTGCTAACCGTCTACTGCGAGTCCTTGAATCAAGGCACCGATCACCATAACGACTGATCCGCCGAAGACACACCATCGCCGACCGAATTTGTCGTTGATTATTCCGATGAATGGCAATGAGACAATAGCGCCAAGGGAATAGGCAGCCGAGATGATACCCGTGAGAGAGCCGGTGGGATGGTTGAAGACTGGACAGGACAGTTATTAGCGACAGAACTAAAAGTTTCAATCTCAAATCTAGTACGCACAGGTATTCCAAGACGGCACAATCTGAAGCGCATTGATCAATTGCGAGTCAAATCCAGATGTCAACTCAATTCCCATACAAGTTGGGAATAGCAAGAGGTACAAGAATCGCAGATTCGGCTTGCGACTCCATGGAACCTTGTCTTCGTTCACGAGGCGTGTAAGGATCGGGTCCGCTGCTCCCGTCTGCGCTTTTTCTGCGCCTGTCTTTAAGGCGACCATTTTGCTTGTACTTCAAGTTGTGAACAAGTACGCTAGCAACTGAAGCGCTGCTCTGTTTGTAAATCGGTGCTTTGAGGTGAGCACTCAAAGTCTCGACAGTGCACCCACACACAATTAAGAACCGACAAGGCGGGAGCTACCATACTTTTCATATTCTGCGCTCTATATTAATAGTTCTACCATTTAATGAATCCCCAACGCCAAGTGAAGTCTGCATGGTTTTTCTGTTCTCTCGTCCCTTCTTTCGGGAGAATTCCGTCAGCTGGAGGATCTAGATATAGATGTAGAGGGGTGAATGCGGGGGCTACCCGGGATTATTTAGAGATCTCCAAAATGCACGCCCCTCTATTCGTCGCCTGTGTGAACCTCAGAGTCTCGGCAGTGAGCTGGGCTCGGTTGAATGATGGTTCCTGCCGTTCGCGCACATATTGGATGTATTATAAGACCAATGGTAGATGGGAAATGGGGATAGGATCGGCCAAGGGAGAACCGCCAAGGCGGATCAGAGGAAATCCATGCCGTGATGGAGTTCAAGAATCTCCGGAAAGCTTTACTGGGAATTAATCGATATAATTCATTCGGTCAGATTTTTAGCCTTTCTTATATGATTGAGGAGATCAAGATAAAATTGTCACGCGAGACATCATGATGGAAACCCTCGTGGGTGGTCGAGTAATTCTGCAATAAATACCTGCTGTTTAATCGCCCAAAGTGTAACATGGAAAATCGCGGCGGCGAGTGACGGGGGGGTCAGCGATGCTTTGCAGCTTATGTAGAGGCCACCTCGGCAGTTTACGGACATTGTTATGTGTAGTACCGGCAGTGTGTCACGCTCCAGGATTCTCCGACTTATTTAACCTGAGTGAGTAGAGCGCCCCATCTTTACAGGTCTTTGATGTGCTAATCAGCCTGAAGCGCAGTCGTCGTGTACAAAATCAATTGAAAGTTTTGCTACTTTCCCGTGAATGCAGCTTGATTGAGAATTAATGCCTCAATACTGTCGCCAATTTGGGTGAAAGTCTAGTCTTGAACGATCTATAAATCTTTTATTCTCTTCGTTCCCATTCGGGCTCTTGTATCGACCTTAATGGCTGACTCCGCCTGCGAAATGCCCCAGAATCGTAAGGGGCAGAGCCGTCACACACCATGACATCTTCCTCCTCGAGCTCTCGTAGGAGCGCCCCAGACAAGCCTGATGTCGTGAAAAGAATCTTGACTATGCGCCCGCCTTGTTTTCCAGAATCCGCCACGTCCTTTAAACACCGTACTAGACTCTGCAAACGAGGTTCGACTATGCCTTCGATGTCCTCCAGTGCGGAGAGGCCGTCGAGTACGAAGAGCATAACGGGTAATTGAACGCAATCCACAAGGTCTCTCAGCAGGGAAATTGCCTGTGTCCATGTGCGCAATGTACCGTCGAGCTCCCCGAGGCGACTCAGCTCAAGGCCAGGCGCTTCTGGTGATAGTTGTGCCGGCAGTATGTTGATAAGCTGTCGGATCAAAGAGCAAATCAACGCCGAAAGCTCGACTGACTCCCGACTCCTGTTGCAGGGAGGCGACTCATGAGATAGTTGGCAGAAGTAAGACATAACGGGGATTTTGACTTTCCGCGCGAGGGAAATGTAGGCTGCAGCCGACAATTGTAGAGGGTCTGAGACCTCGCCTGAGTAAGCGGCATGTTCACGACAGGCGTATAGGATCTGCGATTTCATGTTGAGAGTGAAGTCATTCAATCTTAAGATGAACTTGGTCTCGGCGTAGCCGGATATGAGGCTTTCGTCAAATGGGTATACATGTTTCCAGTTGAAGTAGTCTTCAAGGTTCTTAGATGCCAGCTTGATATCGTAGGCGCTTTGCGGCGTGCCGATTGCTTGGGCTTCAAGCGTCCGTTTCCCTGCTGAGGAAGGGGCGTGCTCTACTTCAAGTGTCAGTAATCCAGATGTTGGAGGATGCACTAGGGCAATTCAATGTACAGACCTCCATGAGCGCCTATGTCAAGATGGTCAGTTGATGCCTGTTGCACTAACAGCTTTCTTGCATTCGCTCCGCTATACTCTCGCATAATCTGTTCGTCTACTTTCTTCATTAAACTCTGTAAGCAGCTTTTGACTTCGTCCATATCCTTCTCAAAGTTAGCATGGGGAAGATTTTCAATCAACAGCTGGCATCGGCTATTCTGTATTCTTGCTTGTTCTTTAGCACTTTCCTCGAGGCGTATGAGGTACTTCACGTCGTAACCTGTCTCTTCGGCCATCAAGCGGGAAGCTCTCACATCAGCGGACATGAGACGATAGATCTGCTGGCTAATAAGCTCTGCTGTCTTCCTCACTTGCTTCCGTCCATCATCAAAAATTTCGAGTATGTTCTCATTGAAACTTGTCAAGAATCGTGTGCGACTTCGGCTTGTATACCAGACCATGCATTTTGTCAAGTATGAGAAGATGTGCGTGTACAGGCGCATCGTCAATTGCTCGATTTCCGGCGTTCGGTATACATGGCTCATGTTTTCAATCTTGACCGCGTCGTTTATCTCAACGATCCCCTCGACAAAAGCCTCGGTGATTTTATGGTGATTGACAGAAGCCTGGATATGTTTCAGTCATGCACAACATTCGATAGTAAGACTCTGAACTCACTTTCATGAAGACTGTGACTGTCCCAGATATTAAAGATGCATACTCTGATTCCGAAGGTAACAATTTCAGAAAGGACGCGTGATTATGCAGACCTTTGCACATTTTTCGAACCCTGTCCCGCATTCGAGCGCGATGATTGTCTTTACCGTGGCTGCTCCGTTCCTCTTGCACGCTCAATACCGCTCGTTCAACCTCTGCCCAACTGGTGGGTAGCTCCCCAGTTTTCAGATGATCTGGAATATGTTTCTGAAACTCTTTCATTGCATTCATTAGTTCTTGCCGAGCCTTTCTAAGTGCGACCCGGTCGTTGGAGCTGAAATGGATTAGCAGTGTTATTCTACTACGTTGTATCCTCTATAGCCAACTTACGCATTGGATGAGAAGTGATCCGATAATCTCCGTATCTCCTCTCGCCTCTGAACTTCCCGTCTCTCATCGTCCGCTAGTAGATCAGATCGAAGCTGTAGGTATTCGGGAGAGTGAGAACTCGAGGGGGGGTCATTGCGGAGTTCTCTGGAAAATCCTGCCACCAACGCTCCAGGATCGGAATCTATGAAGCGGTTTTGGAGCGCCATATCCACGTGACAGCACTAGAAGTGAAAGTATGAATTTGTCAATATCTGTGATTGTTATTTGCTGTACATCAATGTCTTAGCGATGTTCAGATAGCCGTTCACCTCCTCATAATGGCACCTCAGCAATCATACAACCTAGTACTATCCTGCGCATCGACAGCAGACCTTCTCGGATGAATCTCTAAGACAGGTCCAAGGGGGAGACAAAAGACTTACGCGAGTTCCGTCTGTGCTGTCGCCAAGCGTGTGAAGTGAGGCTATGCCAAGGACCGATTGGGGATAGGGTAGGGAGATGAGATCGGTCGAATGCGGAGTAAAAGCTCACCAGCGTCTGTAGGTCCTTCCACTTATCATAACATGGCGTTTAACCCTTGTCAATCCTCAAGCCATCGAGCTTCGCATGATGTTGTTTAGATACCTATAAATAAATGGAATGCCGATTGAGATATGCCGTCCCCAAAACTCTCGAGGACTAATGAATGCCTTGGTGTCTGCACAACTTTTCCTGTATAGTCAATCCCCTTCCTTGTTAGAACCTCCCTCTTCAGACTGCGATACTACGTATCGCATATACCTTCTGGCCCCTAAAACTTATCTTACGCTACCGCCACACTAAGCCAGCCTGCTTTCACTTCATGCAGTCATCGCCTTAGCTCCTGAATTGACTGGCCAGCTTGAAGAACTGCTGCACGCCATTACGATATGCCCAACCTACCTAGTTATGCAGTGCTACAACGATTGGGCCATTGCATGTACTTGTATTCTCTGTTAACGCCCACTTCCCATGACCTTTTAATCTGCTGCTACCAGCGCATCGGTTTCCATGGGCTATGCCGTGATATTCAGTTTTTTTGCTTCCCTTCATCATTCCATTTTCGTCCTTTCCTCCCATGGTGAACTCGACAATCGGGTTTCGATTCCAACATGAGCAACCGTACAGCACCCGATTTCATGTCATGCGACAATTTCACTCAAACGTCGGATCTCCCACATCCCCATCTATATCCAGTAAGCCATTTCATTCTGAGGATCATGTCGACCTCGTAGTAATATGTTCACAGGCTTTCAGAGATGATTCTGCCCCACAGCGGTTGGAGTCAGAAGCGAGTACAACTGGCAGCTTGGAAGGAGCTGAAGAACAGCAACCAATTAAATACTCGACTCATTATATAGATGTCGCCGATTCCAAGGCATGGAACATCCTTGATGGCAAGTATCAAGACACCAGATCACAGCAGCAGTCAACCATATTTGAATATGTGGAGGTAGTGTTCGTGCACGGCCTAAAAGGCACTGGTAGCCGTGCGGTTGGACATCTGACTTCCAATGAGAAGGCCGAGCTCAGATTTCAGGCTAGAGGTCACGACTATATCAAGATCCTATCCCTACCCGTTATCGAGGCTTTACGATGTGTAGTCGACTATTTTCCCGGTATTCGGCTTTCAGACAGTGTTCTCAAGATCTACGAGCCTTACGAAATTTTCATTTTTTACGAAAATGAGCTCAATGAGTATCGTAAAAGACTCGAAGTCGGGTTCGAAGGCGAGGAACAGTCTGTGGAGTGCGCCAACCGCCACGCCATCGAGCACATTGCTGTAGTACAGAAATTTGTGAGAGACCGTATGCAACTCAAAGTTGACGCAGAGCGACAGCGGCATGCGAGAGGATACGCTACCTTCGATATGCTGTGGCTTCTTTACAAGCCCGGCACGGACGTATACTTTGACCAATTTTATGTGAAGGAGTATCAACCTCACGTGGTACATTCAGTCAGCTTTGCGCTCCAGGATGGAAGTGCACCCAAGTGTGTAATAAATCTATGGAACATCAAGACGGATCTCGATTATATCGGGCCATCAACGGTCCAAGAGTCAATACCACGGTTCGGCGGGGAAAGACCAATCAGCACCCTCAGGGTAGTGCCTTGTGATAGTGTACGCTTCATGGAAGGGGTCAATGAAAGCAATGTAGAGAGTTTCGAAGACCAATTTAGAGACCAAGGGAAAAAGTGGTACGGAATTCTACGCAACAAGGGTTGGTACTGGTTTGATGGACATGGCCATCAGTTTCCAAGACAAACGGTCAGTATACCACCCACACCCTACTTGATAAAGAGATTGAACAAACTATAGTTTTCCAGCTATGTCATGGTTGACCGAATTCAATATGAGATATTGTTCGACGATGTTGGGCCGGATCTACTATATCAAGCTCCCCATTCCTCACACTCCCAGCGACTTTGTGACTGCAGCAAATGCAAAGAGCTCATTTACGATTTTGCAGTTGATCAAAAGTTCATCGACTACTTCGGTATTCAGTTGGGGTTTGTTGAGCAGCTGACAGACCACCAATACTTTCTGTGTGACACTCGAGTTCCAAGCTTCCTATTCAAACATCGGGACTGGAGTGAGTGTCCAAAAAAAAAAACGATCACTGTCAGGAAAAGTGCTGTTGAGCTGACAAATTCCAGGAGACTTACATATCTCAGGCTTTCGTGAGCCATTCTTCGATAAAACATTATTTGAACGTCTTGTTTTACGAGATGAGACTAAGAATTTGATCCGAACATTGACTCACACATACTTGAACAACAATGCCGAAGGGAATCAAACAGACGAGAAATTGTATCAAACAATGTCAACGATGGCGCAGAACAACTCGTCAAGGGATCGGAATAGCGAAGCGACTTGGTCTGCTGATTTCATACGAGGCAAGGGAGAAGGCTTGAGTTTTCTTTTACATGGCAAACCTGGAGTGGGCAAGACTTACACAGCAGGTCAGTCACTCATACATCCAATTGACGCCACATAAACCGGTAACTAAGCTGGGATAGAATGTATTGCTAACCTGTCTGAACGGCCTCTGCTCACGTTAACGTGTACGGATATCGGAGTGGATCCAGTGACAATCGAGGGGAACCTCAACAAGTGGTTTAACTTAGCTCATCGATGGGGCGTCATTATGCTCATAGATGAAGCTGACATCTATCTGGAGGAGCGGAAGAGTTCCGACTTACGCCGTAACAATCTCGTTGCCAGCTTCCTGCGCGCGCTAGAGTATTTCAAAGGCATCCTATTCCTTACCACGAATCGTGTGGGAACCTTTGACGAGGCTTTCATCACCCGCACGAATCTTCAGCTGCACTACCCTGACTTTACAGATCAAGAACGAGAATGAGTCTGGGATCAATTCTTCCAGAAACTTGAAGAGGACAGGGAGACCACCATGCGCATCCCGCAGCCTACGAAGGACTATGTTCAGTCCAGAGAGCTCTTGGATTTGAAGTGGAACGGGAGGGAAATCAGGAACGGTATGGACAGAACCTATACAATTCTTAATTATTACCACCCTGATTCTGATGACGTTCCTCCATTTAGCCTTCCAAATTGCCGTTGCACTGGCCGAAAGCCAGGGCCAAAAGGACGCAAAGGGGCGAATCCTCGTCAAGCCAGAACACATCAGGGCGACGGTGGGAATGTCACGAGACTTCAAGAACTACTTGACTAGTCTGTACAAAGGGGACCCTAGTAAGCGGGCAGCGGCGATGGGGACTAGGCTTGACAATTACAAGCCGCCCGAGCAGGCTGAGGAAGAAGCTGGTCCCAGTAGACGACGCGATATTTATTGATACGACAGAGGCGTTGGAGCAGTTCCTTAGCATATATGATTACATATTGCAGCGAATTAGTAGATCGATAGCTATCTAGCAGCCTGGCGCTTTTGATGCATGATAGCGACCACAAGAACAATGAATCTGGCAAGATCTATCACGAAACCATCATATTGGGCATCAGGATCCTGTCTTGACCAGAGAGATGCCCTTGATGCTGAGCCTAAGCTAAGACTCACTAGTTGCTTGAATCCAAGTAATGTCGTACACACGAAATAACCTCAATCGCCTGCTGCTAGAGCGCGCAGTTCCATAGATGGTAGACAAGGACTAGGCAGCCTAAGACATTTGGTAGGTTGAGGAAGATCGAGATCTGGCTCATAAGAGGACTTAATCGGAAAAGAATGAAGTAAATTGAGAGGGAGGAAACAGAACAAACAAATGTCAAAGCCCGTCACCAGATGCTTGTGGTCAAGTCTGCGAGTTGTGCTGGATTGTTAGAACTGGTAGGCCACATATAAACCTCGGCTCGGGCAGTATATTACGGTTCTCGAAGTAGATGTCCCCAAACCGTTACCGGAGATCCTGACGGTTTCGAATCGTATCCATGTATCGATAAGGCAGGGGCCCCGTTATTTTTTGGTTACCCGCCAAAATCTACCCCTCCACCCCGCCATCGCCCGCCACACATGAGTCAAAGCTGGGCAGCTATTCTCCGGTTTCGTTTAATTTTGATTTTGCCTATAATAATTTTGACCCGTGTCCGTAGTTTTTTTTCTCGTCGCGGTCACGCCCCCAGTGTGTCCTTCAATCCTTCCAATCTCGTCCGAGCGTGACAATGGCATCTGAGGAATCGACCCAACCGACCCCCGCGGCCGCTGCTGCGCCTACTGCCGCTGAAGGCGAGGCCCAAGGCAAGCTGCACAAGGACCCTGTAACTGGCGAGATGATCTCCAAGACCGAATTGAAGCGACGCGAGAAGCAGCGCAAGACCGCGGAAGAGAAGGCTAAGAAGGCTGAGAAGGCCCAGGCTGAGGGTCAAAACCAGGCCAAGCCCAAGAAGGAGAAGGAGGAAGAGCTTACTCCCAATGTGCGCATTCAGTTCCCTCGCTTTCCTCCAAGTCATGATTGCTTTACTTATATGTATTATTTCGATTAGCAATACTTCGAGATCCGTTCAAGACAAATCGAAAAGTTCCGCTCATCCCAGGAGCCCAACCCGTATAGACCCTGCATCCCTGGATCCAACGCAACACGAGACTGACATGTCGCAAAAAGGTATCCTCACAAATTCCACGTCAACACCAAGATCGAGACATTCCACGACAAGTACAAGCACCTCAAGTCCGGTGAATCCCTTAAGGATGTCGAAATTCGAATTGGCCTGCGCATCATGGCCCAACGAGCCGCTGGCGCCAACCTCCGATTCCTCGCCTGCAAGGCCGAAGGCGTCAGTATCCAAGTCATGTGCGAGGCCAGCGAGGCCACCGGCATACCCTTCCTCCAACAACACGAGCACCTACGACGTGGCGATATCATCGGTGTTGTCGGTTTCCCCGGCAGGACGAATCCCAAGACTCGCGACGAGGGCGAGCTGAGTATCTTCGCTCGCGAAGTTACCCTCCTTACCCCCTGTCTTCACCAATTGCCTTCAGCCCATTATGGCTTCAAGGACAAGGAGCAGCGATACAGACAGCGGTACTTGGATCTGATCATGAACGACTCCACACGGAATACCTTTATCACACGAGCTCGCATCATTGGTTACATCCGTCAGTTCTTGAACGATAAGGACTTTTTAGAGGCACGTGATAGTTGGGCAAGCTCTCGTCTTCTCCCTTGCTAACACAAGATACCAGGTCCAAACACCCATGATGAACAAGATCGCTGGAGGTGCTACTGCGCGACCTTTCAAGACATTCCATAACGATCTCCAAATGGAATTATACATGCGAATTGCACCTGAATTGTATCTTAAGCAATTGGTCGTTGGTGGATTGGAGAGAGTATACGAGATCGGACGACAATTCCGTAACGAAGACATCGAGTAAGAACAATCCATCAACCCGCAACGGACTTGCGCGCGGTCTTGTTACGACTCGTTGCTAACGCTAGTCCAGTTTAACGCATAACCCCGAGTTCACCACCATGGAGTTCTACTGTGCCTACTTCGACGTCAATGATGTCATGGACCTGTAGGTGACAACTTTTTGCCATATGTCACTGCTTCAATCAATGCTTCTAAATACAGTCGCTACATCATTTAGAGATGGCACCTTACTGATGTATAATTCTATAGTACCGAGGAGATGGTCAGCGGTCTGGTTAAGGCTGTCACTGGCTCCTATGTTACCAAGTTTCACACCCAGGCTGGAGAAGAATACACTATCAACTGGGAGGCACCATGGCCCCGTATTGATATGGTGAGTCCTTGAGTATACTGTATCAAAGGAACAAAAGTTGCTCACGTCGGAGTAGATACCCGCTCTTGAAGAGGCCACTGGCACTAAATTCCCCCCCGCTGATCAATTCCACACCGACGAGAGTCTCGAATTCTTTAAGAACTTGCTTCAGAAGCAGAAGCTCGAATGCTCACCACCTCTTACCGCATCCCGCATGATTGACAAGATGGTTGGTGAATACATCGAGTCCAAGTGCATTAACCCTAGTACGTCGTCACCCTAGTCTTTCACAGCTGCCAACTCTAACACTGTGTCTCTCAAGCCTTCATCAAGGGTCATCCTCAGATGTAAGTACTATATCGGAAGTGGCTTTGCGAGCAACATCTAATACAAAATCCAGCATGTCCCCGTTAGCCAAGGCTGACAGAGCGATCCCCGGTCTTACCGAGCGCTTCGAGGCTTTCGTATGCACTAAGGAGATTTGCAATGCGTACACTGAGTTGAATGACCCCTTTGACCAACGTGCACGTTTCGAGGAGCAGGCAAAGGACAAGGCCAAGGGAGATTTAGAGGCACAGGCTATTGACGAGTAAGCAATCTAGACAGTAGTCTTCAGTGCATAACTAACTCATTTTTGCAGGACGTTCTGCCAAGCTCTTGAATACGGTCTGCCACCAACTGGAGGTTTTGGAATGTTAGTTTGATCTTTCTGAACTTCTACACGGAATCCTACTGACGTGATGACTAGGGGTATCGATCGTGTTGCTATGTTCTTGTCGGACAACTACAGGTGAGCATTCTTATTTTTCTTTACAGCTAACAAGCACTAACAACTCGACAGTATCAAAGAAGTCTTGACCTTCCCAATGATGAAGGATGTACCGTCGGCCCCGAGCAACGAGATTATATCACTGCCAATTCACCCTCAGGAGTCTGTTTGAACATAAGAGGATCAGACAGACGGTGCCATCGAGTTCAAGTGATGATTTTTCTGGCTGAAAGAGCTTTGTGTATGTCAGGGCGCCCTGAAAAGAAGCGGCTTTTCTTATAAACACTATTGAAAAAAAAGATCGTTCAATGAGCAAATCTCAGTCTACCCCTTGCTGACTCGTCGTGACGCCCCGCAATTCATTCTTTAATGATCCTGTCTAAGCAATACTCACTGTTGCGCATTTGCGTGAGAACCAGTGACCCTTTTCACAATGTACGAGATAATTTTGTGTTACAGGTACTGTTGATTCTCATATCTTGGAACGACGAAGATGTCGTATTGTACGGCCCCTCAAATTACGTTTCCTAATTTTCAGTGGTCTTTATTGGGCCGAGGAAATCCGACCCCTGACATTCCAAACACCACGGTTGGCAAAATGTGGTAACATGTGTTTAGATGAAGTGCCATCGCCACACCCCGGTACGGGATGCGCAGGGGTCAAAAATACAACTCTAGTGTACGGATGTGACCTGGTTGTCGATATCATGAAACAGAATCCTTCGCATACAAGTTTTATGTGTATGGAGTTATCTGGAATATAAGGTTGGCAATTCACTTGACACCCTCTCTGCGCTGCTGATGGCTGCTTTACCCTCATTTTGGTCAAATGGCTCTTCTGTAATACCAATACCATCTTACGAAGAAGACGCCCGCAGTACAGACGTTTCAGATTACTTGCTACTATGACAACCACGAAACTAACCCATGCCGCGCGCAATGATTCTCCCAATTATGCGCTCACGACAACATTCACGCCGCCTCCCGAATGTCTGATGCCGGTACTGTTTGGATGCGTCAACAGCACTATATGCGGGGGAGCAACCTTCGCTGGGCTGCAGGTTCATTCCGCATTAGATGGCGAAAGTAGCGGCGAGCCGACAACTATCGCGTGCCTCCCATCTACGTATGGGGATGATGAAGCGGTCTACATTTATTCACCGGGCATCTATTGCCCATCTGGAATGACCACAGCGAACATTGACGGATTTGGCAACACGTATTGCTGTCCTAGGTAACATTTTTCCCCTTTCGTTTTTAATCGCACATTCGAGAATCAGTCAAACGGATCCAGTCTCATCCCAACCCTATCTAGTGCCCTGGGATGTCAGTTCGTGTCTGCGAACAGTGCGTTTCCTCGCGAATGTGATTTTTGTTCCGGCCAGATGTCGACCGGGGTCTTTCTTCAGGGGACAAACACCGAAGAACTGTTCATCATCACCGGGACCATGACAGCCACATCTGATATACTGGGCAATCTCCCAGTGCGTGCCTTCCCCGTCATTATCGAAGGCGGAGAGTCGGGATCACCGGCGTCCCAGAGCACGCCAACGACGGAGGACAACTCAAGTCTACCAACACCTTCTAGTTCTCCAGCTATAAAAATTTCAAACGCCTCCTCTCAATCCCCTGCTCCGACATCCAGCTCTCAAAGTAGCTCAGGAGGTGGATCAAAGGGTACGAAACTACGAGTTGTTGTAGGCGCCGTTGTCGCAACAGTTCTGCTTCTGCTAGCCGCGGTGTTGGTTAGTTCCATCATCATACGACGTCGCCGTCGCAAGCGATGTACTATCCACGCAGCGCCGGGACAGCAGAGTCCGCGTAGCGGAGAAAAGACGAGAATCGGCAATGAAGTTCCAAAACCTTTGGAATTCAAGCATTACGAATTAGACGCTTCGGCAGGTCGGGCAGAGCTTGAAGGGACACCCGTTGCAACTGAAGACGTCAGTTCCGGGATCTACGTGGTCAAGTCAGAACTTGAAGGGACTGCGGGAGTGCCCGGTCTCAGGGGTGTGTACGTTAAGAAAAAGGCAGAGTTGGACGGTCGAAGTCCCGCGGGCGGCAGACTACGGCAGAATGACATGAAGCGTGGTGATCCATTCACGTTAGCCACTGGGTGAACTGTCTTGAAACATCTGATAGGGACGTCTGGTGAATGACTCCATTTGTGTTAATAATTCTTCAGATTGATCGCTATGGGTCTGTCTACACGAAGGTGTGGAGGAATGTAAGGCTCGGTGGTAGCATCAACTCCGCTGGGCATAGTGAAGTCCAGCTCGTAAGAATTACATCGAAGGATACCCTCTCGCCTAGCCTTTAGCTGATGCTAGGTACATACACATTCAGGCACCTCGGGTACCAATGAGTATGTGAGGTATTAGCCAGTAGGAAATTGGTACAAACCCCACCCCAGCCTCAAACCTGATGGCTGCCTCAATCACCTTGGTGAGGAGACTTTCAACCAATAGGAAATTGGTAATCGCCTGTGAGCTAGGGTGGGTGGCCAACGCCGCAAGTGGCGACCTATGCCTACTTGACATCTTTCCTAACACCCACGCCCCGACAGATTCGGTCCAATCGTGATTCGCCATTCAGGATACTAAATCAGGGCTCTCGTTGCGGACATTCCCAAAGTCGGACAGCAACGTTCGATGATGGAGACACGTCGGTTGTGATAAGAACTCCATAACATCCATCGCAGGTCAGCTCTTCTCCCTCATTATACGAACCAAAAATTTCATATCTGAGATCTCAATTACTCGGCAGCGGTATTTTTTTTGACAGATCATACCCATCTCCTCTCTTCCTGATCCACTGTTGCACCCAACACCATGGCACCTCGTCAAAGCCTTCCGGTGATCCTATCCGACGACGAAAAGTCTTTCTTCAAGAAGTACAAATTCATATTTTGGCTTCGATATTTGCAAGAGAACCGCTCCTTGAGGGCTGTCAAGAAAGAGATTGAGGAGATATACAAACTCGACGTCTTCAGGTGAGTCCTCCCTAGGGTGATATTCCTCAGCTTGAGACTCTGATGGAAATTGTTATGGTCCCTGTGTAGCAAAACGAAGTACGAGGCTGGATTCGAGTATTTAGGCTTTGTAAAGAAAGCCCACCTGGAAGACTGGACCACAGCCGACGCTCATATCAAAAAGAGGAAGAGGGACGGCAAAGACACCAAAATTTTCATGAGCGGGAAAGAGCTGCGCCCCGAAAGACTTGACAGGACTCTGAGGAGGAATTCCAAGCGACTCAATGATATGAGAGCGCTTGCAGTTAGGCGTAAGTCGATGTCTTTGTTCCTGATTAGGTTTCAGCCGTACTAATCTCTGCAGAATCACTTCCTGAACTCCCTTCGTACATTGACTTGAAGACTCCCCCGCCACAACAAAGTCTCGTCACAGCCAATGGCTATCCAGAACCATCATATTCTGTCCGGGAAAGTCTGTTCCGAAACCCTGTATGTATTTTGTTTATACTTTCTCTATCAGCCCCTGTCTGCACAGTTTTCATCTCTGGGACGTAGTTATGGCTAATAAAGACCATTATATGTTGTTTATGAGAACATGACTGACCCCATTATCAAATGGCTGCAGGTCTCCTCAATCCAACTATTGTCTTACGCACCAACAAGCCAATTATGGGATGTCGTTGCACCAAGAGGTAAAGTTCACTCAGATATTCCCGCCCCGAAAGCAAAGCGATTGTTTACAGCGCCTGGTCACAGTTGGATTCCATTCGCTCGGTTACCAAGCTAGCAAGCAGTACCAAGCGCTTTCCTGTGAGGAGGATGCTCGTAGCGCTCAAATACATGAGGCCGTCTTACCATCTACGCCAACCACAGTGGATCTCGTGAAATGGGTGATGCACGTATGCACTTTGCTTGCAAACGGCTTTGGATTATACTATCTGGAAAATACCGCTGATGTGGTAGCGGGCTTCTCACTGATCAAGATCCACCAAAATTTACCAGCCTTGAAAGCATTCTTCGGTTTGGATTCTCCGGCTGTGCAAGCGACTTGGAAAGGGCTCATCACATTGTTTCGCTTACCTAAGCTGGACTGGGAAGCGTTCCAAATATTGGTGGAAATAGGCTTCCAAGTTCACGGAGCTGCTTGGATCAAGCAGAACTCCACGCACTTGATCCGGACTGTTGCATTGGGAGGCTGGCAGAAGATGGAACCTATTTCCTCTCTGCTGCTATCGAAGGATATCCTTGAGACAATGCCCTAGGAAGATCTCAATGATTTACTCTTTCAATTGATAATTCAACGAAGAGGCAAAGCTATGGCTGCATTCATGAAAGCGGGAGCACGGTTCATCGATTTCAGAGTACGCTTTGATGTTCTGCAAGCCCTGGCCTGGGCAAGGTTCCAATCATCTAGCGAAAAGCTGCTCGATCCAAAACAACTCGACTTACTATTCGCCGCGGGATTTGATGTCGACTGTATCATCGATAAGGAGGAATATTCGGTGGACAGAACCCTACTGGACCGCGACACTTACTGGTTTCTAAAAATGCACGGATATTTCCCATATTTACGAGATACAACCGGGCGACTAGGTGTAGAAACCACTGGAAAAAGGCCCCGTCAAATTTTTTTTCTTGATCTTCTGTGGTTTAAAGGGCATATCGATCTGTACAACATACTTGTCCCCCACAGCAAACGCTCACATGAGCGGAGTACAATTTCAGGAGTGTTGGCTGCGGCACATACCGGCAAGCATCATCTACAAACCTACTTAGAGTCTAGGATAGGTGACCGGGGTCTCGATCAGCAGGTAATACTCGAGGTCGCACTTTCTGTTGCGGCATTGCAGGATCATACGCTTGCAATGCGGTCGCTGGCTGGTGTGTGTGTTAATCTTGATACCCCAACGCTTGGAATCTCGTTTTGCCCTTTTGTCACAGCGGCTAATAAATCACGGATTGGTGTGCTCGATGCTCTCATTCATCTTGGAGTTGGCTATGCACGGTTTCACACCTATATCATTGAATATCTCCCCACTTGGAAACCCGGAGTGTTGATGCTTTTGATTAACCGAGGCGGTTTGGGAGAAATCCACGAAGAGGTCTTACAAGGCCTCTGGATGGGGTCACTGATGAGTGCTCTCCAGGAGCATCCCATCGATGAAGAACTCATTGACAAGATACTTCAGAGTTTTGTTCCCGTCCATACTATGATAGACGGCATTAATTTGATTCAGCATGGCATTCGTCAAGGACTTGCCGCAGATGCTGTAAAGCTTCTCTACTCTCGTGGAGTGGAAATTCATTCCCGGCCATGCCCGCAGACTGGAAATACGATGCTTCACGACGCAGTCGCCCGTTACTGCATCTCCTATGCGAATATGGCCGCAATAGTCGAATTCCTTATGGAAAATGGAGCAAATTGCACAATGGATGTCGAAACAGGCGGAATATCGATTCTCGAGTTGCTGGTAAAGTATTGCCCTACAGGGGAACCGCCCCTCGACCTTTTCTGGTCGCTTTTCAACAAAGGCGCCATAGTTAAAGGCCCTGTAGAACGCTTCTACAGAATATCTCCTTCTCTAGTCGCCATTCTGACATATCATCAGGTGTCAGACGAGGATGTTCTACGACTGGTAGAGTTAGGAGCGGATGAATACTTTCCGGATTGGGAATGCGAATCACCCTTACAGGCAGCAATCCTCTACGGGCGCTACAAAGTAGCATACCACTTGCTGAAGCGAGGAGCCGATATCAATGCCCCAGCATGTCCGGAGCGGGGCCATACTGCTCTCCAAGCTGCATGCCGTCCTCTTGTTGGTGAGGTCGAGCTTGGATTTGTAAAATTTCTGCTTGATAACGGTGCGCAAGTTAATGCTCCGGGGTCCATTAAAGAAGAGGGTTATACTGCACTTCAACGTGCCGCTGAGTCCGGATCAGTAAGCGCTGTCTGCCTCTTGTTAGATGCACAGGCGGATGTCAATGCTACAGCTAGATGTCATCTAGAACGTACAGATGCTTGGAGTGAATTCGACAAGACACGGCTGTACACTGCCTTGGACGTGGCAGCGGCTCATGGAAGATTAGATATAATCTCCATATTGATAAGAAAGGCGCAGTCAGCGAGACAAGACAGGATGGTAACCCTTATTACGGGGCCATCCGACTGGCTAACGAGAGAAAACATCATGCTATCACGAAGTTGCTTGATGATCAATATGCAGCGGGAATTCGGCTAACAGAAGCGACAATGTTTGGTGACCAGAGAATAATCGAGATCGAGCAACTAGCTACATCAGACTTCTATCACCGAAGTCTTGCCGGTGGCCTTGTTAAAGAGACGGATCAGATGGCTAAGGATTACGGCCTTGCTGGAGATCTGGTATCGGCGATTGTGAAAAAGTCAACCCGAGACTCATGCACAGGAGACGAGTTCATAGCTGAAGCACCGGAAGATTGGGGAACTGCAATGCTGGCCGATCTTGATAAGGGGTTCCCTCTCAAGGGAACGAAGTGAATCACCCTGTTCAAATGAATTTCTTTTCATCCCCCTTCTATTCTGGATTTGCGAGAACTGATAAAAGTGTTCGTTTTCGCTTTGGCTATTACCCGAGTCGAATGGCGCAGGTAAAAGTGGTAGTCTTTGTCTAGTTGTGGTATTGATTTGCGCGCATTCATGGCCATCCCACATCTATACAACTCCAGTAGTGATACTTGATGTTCTGATGGTCACAAGGGATCTAAACATGTTTTCTGTGTGTGAGGGGGTAGGATATAAACAAATTGGGCTAGGATACGTCATGCTTTGTGTTATCTGAAATTGATCGGGTATCTTGCGACGGGTGACGTGATATCTCGATATGCTTGCTGATATCCATTGCGAATGCGGGGGCTCTCTCGCCATCGAAGTTTGACTTTGGAGAAGATCCGAAGGTTTTCCAGCTGTTGTCTAGTAATTGTTAGGAGATTCTGCTGACCTTCAAGATCGTGATGCCCGCAGTTGGTTGACTATGTGACGTTGGAGTTAGGAAGGCCGTCTGCAGTCGCGAATGTGTCTTTCGTGCGATTACAAAGATAACCCCAATGAAACTCTACCTAACTACAAACTGGCACTGATCAAGTGACAGATTCATTGTCCGATTTCCCGCGACAGGTATGAATGAAGCAATTTACCATTGTGCCGGCCTTCAGGGCAGTAGGCGGCCGCAGGCGCAGGGGTGACTGTGGTTCATAAATACAAATAGCGGTGCAGACCAATACCCGATGGCCTAGGGGACTAACACTTGGTAGACCTTTACCAAATTCTACATGCATTAAAAGACATGGGTTCGAGTCCCATGTTAGCGCGTTAAGACATGTTTTCTGAGCGCTCGGGTACTTTGGGGACTGGGGGACAAACAGAAACCGGCCTGCTGCGGCGGCTATCTTCTCGCTCTGAGGGATCTGGACCCTAGGCCATATCTTTTTTTTTTTTTTTTCTCTCTCTCTCTTTTTCCCTTTCCTTTGGCTCTTTAAAATATCAACTTAACAGTTGCAGACTAACCTGGCATGCCAGATTTATTCCGACTGTATCAAGTGTGAGATTTACCCCTGCATGGTCGATTGGTCATACCAAACGTTATGTAATAATAGTGTCACACGCTCTCATGCCTCTGAAGAAAGTTTTTAAGGTTGGAATTCCCATGACAAAAAAGTAGCAATTGTAGACATCATTGTGCTACCTTGTAGTGAAGTCCTGCTCTTGCCAAATTACCCTGCCACGAGTGCTACATAGGGTGGGAGATGATCTCCTGGGTAGGTCCGCTGCCTAAGGAGCTGCACGTACCTCAGGCATTGCCCTTCGCCAAGACCAGACCGCATCATCGTTTCTCAAGAAAAGTTTTGACAAGACACAGCAAATAAGGGCTTACCGTTGTCACGAAGAAATCAATGTAATTTGCCTCCGTTTTCGTGCCAAACGGCCTACCACGCCCTAGGATAACTAGCATGTGATACAAGTTGGGTTCACGTCAAGGCAAGCAGATTGTAATGATGATGGCGCATGCATTTCTTCGTCACTAGATATTTCATCTCGAACTCATCGAATTCGACGCAAACGCGCCATCAGCTTTCACTATTCCAGGCAATACGATAAAATGGCGTTTCAACCTAGTGTGCAAGCTGACATGGAAATATCTGTCGCCGTATGCCACGGCATAGTCACTCCACCGCCCGATAAATATTTAGCATTTGGGCTGACTGTGTGAATATTCGTAGTATTGATTCCGAAGCTCATCCAGGCCAACACCCCGTTCTCGATGTTGTCTCGGAGTAACACGTGGTCCATAAAAGAATCACTTGTCTGCCTCCGCGAGAAGCACGTCATCCTCGCTGTTAGGCAGCAACTCGGTCGTGTTGGATGTGCAAGGGTAGGCTGCCTCGATCTGGCTGATCAGATCTTGATCAAGGAACATCTGGCCAACGTGATAACCTGTCTGCAGAAAGGGTGTACGGTTGGAGAGCATCGTAACGTTATTGTGAACGAAGATATGGATGTGCGTGGCGCGCTTGGTATAGTGTCTGCAGAAGATAGAGTCGTACGTGACGATACCGCCGCCACCGGTATGCTGGATGCCTCGCAGCCAGGTCTCTTTGAGTGTGGATGAGCCGTCATCATTGACGGGGACACTCTTGCCAGTGGTGTTGCAATCTGAACAAAGGGGGTCAGTTTCGGGTCTATGAGTTCGGGGAATGAGGAGAACCCACGCCAGATCTAGACATACAGGCCGAGGGGGGCTCACAGGTCTCACGTTCCAGGATTTTAGCGTATATGAGCATTGGGGCTTCTTGCTGGCCTTCACCAATGTGAGACCGTACATACTCTCCCTCTACCCCTGCGAAGCATGTCAGCTACCTCTCTCGAGGAAATGGTACAACAATCAGTTTACAGTACGGCCCCGGGACGGCCTCTGTTTGTAGATTGCATGTGCTGGTGGACTTAAACTCAACAGAATGGTCCGTCCACCAGGTAAAATTGGCGTTCACGAGATGGCTCTAGCCCAAGTCATTGGTCTCATGCTTTTCCGGTCCACTTGCTAGGCGAGCGGTGCGAGCAATCTCATGCAGCCATGCTGCTTGCCGGTCCACGTAGCCGCTCGCCCGCAACTTAGATTGGCAATGTCTAATGTAGCGCTGGACAGTATCAGCAGACTCCATGGCCTCCTTGCGCGCTGCCATCTCGGCGCCCTCGTCGTGGCTCGGGTGAACGGTGACTATGATGGCGGCCAAGGCCGTGGTGATAAGATTACTGAGCCTCATCATGATGATAGTGATGGCAAGGCAGAGAGAAGAAGGGGCTCGCCCGAGGTAATTGGTCAGCACCGTTTTGACGCTTATAGTGAAATGGGGTTTACGACTGATGATCACGTGATCATCAGTGTCTTGTATAATAGGTAGAAATCCCTCTTCATTGAGTGGTCTTTTTGCAAAATCCTCGTCGCAAAGTTCTCTTCCAAATCGCCGGCCATTTTCGAATTCATGCGTTTGTGTGCAACAATGGTATCCATTTGGTTGATGGTCCGGCCCTGTCTCTTGGTGTCATCCCTTGGCTCAGTCTGCGAACATGTTGGCTTGTTTGGTTTCTTTTCACTCCACAGCTACGGAAATGTTCCCCAATGCTCATTGGAGTTGGATGAATATAAAGCATTGAAGGCAGACCTTAATAACTAATGATCCGGAAATGAGTGGCTTCAATGATACAATGAGCACCTACCACTGGCAGGGAATAATTTTCCGGCAGATATTTCCCGGATCCACAGACCTGCCAGGATCGTTCCGCAAATAAACCCATGGTCCTTAGATGCAAGATACTGCATCTTGATAATTTCAGCAGCGAGAAAAGTGTCAATTTTCCTGCACAATCAACAATAGCCTACTATTATTTCAAGCTTACGGTGCTTTCAATAGTCATAAAAGTTTGAAAAGGCCCAGTGCATTTATTATTATATGGATGTGTGGATGTCTTTATACAATCGCACACCACTAATTGAGACGGTGTTGACAATCATTCGGCCTGGCAGTTATCCTCGTAAAAGTGGAAGTTAGCTCGAGGACCCCCATACGGTCCGTTGCATCCCTTTGATAAAGGCTAAAGACGCATCCAGGATAACCAGCATCTATATTTTGAGTACGGAATAACATCCGTACTTCTGGTAGACTCCGCTCGCCAGCAATTAGTCGTTGCCAGCGTTGCCTTTGCCACGAGTAGCTTCTGACCTAGATAGAATGATACCGCAGGCTGGTGGGCGTTCTCGAAATCGCACTCGAGTTTTACCATCTCTTTGGCATGGACAATAGCTTCGTCTTCGAGAACATTAAGAGAATCAATGGAAATAGCGCACAGCATCCTTGTGCAAGAGATGCTGAGGCCATAAAAGCTTCCGAGTAACTCAGCACGGATATCTTCGCCATCGGTCGAGACCGGGAGCGAAAGGGTTGCCATATTGTACTCTACTCTCCAATTTAGAAGCTCTCTCCGGAAAGCCGTCAACCGAAGTCTCAGATCGGGTAAGTCAGGAGGCGCAATTCCAGGGGTTTGGTTGCAGGCCACAGTGACATCCATCAGCAACCTTGGAAGTCGAACCACGAGGGAGAATAGGATTATGCTCAGTTTACCTCGTGACGAGATAGGATCACTATCTGTGGCAAATGAGTAAAGCATATCTTGCCAAGACTTTTCCTCCATGAAACATGGTTCACCTGCTCTCAAGCTCTCGTGTGTCTACAGTGCTTTATCATTAATATCTCGAGAGGGTGGGAGCCGGGTATAAGATGACAACTTACAATGGCCATTAACATCGACAGCACAAGTCTGATATCAAAATCAGAAACAAAACTTGCCGGCCCACGGGTGCGGATAAGACGAGAAGCACCGCCGATATGAAGAAACCATGTTTGCGAAGGCGTACAACCCAGCAGCTGGTTGAAGGATGAGTAAGCATGAAAATCCCCGTGCCGTCCTTGGAGTCAAATTGTAATTTATTACAGCACAGATAATGTGTCCGTAGAGCAAGAAGTACGTACCTCAAATAGACTTAAAAGATTGATAGATGCTAGTACTTCAGGTTGCTTTCTCTCCTCCTCATCATCGACGGCTTCCTGCAAAGCTTTCAATGCTTTCATGTACTGTCGAGATTCAATTTCATCCAATAGCTGTGGGCAAGGGCCGAGAAATCTTTTCGCTCGAGTTGCCACGCATCTGAGAGCTTCGTCAAGACAAAGGCTCGAGCCATACCTGCTGGCGACAAAGTGAAGATATGATTGACGACGACGGCCAACCAAATCGCTCAAGAGAATGGATTTGCTTGCCAGCGTAGCGCAGGCGGTATAGACACATTGAATGTCCGTCAGAGCCGAGAGATCCACAACATGTACACCGGTTTCAGCGGCCAACAGTTCGACGCCAGTAAGCGGCATGGGCTGAGCAATGCGCGTTGCATTTATCACGGATGATTCGGATTCTACGGTGTCTGAGTTTATACTATCCCATATGTTAGTAGATATCTTCTTCTTAGACTGCCTGCTATCTTACTCCTGGTCAAATCTTAACTCTGTTACATAATGGGGCAACTGGCGTTGATTTCGCTTGCCCCATGCCGGGTTCTTTCTTCTCGCATCTGCCGTCTTCTTCACGACATGGGAACGTACCCTATGGCGCGTCTCGCTAGTACCACCAGGGGCATTGCTTAGGTCGATCCATTCGATTTGGGTCTTGGGCTGCATCGGAGTGGGCATGTTAAGGTCCGGATATGCAAGGTAATTAAATGTGATGGCAGACAGATAAGGTAATGGAAATGGCAGAATATCGTTCCAAAAGATGAAAAGATGCAAAGCTCTGGACTAGAAGCGGAGGGAGTCGTGATTAGCATTGCCTGCTTACGGAGTATTATGTCGACGAAGACCAGGGTTCCATTATCCTGTTTTAGTCTAGCGTGTCAATTTTGCCCCTGGTTCGGCTTCCTCCGACCCCATTCCAGCCTTGGCCGGACGCTGCATAAACTCCGGTACGGTCCCGTTACACTTCCATTACCAACTCGGTTATATGTAGTCACGTTTCAGGCAAATGGATGCATCTAAAACTTTGGAATGGTAGTCAAGTTGTCAGCCTTACGGATCCACAATATACTGGCATCAGAATCGCATTATCTTCTTTGGGTGTCTTATTTACCATTTTCATCATGATAAGCGGTCGGAAGCGGGAATGGTTCGGGCGAACCATGATCAAAACACATTCAAGTACAATCTAAGATTTAGCCATCAGGAGAAGGGGGCTGATTGAATGATATAAAGAGGGGTCTCTAACCTTCTGAACCTAGAATCCAATAACACTCAGTTCACTCATCATTTCCACTCTACTAACTTCACACAAAGGATATTAAACACAGCAGAACTTTCTCATGATGTCTTTCCCTTCGCTCATCCCCGAATTTTACGAGAGGAGCAAGTGTGTAGGCCTTTAAAGCCGCGCCCCCTCACTTATGCAGAATGAGAAACTGACATCCCACTAGAGACTCTGCTGTAACGCACAAGCCTCCTCCAATGATCGCCACCACCCCGATTCCCGATAGACCTCACACTATAATCTGTAAGTTCATCCCTTAATTCAGCCTCGTCACTTGACCACCAGAAGCAAAAATGCTAAACTCATTTCAAGTCTGCTGTATAGATGGAAGAATCGATCCTATTAGGATGTTTAACTTGAAATTCCAAGGTAAATCCCATCTTCCAATATCTGATGACTCACGCTAGAATAACTGACATTGTATTTTCTAGATGCCATCGTCATCCGAAATGCCGGCTGTGTGATGCCTCGAATGATCAATGACCTTTTGGTTCTGGACCAAGTTGCTGATCTGAGGGAAATCCTGGTCATCTCTCATACAGGCAAGGCGAACCTACTTGAAGTAGGAGTTGAAAGGTAATTTTGACTGACTTTCTGAACTTAGATTGCGGTTTGACGCACGTAACGGATGACATTGTTCACACGAGCTTGAAGGAACGTAATCCGGGGCATGACGAAGAAATTGACAGTATTCCCATTGGATCATTCAAAGAGTAAGGACCTCTTTTGCCCGTTAATTTTGGGGCCAATCTAACTAACATCCGCAGTCACGTCGCCCGAGTCAAAAGTGACGTGGAGTATATCAAGTCTCATCCTTTCGTGCGAAAGGAATTTCATTCTCATATCCATGGAGCTGTCTATGATATCCAGACGGGCAAGCTCACAAAGGTCGAGCTTGATGAATAATCTCTGTCTATCATGTTCTGTATCAAATATGAACAGATATGACTAAGCATTTATGTATGAATTATAAGAAGAATTCCACTCTAAATTGCAAACCTATGACCCGCAGAGTTGTCATTGAATGTAGCTTGATCAATTAAGAGGTTGAAAAGTTGACATTTTGTAGGTTAGCGTGCGAGTGGATCCAAAGCTTAGTTTAGATTGGATACTAATTATTAGCTCGGTAGTTAGCTCCTGTACTCGGACTAATGTTCAACCACCAAAGTCTCCGGCTTAGGTCAACATTAAAGCCCAACGTGTGGAATGGTAGGATAACGTCCTCAAGTTCACACTAAAAAAGTACATATCTACCACATTAAGAAAGACATTTTACGAACGCCTCCATGGATCGTGACTATCTGATAGCTGCTCGGGGACTTTTTGGTGTTGCTAGTTGAAATCGGTGGCAGTGTTACACCGGCCAAGGATTGTGTGAACGTCTGATCTTCCGCATATGGTAATTACTTCCCAAAATGAAAAGAAAATGAGACTTCCTGAGTTGTAGGGCTGATTATCAATCAATATGTTGGTGAAAGATCCCATATCTCTCATTTAAAAGACCGGAAGATGGCTTCTGTTTTGATCAAGTGCCCATAAGGCCTACAGACTCTAGACTGAGACGCGTCCGACAGCTGTTTACTCCCTCAACTTGAATGTTGCAGAAAATACATTGAAAATTCCTGATAATATTGAGAAACTGGAGTCATACTATTTATCCTATCGTACCCATTTCAACTGTCCCATCAAGCAAAACGTAATGTCCTCCAATACGAAGAATGCATGGTCTGGAACCGTCGGGCAGATATACATGAAACATTTCCCAATACCACTTCCACCCCCAGGAAAATTTAATGGACAGGTCTGTGTCGTCACTGGTGGAACGGGCGGTCTTGGCTTGGCCGCTGCAGCACATCTAGTGAATCTCGGCGCTGAGGAAGTGATTATCACGAGTCGGAATAAAGAACGAGCGAGGCAGGCTCTTGTAAAACTGGAGCAAGAGACACATGGCCTCAGCAAGAATGTCGTTCGCGTCCTAGAACTGGACATGAATAGATATAGTTCCGTGGTCGCATTCACGGAGGAAGTGAAGAAGGTCCGAGCAAGGAAAGGCGGTGTTGACTTCGTGCTTCTGAACGCAGGCCTCATTGGATATGAGTACAAGCTCGCTGCGGAGGGATGGTAAGTTCAGACCATCTCTGAGTATTTGCTTTCTCTGGCAGCGATAGGATAATAGAATCAATGGGTATCGAGTTAATCACTGAAGGTACAGGGAGCAAAACATACAAGTGAACGTTCTCAGCACAGTCTTGATTGCGTTTCTTCTCCTTCCATGGATGAAATCCGAACGAGTCAACCGCTCAGGTCCTTCGCACCTCAGCATTGTGGGATCAGAGAAGCACCTAGACCCCAATATTAAGCTCTGGAACACCATAATCACCCAAGGCAGCAAAGATGGCATGTTGGCATATTACAATGATCCAAAGAAGTGGCCGGGGCCGGATGGAATGTATGGCATTACAAAGTTGATGGTCACTTACTCCTCGAAGGTGCTTGCAGATATGGCGAAAGGGCAAGAAGGCCGGTGAGTGATAACTTGGCATACTGACCCCGTTCAGTTTCTGTACCGCCAAGTTAAATACTTACAGGATCACTGGCTCCTAACTAACACCGTGTTTAGACCGGAGTAATTGTCAACACGATGTGTCCGGGACAGGTGAAGACAGACCTAGCACGGCACTACGCAGAGGCAAGCCGTGCGATTGCTATGATACTTCCGGTATTTATGGGAATCAAAGGAAAAACACCTGAAAATGGCGCCCGCACCCTGATCGTCACTGGTTTGACCGAGGAAAAAGAAAACGTAAGTTCACACTTGGATTCATATCTTTTGTCACTGGGCAATGTTGTCGCAGTCTCATGAACTCTGTCGCTACACATAAGAAGCAACTGATAATGAGCCGTCTTTCGTTCTTGGAAGTACTAAGCAAATTTCATAGGGCAAATTTATCAAGTTCTACGGATCTGAGGAGAATTATCAGAAGTAAGTACAACTTGATCATGCTTACATTGCAGCACTAATGTGCTTTCTTGACATTTAGAAAAGCAGATATCATCTTCGGTAGCGAGACCGGTCGAAAAGTACAGAATTCACTGTGGTCGGAGATTATTCGAGTGCTAGCAACGAAGGTTCCGGCGGTCAATGAGATCTTGGCTAGTTGAAAGTAGATACCTGGCAGCTCTGATAAAACAGATCTTTGTTCTTACGATAGCTTTGAATTTACAATAGTGAAAGTGGTGGGCAATTTCTCCAGTGGCCGAAAGAAATGGCCATTTCTAGAATCGAATTTCATTTGGTGTTTCAAGGGATGAGTGAATTACGGAGTATAGCGCGAGTTAGTTGGTTGGGCGCTGGAGGTTTAGATCAGCAGTGGGGCCTAGGGTCGCCAAAGTGATAAGCACGCGACAAGGTCTCAGTGATCTCTAAAGAACATGACTGAGGATACTACTAGAGGGTTAAACCTGGCGGTGGACCCTCCTTCACTCGCGGGCTCCTTTGGAGGGGACAAAAACCATGCTCCAGATAAATACCATGCTCCAGAATTTCCCCATACAATTTGTATAGGAAGGTATTTCTATTCGGAAACTTTCCAACTTTTCATTTTTTACACCCACTTGCTGGGTTTTCTTACTTAATCGTTGAACGTTATTATCTAAATCAAAATCTATCCGCTATGTACGAAAGAAAAAATAAAAAAAATATCGCCTCCGTCGCCTACTCGTAGCGATTATTTTCTTTTTTTTTTTATTTTGTCTCGAACTTGCTATAGAGGTGAATTATTTTGTATAGAAAGAGGCACTTTGTATATAAATTTCTGGAGCATGGTTTTTTTCTGGAGCAGGGTTTTTACCCCCTCTAAAGGAGCCCGCGAGTAAAAGAGGGTCCACCGAAGCCTACGCAGGTTTAACCCTCTAGTAACTCGTTGCATCTATCTCGTCATTTCATGTTGGCATTGTTCCAAAAAAAAAAAAAAAAAAGAAGAAGAAGAAGAAGACCTTTGAAAACATCGCATCACTCTTCACTCTAACTCACTATGTGTAGCCCCTATAATTGAAGAATAATCAAAGACTCGTTGCCTCACTTATAGGAGAGGTTGGGATATAGTGCCAAATAACTTAGGGGAATGCCTGTCCCGAATCCGAAAATGCGGAGCGCCAATTCAACGCCTCCATCCCAAAATAGCCCAGCGTTGCAGCGGTGGCAGAGCTGAGATAGCGGTGCTAGTACTGGCCTGAACGAGATAAGCAAAACCGCCAGCGCTTTGACTCGTCAGTGACGAGTATTCCCCCTGTCTAACCCCGCCGTCACCTATTACGATTGGAATAAGGGTCCAAGATCAATGGCCCATATTTCTCGGCAGCCCCCGTTTGTCTTACAGCGGTTAAGTCAGGACTGACCACAAAGTCAAGGGAGGAACCAGCGGTGAGATAGGGAAAATGATCAGGTTCACATATCGTCCCGGGAGCCGGGAGTTCTCCATGCTGGAAGTAGTTCTAGATGGTCTGGGCTGTGCAGGTTGAGGGGTCAGCTAAGGATGTATGCTATGACATGCGTGTCAGCTGCGCCCTATAAAGCAAGAAAACCAAAAGCAAAGGAATTTCCGTCTTACCCAGCACTACGGAGTCGGGAAAGCCTTGAGAGTGATCTGGAGATAAGCCGGCGAACAGGCGACTATGTGATGATCTCAGATATATCTGAACTATTGGTACTTGAGAGCTCATTCGGCGCTTGTACAATAACTGGGCGGACAAGAATGTCGTCAAGAAATTGATCTAAGCGTGCCCCTATTAGCTCGCGCGTTTTCTCGTAGAAGGTGCATGGCAAAGGCCCAGCGAAGTGACAGAAGTCGAAGAATGCACTCATCACCTTGTCTGTGTCATGCAGAAAGTTGACATAGTTCTGGCGATGCCATTCCTCATATTCGACGTTACCTAAAAACGGCTTCGTTAGTATAACTACGCTCACTTAGTCTGTGCATGGTTATTGAAGATATGCTGACCGTCGCTAGCAAGACTTCCAACCCGATCCGGGTACATAGAAGCAAGTACGCCTCCAAGGAGTGTTCCATAGCGAACCCCCAAAACTTGAGCTTCTCCTCTCCAAGCTTTTCGAGAACGACCATCATATCTCGCGCGTGCGAGGCAGTAGCGATATGATACAAAAGATTTCTTTAGGCATTGTCGGCGCCCTGGCTAATCATATAATCCTCGCACTGCCGGAAAGCCCGCGTGAAAGCCTCGTACACGGTGCCTGGATGGGCATCCACCACGCCACATCCTGTGAATCGCATATACGGCCCATCCGCCCTGGTTGGCCCCAGCACTCGACTTGTGGCGGCGAGGCGCCGATACCGCGCGGGTCGAATGTGATCAGATCGTGGTTGCAACCGACCATAGTCTGCAAATTTGCTCCAAGGTCACGCGTCGCGAAGATACCGCGCCCGGACCGCCGAGGTTGAAGATGACCGGCTCTCGGTAATTAGGTGCATTCGAATCGGCGGCACGTAGACGGATCACGGCTAGCACTGCGAGGTGAGCCGTGTCATTACTTGGGTTCTGCCAGTCCATCGGAAGATCCAGGCGCGTGCAGTGGTAGGTGTCATTGTAACAGCTGTGCTATTCAATGTCATGACTTGAGCCTATACTATCCCATTTCCATTTCGACGTTGTTTTTGTGACTGTTTCCCTGACAGGTCGCCCAAGTTTGATTTGTGTCAGTTGTGGGACTGAAGTTGTCGCAGCCGCCGAGTTACAGATGATTAGCCTAACGGCAATGGCTGCAAGCACAGCACTTGCAGTTCGTTATACCAGCGACTATCGTATGTCTATTCCTCTTCCGACAACTTGAGGCGCATCATACAGTCCTCCTGATTTCTTTTCTCCTTGAAATAGAGCCATTCTCTGTAGGTATATAGAGCTGGCCCAGAAGCATAAAACCTCACTGAGCCAAGTCCGGTTGCAGAAACCCAACAGGCACAACAGAGAGTAGTAGTCCTGCTATCGAAACCAATCGCATACTGTCGACCAGAAGTTAAGATGAAGGAATCAGAGCAGCTGGAGTGAGTCAAGAGGAACAGAGTCCCTTCCAGGACATCAGCACTGATTCCGAGAGCGGGATAAGTGTAGCTCTCCTTGAGCTGTCGAAGCGCAGTGGGGGTTTGGGTGAATGTTGAAGCTGTGGTAGCCTCAAGTTTGCTGCTTACCTAGACGGGCAGTCCGCTTATGGAGGCGTCATGATTTCATTGTTTCCCATTTACTAGGGCGAGATAGAGTACTGCAATACCCACCTTTGGTTCTGACGAATAGATTTATTCAACATATGATGTTGAGGGGTATGGATATGAACGTATCTATATTTGCTACGGAGGACAAAAACGATTTTCAATGTTTCGATCAGGCATTCGGTCTATCTTGGTAGTATCTTCCGCAGCCCAATGGCCTGTCGTCCTTTGTCCTTGTCACATGCATCTAAGTCCTCAAGAAAAAAGCTGCATAAGTGAGCGCTTCGCGAGGGGTTATACCGTTTGGGGAATCATACATAATACTAAACAGAGCCATATCCTGCCCATCTCCCATTTCGCGATAGAGCATGATCAGATTAGAACTTGAACTGTATGAGACTCTACGCATACTCATTCTTATCGGAAATATGGATGTGTAACAGTCTTCTATGTATGGACCTATTCAGAACAATGAGATTCGCTTGGTGAAGTTTGGCCACGCCGACGATCCAACGTCCGCTATCCTCCAGGCTTTCCCACTTGAAGGCCTATACCTCCCTTTCATGCCCTCTCGTACACTTATTTTAAGCGATGAATCCAGTGGTACAAGAAACCATGTCCTCCAAATGGAAGCGCGGCATTTCCCAGTTCTTGGCGCATAGAAGGATTATTTTTGCGTCTTGAAGTAGAAAAATGCTCAAGTAACCGACACGTGGCGTGGATTGACTCAATTTGTATCGACCTGGGCAATATAGAGGAGCGTAGTCAACATGTGCAGCTCATGGGATCTATCTATCGCAACGCTGACATGCTGATAGTTTGGCTCGGCCAATCCGACGATGCTGACCTCATAATCGACTTCATTAAACTTCTCAACCAAAGGACCACACAGTCCGTGTTCAACCCTGCGGAGATTCGCAGTATTTTCGAGCAAGACGAATACCGTCTGCGCTGTGCTCGCAAGATGTTTCCAGAGGGTGTGGTGGACTAGGATCTGGATCTTGCAAGAATGGGCGATCCCTAAGAACGTGTCGCTGGTACGGATTATGGAGCGTCAGCAGACTTGCCGTTGAGGGTACCCTGATGGCTGCGGATCAATGTACAGGTCTTGCGTTCGAAGCGACGAGTATGGAGGTTACGCGAGCTT
Source organism: Xylariaceae sp. FL0255 (assembly GCA_022578795.1). Classification (NCBI taxonomy): domain Eukaryota; kingdom Fungi; phylum Ascomycota; class Sordariomycetes; order Xylariales; family Xylariaceae; species Xylariaceae sp. FL0255. Next base: position 415,301 of record MU388828.1, on the reverse strand, counting down.
GGAGATAAGCAAGGAGCCAAATCTAGTAGATCACTTGTCGCATTAGTGGCTTACAGCTCGTGTTTTGACGCAACAGACGACCGCGACCGGCTGCAGGGGATCAGAGCACTCGCTACCGACTTTTTCCTTCTAGACGTCAACTACGCCTCAAGGGTCGAAGATGTCTATTGCCACTTTGCCAAACCTATCATCGAGCACTATAAGGGTCTCAATATTATATCATTTGCTGCTCTATGCCCTCCGGGCTCGCCTCTCCCCTCTTGGGTACCTGACTGGAGGACAACGGTGGATCTTCTCTCTGTCTCGCTCATGGTCAGTCAGAGTACGAAGAGCCATACATATTCGGCCTTCTGCTCTATTCGCTAAGCTAGAGGATTCGTCACTTTTCTGTGCCGCTTCGAAAGGCCCTGGGGCTGTGTATGAATTCTATAGCTCAAGCCTGCTTGGTCTTGGAATTATCCTAGGTACGGTCGATGGGCTAACCAGATGTAAGGATGCCGGGTTCGTTCAAAGCTCGGCCGTGAGCCCCTCGCAAACCTCATCTTTAAAACTTCTCGAGCGTGTGTGTAGAAGCTTGGTGCTAGGCTGGAAAGATTGGTTCATGCGACTCGCCATGCTTCTCCAAGAGTTCTTCCGAGATTTCATTTGGCTCTGCGCTCAGCTCATCATGGAATCAGCATCCGGAGTACCTAAAGTGTTTCAAGAGTGATTCGAGTAGTCAGAATCGCTTTCAATGTGCAACCAAAGCCTTCAGAGCATCCTTCGCGACACATTAATTAGCAGATACCATCAATCCGTCATGGTGGGCTCCGAAGCTAGACGAGGACATCATGGACTCATTCTTCGGCCGATTCTTCGATACCGTCGTAAGGATGTCGCTCCGTCTAATGGTAACCCATAATGGACACATCGGTATGGCGTCGGAGCAAGGGCAAAGAAAGGAGACCTCGTCTGCGTGTTACTCTGTTGTAGTGTTCCCGTTTTACTTCGACCGTCTGAGCGTCGGGATGCTTTCCCGCTTGTCGGAGAGTGTTTTCCTGATGGATCTATGGATGGCGCGGGTGTAGAGCAAGACCAGTTCGAGGAAAGAGTATTTCGTATCGAATAGAGATCAATAGTGAAGTCGGTCGCTTCAGAGTGACATGTGCGACGATAGACGGAAGGATTCACGTCTAGGCGCACCTACAAAGACTTCGGAGAAAGCGTGCTCGATGGATGTTTGCGTCTCTAGGTAGATACCTAACTATGCTATGATGTCAGTGTTCCGAAGTTCTATGTTATACGGACTGCCCCTTCCTCGATATCGATTTGCCGAGAGGTAAAAGTCGAAAACCTCATCCTGATGGCGGTGCTTGGAATGTCTCTTCTTGTCCTGGTTAAGGACACATAGACACCCCCTTTTCATTCATCTGTTAGTGTGTCGAATCCATCACTCAGAACCTCTATTCGTACGGCTGAGTCATTAAAGTGACATCTTCTTCTCACTAGTATCAACAAACCATCCTCTCAATTGATCCGCTACGAGACGAACAAGATGTGCGTCTCTGTCCTCGGCGTATGTCTTCCAAGCACAAGTTAAATCAATGTTTCCACTGACAGACAACTACATGTACATAGCGCGGAGAATCCTTCTTCTTCACACTAAAACACAAGAAAACACGGGTCGACCCCCCAGGAGACGACTTTCCCAATGTATTCCCATTTTCATCCTCGTCCAACATCACTGAGCTCATGGAGCTCGCCAAACGAGAGGCCCGGCACCGCCGCCGTGAGCGAGAACGCATCCGACAGCGCAAGCGTCTAGACAAAGCTGAACGTCGTCGTAACCGAAAGGGGAAGGGCTCGCCGTATCATCCGTCCGGGGCGGTCAATTCTGGAGGTGGTGCGGCTGCGGCTGCTGCGGCTGCTGCTGCTGCGGTGTAAGGGTGCAAATGGGCGTCGAGTTGGAGGGAGGACGTGAGTGGAATGCTGATCTCTCGCGCCCTTGTCTGCATGAGGCTGTTTTATCAATATTTACTCAATTCGGCAACTTGACGGTGCCAACTTGGCAACTCGGATCTAACGTCACCGGACGTTATGGAAGTTTCGGCTTGGAAGCCAACTGGGGCGTGTCGCAGTATGAACTAACAAGATCACGGAATAGGAGTAGCCGAAAACCTTGTGGGTTGTCTCGCACGCTGATACCTATGATGAGCTGAGTCAATATGAGTACTTCAACCATTTTCTTCATCAGTCGTCTTCGAGTGTATCAAGGGATCTACCGACGTCGCAGCAAGAATGATGTAATCGATAGATTGTCAGGGATGTTCCAGCGAGTGAGCCTCCCACGGACTGTCCCATAGTTACTGTCTGTACGTCTGCTAGTTTAACGTCACTGGGTCTAGTGGCGAAATTGAAAATGAGGGTATTATTCATTTTTCTATAGACACTCATACGACTTTTCGGTCTGTGGCTCCAGAGACTCGGCAAGCTACAGGACGTTCGTATCATTCAGCTCGCCCCTCATGGCAACGGCCGGGGATGCCTCTCAACTTTTTGGCAGGGCCTAGATTGACGCACGCCCTTCTTAGCCTCGTGTTCTTGCTCTCGACGTGCGACCATATCATCCACAGCTTGCATGTCTCTCTTTCCCTCTTCGGCAACGGCTCGGTTCTTAAACTCCGATGTGGATTGCTGAGTCGCCTGGGCGTGGGTATCGTGCTTCGTGTCGAGGACCTGGTCTGTCGCGGCCAGCACCTCGCCTCGAATGGCGTCGCCTGCGCCTTTGATGCCTTTCAGGCTCGTCTTTACGTCGTCGATTACTTGGTTGGGCATTTCGGTTTGTTGACTGTGAGGGTTCGTATTGAAAGTTGGGCGTGGCAAGCAAACTTGAGTTGGGCAACAGAGCAGTAGAGACTGCAGTGGAAGAGTCTAATAATATGGATTTGGTTTACGTTTGAGTGTTTCGGAAGTCGGAACGATGTCGCAGTCGCAGGCCGTGAGTGGAAGTGAAAGAACTTCTAGAATTCCTGCACTATTCGGGACAAAAGATTTTAAAGAAGAATGTGATTAAGGCATCCAATCTTGCTTTGAGGGTTGGAGCCAGAAAACGTCCATGACGTAGGCTGGCCAATCAGCGAGGCGCAGGTGTCCCAGAAGGGCAGGAGTCGATGGACAATGCCGTCATCTCTGCCGGCTACCTGCATTTCCTTAGCCAGCAAGAAGTTGTTGAAGTCGCATAGATAGATCTACGCAGAAATGAGCCAAGCCAGACGAGACGGTTGATATATATTAGAACCTCGCGCGATATTTCTATGTTCATTCCACATCAGTCCAGAGTCAGCGGCGGGTAGAAATAAACATCAGTCACACATTTTTCACCATCACAGCCAAAGAAGAGAGTGTTACCAGTAATATTGATTCAGAACCAGAGACTGAAGTGTTTCTAGGCACAGTGGGAACTGCATAGACTATTGGAAAGCGCCTTGGATGAGTCTGAGTCAACGAGATAGCGTCAACAGTCAAACCATAAGCAGATTTCAATCCATCATCTCCACACCGAAAATCCTTTCCACCTTCGTACTATTTCCGTTTCAGGACCATGAACTTGATTCCCAGCACCCTGCTGCAAACCGCAAAAGAAAAGAGAAAGAAACCACCCAGCATTCCGTGATGTGTCTGGTGTTAAGTTCGTGATAGCCCCTCAATTCGGTATTCAGAACAATGGCAAACGAACAGACCAAAACATTCCGTATGCATCCCGTATCAGAGTCTTGAGAGAGACAATCCATAAGACGGGCCTGAGAAAACCTAGAGAAAAGGAAAAAGAGAGAAGTTTGTGTATGTTGGTTCCGTGTGAAGTTCATGGGTGTACGTCGCAATGAGGCATTGAGAAGCATGGGAAACGAACAGAACCAAACATCCCGTATACATTCCGTGTCGAATTCGTGAGAGAGAACATGTTCGTGAGAGAGACCATTCCGCAAGAAGGGCCTGGTAAAACCTGAAAGAAGGACAAAAAGAGACGATTATGTTTGTTGGTTCGTGGTTGTACGTCGCAATTTGGTATTGAGAAGCAGCACAAATAAAGGAACAGGACCAAACATTCCGTGTATGTTTCATGGAAAGCTCGCAAGAAAATCCAACAAAACGGTTTTGAAACACCGGAGAGATGTCGAAAAGAAAACGATCTGTGTGTATCATCCCATATCGAGGTTGAGAGTGGACTGCGGAACGTGGCGGAAGAAACTAGGAAAAGAGCAGGACAAGACATTCTGTATGCATTCCGAATTCAGCTTCGTAAGCTCATACCACGAGGTAGTGCTTGAAACCATGAGAGAATAGCAAAACAAAACATGCTGTATGTATGAGATTGTTGTCTCGTCATCGAGGCATTGACCAGCGGTTGTGCAAGAGTATGGACAATAAAGAAGAAGCGTCGAGAGAGATGGGTCAATCATGTATCTTGAGAGACAGAATAACTCTATGCATTCCGTTTCTGTCTCTTTGCTTTAGGCTTGTAGTCAAAGTCGGAGTCGGACTTCTCTGAGGCATCGTCCATGAAGTAATCGCAGTCGGAATCGTCCTGGTCATCATCGTCTGTTACGTCGAGAGCGTTGGCATCTACCTTTGGTGTTTCCTTCTTTGTCGGTAGTGGACGCTTGCCGGGAGGTTTTGTCGGAAGCTTGATGTTGGAAGTCGCTTTCTTGGGCGTATCTAGATCCATAGCATCCTCACCTAATGCCGGCTCATCAATTTCCATTGGGTCTCCGACGGGTCTGATGCCGATGACTTTGTTAGTATATTATTCTTTCATGCACAACCTGGACATTCTCCTCTGTTCGGTAAAGGAGACGTGATAATCATACCCGTCCTTCTCTGAACCTGGATCGGCAGCGTTCTTGGCAGCGACCTTCGCCTCCTCAGCTACCTTCGCAGCTTTCTTCTTCTCGTTGCGCTCCTTCCGCTCTCCGAGATCCTCTTCGAGTTGATCTCTGATTCCAAATTGGCGAGCAACTTGCTCCTCGGTCTCGTTATCGTAAGCGTTGCCAGCGAGTACGAAAAGCTTATCCTTAGCAGCTGAGATTGGCATGGTTAGTTTTGAACCTTTCTTATAGCTTGATGGGAGAACCAGTGGCAAACTGGATGATTTTGGACGAAACTTACATATGACGAGGTTTTGGGCACTGCGGAGATCTGTCACCTTGAGCTTCTGGGCTAGCTCATCCCAGACAATCTGCCGCAGCTCAGTTAGAATATACGCCGATAATGGAGTTTTGTTTCGAAGCTATCAGTATCAGTCGACCGGGCACGTGGCATGCTCATCTTTGCCTGGAGAAGGACCATTGTACAAAGAATAGAGGGTGTGAAGGAGGAGGGGGAAGAGTTCAAGAAGAAAGAAATGAAAGAGCAGTGCAACAAGGGAGGGTAATACACAGCATATGAGACGAAAAGGAAGGTCTTACCTCTGGCTCGTCCTTCATGTACTCCCAGACGAGTGCAATCGCCTCCAGCTCCTTGCGGGTCAGATCGCCTTTCGCCGGTGCCACGTCCTTCTTGGTGGCTTTGCCACCCGTCCCCTTCTTCTTTGGAGGCATCTTTGTAGACCTGTGCCTGCTTCTTATTAACAACACTGTGCTAACGTGACAAAGATGTGACGGTTGCGTTGGGTCAAAGGTGAGGTTAAGAATGAAGGATAGCTTGGGCAACTTCCATCTCAAGAGCGTGGGTTGGGGAAAGAACACGCGGGGAAAGAGATACCGTTAAACCGCCGTACACAAGGGAATAAACAGATGATATTTTCTTCTTACTTACGGATTTATGCTTTGAATTTGGTGGTAATAGCAAGTTGTTATGGGATGGATGTGCGATGCGGTGATGGTTGTGGGAAGGCGGATCAGTGGAGGAATTGTGTGGGATGCTCAGTCCAAGGAGGGAAAGGTAAACAAAGATGAGATCAGCAATTATGTACTGTTTAAAGCACGGCCTAATACGCGCATAACCACGAGCTTTTACGCGCATAACTACGAGCTGTTACACGCATAGGGTAAAATTACGTACGTGGGGTTGGCGATGATTTCCCTTTTGATAAGACGTGACATTCACTAGTCTAGAAGGCGCCTTCCGAAACTCGAAACCGAGGATTATAGATAGATCAAACGCCGCATAATCTTGAGAATACGGCGAGACTCAAGTTGGAGTTTGGGATGATTCTATATAAAACCATAGGGCAGAGTTACGTGTATCGTCACAAAATCGAACAGTCTGATGAAAGAAACATTGTGCCAGTCAGACAGCACTTAGCTAAATCAAGAAGAAAGACAAAGTATGCACTATGTCAAGAAACAAAGTGAGCTCTTTATTGCAGCTTCTTGGGGCCGAGATGTGCTTGGAAGAGTGCAGGAGTTGAGGCAGTAACATAGCTCTCGGGCATTTATACTAATAGCCACCTTCCGGGCCCCCTGGACGTCCCTCCGGATCCGCCTCCGCTCTTGCTCCGCGTGCCCTGAAGAGCCCCTCCGTGATTCCCCTAAATATTTTACGGATCCCTCGCCTTGTACCCCGTGACGTATTCCAAGTGTCTATAAGCGACCCAAAGGGGCTTAGACCCTAAACTAGACTCGAGAAGGTGGCAACCATCTGAGTATCACCAAAAGGTCATAGGTCTACCTCACTGCGCCTTCCACAGATACCTTCACTAAATGCAGTAAAATTACTACAGAACACATATTAGATGGGACTAGCATCAACTTGAGACAGTCTGTGGTACTATCATAGATTCTCGTGGCACATTTTCCCGTGGGGAAGTAATCAGTCATGTCCCTATTGAGCCTGACAGTGGCCGTGTGCAGTTATCCAGAGAAAGGGGTAAACTGAAAATTTTTATCTGGAGAATAGATTCGTTGACAAGCTTTGGTAAATCAGCTACTTCGACCATGTGATGGATTGAATTGTCAGTCAGTATTCGCGCAACCTCTAGAGTAACGCCAAATCCGAAAGTACAAAAGAAAAAAAGAAAAAATCTTTGATATATTTTTTTGATTGGTTCGCAATAGAACTCTTACCACTGAGAGCTTCCGAGACAGAAAGATAAATTAAGATTCTCCTCTATTTCTATCTTTCTCGTCAGGGATATGGGACGGCTATAGGTCACTAGAAGATATTAGTGTTCATTCTTGTCAGAAAATCACGAAAATGTGGTAAATATCGTCAGGCGTACCTTCAAGCAATCAGATTGTTCAATGAAGTCGAGAAAGAAGCATCGTGCATTCAGAGTTTTGTAAGTTTTCTGTAAAATGAGAAGGACTCTTGGTATCATCATTCTTCGACAAGTTCGACGAAGAAGTTTACATCAGCTGGTTAACCAACTCAGACTTTGCCTTGGACCCTGTTTCATGCCCATGTAGCTATCTCACGTGGTAATATGTGCCCTCTTGTTTGATATCATGAAGTTAGAATTCTTAAGGCACGATACAGTAGGCTGCATACTGGGATGAAAGGCCAAAAACAATATGATTACTAATATAATCCAAGATGTATGAGGCGAGAGGTCAACAGTCTGATATCCAAGCTAGCGCGATGTAATACTAATACAAAGAGCGAGAACGGAAATTTCCTGTGATAGAGCTACAAAGTGGTGCTGCTGGAACAGAAGTCTCTTGTCTACGTCGGTTGTCGAGTTCAGTATGCGTCAGCCGAGTTTAGGGATCGTGTATCGTCCCGCACTGCGTCGAAGAGTATTGGATGAACCGATGGGGCAAGAGTGTAGCGGGTTGAAGACTTTGATATGATCCCTAGCTGTTTATGTCAGTCATCCCTAACAGTGTCTTTTAAGAAACGACGATACTGACATACGCGTCAACTTCGTACCGCGCGGCTGCTGGATCCTCCGTGTCCACCAGATCTACCTCCACCAGCCCCTCTGCTATGCCTGGGACCACCATCGCTACGCCTCGATTTCGGTCTATTCTCTTTCCGCTTCGTCATGTCACTAGCGCCAATGAGATTTCCAATTATAAAAGGATCAGTCTTCAGGATTGGCTTTCTGCTGTTTCGAGTTCAATACGGAAGGGGATGACCTACGGTGATCCCGACACTGATGACAGGGCCCAGCATGTCCACATGTCCCTCTTACCCATTCTATTGTCCGAAACCGCATGTTGTACTGCTCCATCTCCCGTACTCCAACACACCATCCCTGGTGGTTTAGTTCTGGATGACCGCATTTATGACAATACCAACCATTCTGATAGATTTCGGGCCCTGTGCAGTATTCGAGAGGGCAAGGGTCATCTGTTGGAAGTTCTTTCTTGCAAGTATTGTTCTCGCAGGGCGAGTCTCCCCTGTACCGGGATCAAACCTAGCGCTAGGGCCCCAGCGCCAATCTACTGATGAGTTCTGGCAGCAAGAATGGGCATAAGGTTGTCCGGTGCACATTTTGTATCGTTAAGGGTCGAACAGCAGCGAGACGTTGTTCAGATTTGTTTCTGGGTGTGAAGGGGGGAGACCAAAAGGAAAGCGGATGATGTAGGAGGAAGTGCAGCTAGTATTATATAAACAGTGTTTCAAAATTCAACGCCATGCTTGCCGCTAGGTTTAGAACGACCGAACATGTACAGAGAGATCTTCTATTGCAGATGCTCGAAGCTCATTCCGAGATGTGTTGGTCGTACGTATCGAACTATACTACACTTAAGCTTTGGCTATGCTCTTTACTAGGACTGTTAGTAGTAATGCGTACAAGCACGGGTACAAGGCTCTGGGCATTGGATCCTACCAACCAACAAAGAGTCGTGACTTGATGCTTGACACTGAAAGAACTAGAGAAGCTGATGAGGGCATAGGCCACCCCTGCTATGGGTGCGGGCAGCAACAAAGGACGGCGACGGGCGCATACGTGGTAAGCCTGATCAGGCATGTTGGCTGTACGGAGCTATGGACAAATCCGATAATGGTCTCCATCGGACGAGGAATCTGGTGAACGTACGTCAGATATGACTTCCGCAAAGGGGTTTGAATAGATCAAGAACAAAGAAAACTTCGCACACAAAGTCTCACAAATGAGACTAGATTGCCATCTTGGTCTTAACTTGAGCTCAACAGTAATGAAGAAATATATTTTGTGTTGAGAGTATTTCGAGTGTAAAAGATACATGAAGGCTGAGTAACATGATAAACCAGGGGAAGTCTTGGGAATTGTTCAGAAGTAAATTTCCCGGTCTCGAGAGAAATATATAGAACACTATCTAATACTGCGTAGAGAGCGCGTGGGTTGATCCCTCTGCAAAAGCATGATTGAAGGCTGGTATGGTGGTACCATATTTGACTGATCAACATGCCAACTAACCCAAGTAGGCCAAACATTATTTCAGTCAACATCAAAAGATTTCAGTACTTGAGATATGGGTTGATGGAATCTAACTGTGACACATGTAGTATGTTGCGCAACATTATGCGTGACACCAACATGTTGCTTCTCTCCGGATGCGCCACTCGACAGCCAACGGACCACCCATAGAGAGGCACCGTGGACGGTTCCTCTAATCAGGATGGGGATACACGACTGAAGGTCACACATGAAATGTGAACTTAGACCCGAGAAAATCTTGTCACATCCTTGATCCTCAGTATCACTTGACGCACGCCCATGGCCCCCGATCATCTGGTCCGATTTCTTATCTTTATTCCACTGTGCCAATCACACTTTCAGTGATGCGTTTCTTCTCAAAATTCACAACCAACATATCCATTTTTCTCAAATAATTACCTCCCATACCTCCGTGTTATCTACGATGACTGCGTGTAATCATAAGCCCGATGAGGCACCTTCCGCTCCGAAGCTACTTCCTCCGCGCTGACGGGGATCTGATCCTCCGCACCACCCTCTCCCCCCTCGGTCGATCTCTGGTGCGCACCCTCCATCCTCTCAGCATGAGCACCATGGATCTCAACGTCACCGGCACCGACACCAGCCAGCCCCTCACGCTCCTTCTTCCTTTTCCTCAGATGGGCACCCTTCAACTCGCGGTTTTCCTGCCCCTGAAGGGGCTTCCCCATTCCCTTGTACAGCTCCTCAGACGTAGACCCCGTCAGCGTGTCCGCGGCACTAGTGGTGGCCTCGCCTTCGGCGGAGGGTAGAATTTCTCCTGTCGGTCGGGGTTGGAACGTGCTTTCACGCGGCGCCGTGCCGGGCGGGTGGGTCTCGGCGTGGAACTCAGGGACCCGCTCGTTGCCGACTAGGACGCCCGGTGCATGGCCCTTGCGCGTTAGGGGCTCGGAGGGCGGGACGCGGTTGTGGAATTCGGTTCCTTCTTGGACGGATTTGGGATTTTGGTTTGCCGACATGATTATATGATTGAATTTGGTTTTGTTGCGGTGTCGGGGTTGATAGATTTTGAGTGTGGTGTTTGGTACCAAACGATTTTGATACAATGGCTGAGAATTGAGGAATATCGAGTGACGAAGGAAAAAGTCAATGGCTGCTATAGACCGGCGACTTTGTCATATATAGGAGGGAACACACTATACCTGAGCACGCTTCTTCCATCACCAAAGCCAAAATTCCGGGTCCCATTCCCTGTATGATGTCAAATCTCCAGTGTATTCAGGCACAAGATGCTACAGGAGCATCATCAATCAACAATTTGACATCATCCAACCCCAAGCCAAGCCCATCACACGTGTGTTAGACCCAATCATTCATAGTAAACGGATATGAAGTTTTCTTAGAGATAAGCATTCAATTATCTCATCGTGGAACGCGGTGGGCATGTTGTTATCCGTAGCCGGAGTTTTTGCACCGGTGGTTGAGAGTCTTTTCGCTGATCAGCGCCATTTGGGGCCATCTATTGTCGCAAACCTGCCGATTGCCTGCAGAAGTTCGCTTAATCAACGAGACATAGCAAATAATTTTTTCTTCCCTCCCAAGCATAACTCATATGATTGATCATGTTTGCATTGGCGAGGTATCTGTGCTTTGATTGAAGAATTTTGTCGCAGATGATGTCATCGACAAGACCGGAAATAGCGGGACCAATTTGAGTGTGATTGTTTCACTTCGGTGAACTGGTGGGCTACCTCCGATTAGAGATTAGAGACCAGCCTATCAACCTGTCGTCGGGAAAGCCGTTGGTGGGATGGAAAGTGGTACCCAGTGCGATGGGCAGTTACCACACGTATATCAACCCCATCGGGACACGGTGTCATAGACCTTCACTTTCTGATCATCAACATCATTAATCCACCTAATTGAACCACATCCATTATTCATCGCATCACCGTCAATCAGTTGGACTTTGCTCAGTCATCTACATAGGACATGTTGAAAGAAACCATGACCAGACACATAGTTCATTGCTCAAAGATTTCTTAACTTTTTTACTGACAGCATCCTCGGGTCTCCCTACTCGGCTTCTCTGCTGGGGCTTTTATATTGGGATTGTATTGACGCCGCCAGACAAGGCTTTTCGATTTTTCTGTATGTAACAACTGAGCTATTGCTTTGATAAGATGATTCAAATTAATGAAAATATTCGCGAGATTTTCATGAGATATAGTTCACATGGCTGACCCCCTGAGCCGTTTCACGCTCAAAGTGATCGACATACCGGACTACCGAATCAAAAGGCTAAATGGGCCAACGGTGCCGATCGGGCGCTTCGTCGATGGGCCAACGAGCAGTTAACAATCAGAACCCAAAGAAACCAAAAGCTTCATCTGCCATACATACAATTGCTGGAGAGGATAACAAGCCCTCAAAAGGAGAGCTTCAGCAGCAGCGTTCACCTTCTTCGTTGCCATCCATCTGTCATTCTCCGTATTTCGCCAGATGCGCCTTGGAAGTACCTCCTTGAATAGGCACATCAACGGTCCGAGAAGATGCAACAGACCTGGGGGATACGAGCTGACTAAGTAATACCCAGGCATCTTTTAGTATGTAGAATCCACCGAATATAGATCAAGGGGGGGGTCTGGGAAAGAGTGCCTGAGACACGAGACGATTCTTTCTGCATGTGTTGGGGGCGATACTTCGTGATTAGGTATTATATTGCATATGATGAGTGTCTGGCTACAAGATGCGATATGAAGTAAGAATCAGAATTGTAACGTTGATTGAATGGGATTTCTTGCCCTCGTATTGCGCGACAAACTGCCCATTAACTGTTCCAGAAAGGGAAGGGCGTATGCAGGGCTTGGCGCAGTCCTTGGCAGGGTCTAGCGGCGATTGGCCGTAAATAGATCCAGCGCCAGGGCAGAGGTACCGTCCTTTTTGTCGCCCCGTGAGACATGCAGTCGCCGTTTTGGGGCTAACGGCTGCTTGAGTCGGTCAGACATGGTACTGTACCCAACCGAACTGTTGAAGTCTTTTGGCAACTACACAGCTTGGACGACATGATACACCTACAAATCATGGAAGATAATAAAGATTTATTAACAAGTGATGTGGAAGAATTGAGATTATGATTTTTATCTAGAATTGGCAGTAGTGCTCAAGTATCCGTATTTGTCCTGCCACGGTCTCACGGCCTCACCCGGACGAGTGACATGTAGAAACTGTGGGGATGCGTGGCCGGCGACTAAATCCACAGTCTGATGGTCACTCAGCCCTCTCTCCTGCCCAGTTTCAATGTTGATTTCGTTCCGCCTGGTCTCTGTACAGCCTCGAATCTCTTCCCTTAGGTATCTACCTACACATTCGGCCGCCTACTACTCAGCTGACACTTTTCGTCACAATCCTATCGCTCCCTCACCTCACACAAACTCAGTCACTCAACCGTGGACACGGTTCCAAGAACCCTTCCAAACGTCTATACGAAGAAACAAAACACAAGTCGAACCATCAACAGCAACGGTCGAAGCACACCCCACCCGAATGTCACCTGCGCTATCGAGCGCCTCTTGCTCAAAATAATCAGAAAAAATCACAATAAGCGACTGAGTATCGTTCGGCTTTATCTACGAGGCAGTGACTCTCTTTGTCTCACTCCCCATCGACCCACAGCCACCGCCTGCCTGCCTCCCTATACATCGCTATAATAACACCGCCAGACGCTGCCCACCATGAGTCGAAGGTATGATTCCTTTGACTCCGACCCTAGCGGCCAAGCCTTCCTCGACAACCTGCCTCACCACGACTCTGCCACTGCTCAACAACACCCTTCACAAGAGCCCTACCGAGACCAATCCCCAGCGCCCCGCCGCTTTGCACATCACCCAGGGAACCATCCAGACTCTGTATTCGCTAGATCACGTCAACAACAAGACACACGCCAAACCGACTCAGCTGCCTTCTCCCATTCAGCGAACAACCCAGCAGAGCGCAGTTGGCGACCCGATTCACAGTTCAGTACTATCACACCTGGCGCCGATAACTTCAGTTCCGCTGCTGGTGGTGGCATTTCTGGACTGGCCATGACTGTCGCAGAGCGCAATGCCCGAGAAAGCGGTCTCAATGCTATGCGAGCTACACAAGACTACCATCAGGAACAGAACCGTCCCTATCCCCAAGCATACCAGCGTGGTCAGCCTCAGCCTGTGCACGATGAAAACTACGGCTACGACCAGAACTACTCTCAACACTACAATGTCGCAGATGGCCACAGCCCTTATGACCATGGCCACGGCTCCCCCTCCGCTTTACCAACCAGCGCCTATGCCGGCCCGGGAACACCCGCTCGGAGTATGCACAGCTATAGCAGCGACCCCTTTCGAGACCCGCAGATGACATACGGCCAAAGAATGGATCCTAGAATAGGACAGGTCGACCCCAACGACATCGATGACGATGGCGACGACGGGCTGGAGTATCGACGTTCCGCCCGAAACAGCATGCTCAGCCTTGGCAACATCAGCAACCGGAACAGCAGTGGTCCAGCCGTTGCTGGTGCTGGAGTTGCTGGTGGAGCAGCCGCTGGAGGTGTGCTCGGTGGTATCCTGGGTAGAAATCGAAACTCGAGTGGGAACTACGGCCCGGTACAAAACCCCGGTACCGCTTACCATGGAGCAGGCGGCGCGGCGGCGAACGAGTATGAACTCGGGGTCACACAAGAGAAGCCGTCCGAATGGATACAGAAGAACAACTCCAGCAGGAAGAAATACTCATGGACCATTGGGATTCTCGTTTTTCTCATAATTGCTGGAGCCGTTGCTGGTGGCGTTGCAGGATACTTATTGAACAAGAAGAAATCGGGCAGCAATGGAGGGGGAGAATCAGCACAGCAAGACCAAGATCAGAATGGTGACCTCAACATCAACTCGCAGGAGATTCAGGATCTGCTCAACAACAAGAACCTCCATAAGGTGTTCCCTGGAGTTGATTACACACCGATCAATACGCAGTATCCCGCCTGTCTTACCGATCCACCATCCCAGAACAATGTTACACGCGATTTGGCCGTTTTGTCGCAGCTCACCAACACCATTCGGCTTTACGGCACTGATTGCAACCAGACTGAGATGCTCATCCATGCGATAGATCAGCTCCAGATGAAGGATGACATCAAGATCTGGATGGGAGTGTGGTTGGAAAATAACGATACAACAAATGCCCGCCAACAGTCTCAGATGTGGAACATTTTGGACACGTACGGGGACTCATATTTCACGGGAGTGATCGTCGGAAACGAAGTTCTCTTCCGCAAGGATCTTACTGAGACTCAACTGGGTGACATCCTGGATAACACAAGGAAAAATATGACTGCAAACAACTGGAATCTGCCTGTGGCCACGAGTGACCTGGGCGCTAATTGGACCCCAACACTGGCTAACTTTAGCGATTACATCATGGGAAATGTCCACCCTTTCTTCTCAGGTGAGCCGGTCGGCGACGCAGCGAACTGGGCCACTTCCTTCTGGGATGGCCAGATATCCAGCTTCAAGAAATCCGATGCCTCCAAGAACGTAATTGCGGAAATAGGATGGCCAACACAGGGAGGCACAGATTGCGGCACATCAACGGTGACCAGCTGCGCGAATGGAGCTGTGGCGTCGATCGACAACTTGAATACCATGCTATCCACGTGGGTGTGCCAGGCTCTGGCAAACGGGACGACATATTTTTGGTTCGAATTGTTTGATGAGCCGTGGAAAATCATATATGACACCGATGGAGAGGACTGGGAAGATCACGTGAGTCTCTTTTTTGCTCTCTCCCTTCTTTCAAACTCTCTTCCCTTGATACGATGACTGACTCGATTACAGTGGGGCCTCATGGATGTCGATCGAAACCTCAAGTCAGGTGTTACCATACCGGATTGTGGAGGGAAAACGGTGTCTTAGAACCGATTTTGACATAAGGAAATCGGGACTTGACCCATCGAAAATATCCTACAAAACACTCGGACGACTAATCGACTATATGTGCGACGTTCGCGACGAATTACTTCGAAATGTACCTTGGGAAAGGCGCAGACTGGCGCGTCTTTTCGGGGTTTTTTTTTCCAACGTATGACCAAGGAACTCGATAACGGATTGAAGCGCGAGCAGGTTGGAGCATATGCCTTGTGTCAAGGACATGCACTATTCTCACCAGATCATGGACAGTATGTGTGTGGCCCGGAATGGCACAGGCGCGAAGGAAAAGGGGTAACAGAAAAGGTCCAGGGGAAAATGATATCGCGACGATGAAATTAGCAGACATGGGTTTATGTCAGGCGTTCCGGAGCATTCATCGATCCACTTTAGACGCATTCTGTACCGGCACGGTTTGTTTGGCGTTATCTTTGTTCTTCGATTGATGTACAGTACATGTCACGGGCACAGGCGCAGATCAAGACACAGCACAGAGTTGGGGTATTTGGTCTGCTATTTGCTGTCTGCTGTACGAGTGTATATATTTGGATGGCGAGTGGCATGCCACTGTTTAGCTAGTGGCTTTAGGAGGCAGTGTCGGGTGAGGGCAAGGCGTTTTATGTGAAGGGTTCTAATAGATGAATGACATCGTTTTTGATACATATTTGACTATTTCTGGTCTTATTGAAAAGGATGGTGAGGTGTGATGATTGAAACTCCTGGTGAAATGAACTTCGAGGTACAACCCTCAAACTATCATAAGTCACGATCCATTCAAGGCATGATTTGCGTAATGCCCATAACAAACCATAACAAAAGTATCTATTATCACGACACTCCTATCTAAACCCTGTACTTTCAACATATCGGACACTCTTTTCTTGTACATTTACCCTACTACACCTATTTTAACACGTGGTATCTTTATCGCGCTATCAAAGTATCGCAGGTTCCAGCACACGGTAACTATCTTCCATTCCCAGCACTTTTCTCTCACCATCGACATCAGTCCAACCTCGTGATCCTCCTCAACTCCTCCAGCGCCGCGCTCTCTCCCGCGGAGACACTCTTGCACGCCTCATCGAGCTCCCGCTCTAGCTGCGCCATCATCTGTTCATGCTTCTCTGCCGCCAGACGTTCTTTCTCAAGGTCTTTTCGCAAGGTCTCTTCCTGCGTCGGACTAGCCAGGCAAGAAGATGAACCGGAGGCGGGATGTGTGAATAAAGAGGCGGATGACGAGTGCGGGGAGTGTAAGTGCGGGTTGAGGCGCGAGAGGTCGCTGTAGTAGGTGCAGGCGGAGTGGGTGGAGTAGTCTTCTTCTTCCTCCTCGCCTTCTTCCTCGCGGATAGGGTTAAATGAGGGAGACCGGTAGTGATCTAGTTCTTCTTCATACTCATTCAAGGAGAATGAAAACGAGCTTGTCGTGGAGAGGCCGGATAGGGGCAGAGGCATGTTTACTGAGACGGGTGTTTGAGGTTCGGAGGGAGATGATGAGGCTGATTGTGAAAGTGGTGATGGTGATAGTGGAGATAGAGAGGGAGAGGTAAAGGGGGAAGAGTAAGGGGATGCTTCGTGACTGTGTGAGGGAGAATCCTCGTCCCCGGCCGTGACGCGCTTTATCGCGGCGTCGAGTTTCCTTTGGAGATCACTGAGATCGGATGACCGTCGCCGGCTTTTTGAGGAGCCATTTGTGATGACGGTTCTTACGTTCAAATGTCGCGGTTCGGGGTTCTTCCGTGTTGTTGTGCGGATCTGCTTGATCTCCAGGGGCCGGATTGGCGGGATCTCGACTTTAAGTTGTGGGGTGTCCACGGATTTGGAGGTGGTTCGTTGGGTGGTTATGTACGACATTGTCAATTATTCGGGAATTGGCAAGAAGTCTTAAGATAGTCCTAATAAATGGATACTCAACTCTGTGAAAGGGGATGTGGAGAAAAATACTTAAACCGTTCTTGACTGCCCGAGTCTTAAAGGGGAAAGAAACTGAAAATAAAGTTGTTCGGAAAATGGTAGCTGTTGTTTAAAGTTATCAAGGGGAAAGATCCAAAAGAACAAGTGAGCTGTTTAGTTTCGCTAAGCTGAACGGGGGTGGTTGTTTGGTGCAGCCGTTTCGCAAAGCGAGGTGTTGATCGGAGCTTTTTTTGGTTGAGAGCCCAAAACTTCGGCACCAATCCGATCTAAGCCAAAACTGTACTTGGTGAGAGTTTCAAGTTGGCATATGAAAACTTACACTTGTTGCTTTTGTTATCCTTGGGGGAATTGAAGGGGAGTGAAATACCTACCTTGGAAGCTGTGCTGTTGGTGATGAGGGAGTGTTGGTGCGTTGGGGATGGAGACTTGGCGGTTTTGTACTACAATGTAGTCGCTAGGGATAAAGAAATCAAGGAGTATAATGGCATTGATATAATTGCTATTTTGGGACTTTTCACATTTTGAAAGGCGTTTATTGCTGATAAAGGGGTGTTGTCGGGGCTTTGTATGGCAGCTTGACAATTTTAGGTGGAAGAAAGGGGGCAAAGCCGACGGTCGCTGAGCTGTGTAACTTTGTTATCTTTACGACGCAAGGGACAAGCGTGCATGGAATTTAATGTTACACAAAATGTAGTTATTTCCGATTATTTGGGAGATATGGTTCAAAGCGAGGTAAACCTTCGAGGCATTGTTGCCGGAAACGGGGATTGTGATTCTCTACATAATCGTGTGGCAAACTTCATAGCACTGGTCCCAAAAGTAGTATAGATCTAAATACATCACTCAATATCTAGGTGAAATCACCACCGGTGTGAAACCAATCCATCGATGAGCATTGCTTCCCAAGCCGTCCCACTCAGATAACAACCCAGCTCTCACCAAGCTTCGCGGCCTTGACACCATCATGAGGATGATCGGACTCATCAGAAATATCAGAGATGTCATCATCACTCTCAACATCAGCACCACTACCCTCCTCCAAAAGCACCAAGATCCTTCGCAGCAGACCCTCCATCACATCTTTATGCCCAAAGATTGCCTTCAGATCCGCATCAGGAAGATCCTGGATCCGACCCAAGAGAGCCGAGATCCTTGCATCTCTCGTCTCCCCCGCGACAGCATTGTCAAGAATCTTACCCAGTTTCTCCTCAGCCGCTCTATCAATAAATGCCACGAGATCCGGCATGAGGATAGTGATGATCTCCGCCCTGATTTGGTGGCGCTCATAGTCAAACCGGATTCTCAACTCGTGGTTGATCGTCTCAGCGATCAAGTTCTGCAGTCGCGTCTCCTGCTTTGGCGTAAGAGTTTCTGCATCCGCAGGTGGTCTTGATGATCCCGAGCTTGCAGTGTCCTGAGAACCATTCTTAGTTGCCTCGGTCTCGATCCCAAGCGCGAGCGTCGCATGCTTATCGATATTGGGCGTAGGAAGGGGAGAAGGCGAAGCCATAGGTGTGTAAACAGGGTCGAGAGGCCGGAAAGGCGAGTCCGTAAGGCCTATTGCCGTTGGGTGCCGGGGATTAGCGGCCTCCGCACGGCGCCATGCTCCTCCTGAGTACTTCATGGCTTGCACGGAACCTTCTCCGCGGTCGCGCTGGCGCGACTTACGCTTCTTCTCGGGCGAAGCGCTGCGAGCTTCTCCAGTAGCATAGCCAGAGCTGCTCTCTGCTGAGACGTAGCCTTTCTCGCTGTCTGAGGCTTCGGTCATGTTGCCGTTACTGTTGGTATTGTTCTCGGTGTTGGTGGTGTTAGCTGTCTGTGTGCGACGCGGGTCGCATCTTGTGGCCATACGACAGGTATGCATAGTCTGGCAAAGGTATTTAAAAGAAAACTAGATTCTGTTGTCTTTATGTGGAATCAAATATTGAGAGTAAGATTTGGCTCCTAGAGCATGTAGCATGGAAAAGAAGGGGAGAAGCGGACAGCAAAGAAATGAGGACTTTTTATAGAGCGTGTTTAAAGTCTTCTTGCTCATTGAATCAGGGTTAATGACGCTGCCTTCAATAGAAGAGATGTTATTCATCAAAGGTTATGTGGCTACGACATGATTTGCCTCCTGTCATACTCAATCAGCTCTACAGGACAGAAAGACTGTAATCCGAATAAAAATCACCATCATTGTATTGTCAGGCAGGATTTGACGATCCAGATGATAGGTTCTTTCCATTTGCACTCACTGTGATTGATGAGGCGATCGTCTTCGCCTTATAGGTCTAAGTCTATTGATTGGGGGTTTCGACTACTTTTGGACAAAATGTATCGAATAACTTAGAAGCAGGCTTTCGCGAGTTTCAGGCCACTCGCCCGAAACGTTGGGTTTGATCGAGATCGCCTCCTTGTCCATTGCTCGACATTGACTCACTCACTTTTAGAGAGTGTATTCTTACAGGAATCCATCATATGACCTCAGTGATAAGATTGGTCATCACTATAACCTCACATGTCTTACAATGTGAACTGTCTAAGACAGATAAATCAGTTCCTGTCTCCGAAAAGTCAACTTTGACTTCGTGCTGCAACTTTCCTTGCTAATAAATGAATATGGAGATATTACATGAAGTGCACTGTTGCTGAACAGATCATAAATCAGTTATAGATGTTTATTTGATAGTCTTACGCATTCTAATTAGTTGTTCAATCCTTCATTACCGGCTCCCCCCCTTTTCACCTCTCCCATACCCAAATACAGCAACAATACCTTCACCCTCGTAGACGACTCTTTGTATTTCTATTTCAGCACTTTCACAGTCGTTCCTCAAGCAATCGTCGTCTTCTATTTGGTTTGGGCTCGGGAAGAGGACGGCTGTTCTCCTTTGGATGGTTAGGCTTCGGAGTGACTGGCTTGCTTTTGCTTCCATGGTGATGCTCTTCGGCGGACCGATCAGCCTCGAACGTCGAAATAATACATGTTCATCATGCGCGCTATCATTTTTCCGCTCTCGCTCCTCGGAGGCTCGCTGCGTGCCAATAGACTGCGGGCCCAGTTGCCCTTGCCATATGGACAGCGAGTCAAAGATTCCGTACTTGTTCTTACCCATACGCCCAGAGGATTCCACTGACCAGATCGAGACAGAAGAATTCTGGTTGATCTGTCCGGCCTCAGCATTGTCCTGGCCGATTACGCCTTGATTGTGAAGTTGACGGAGATAATCGATTGTAGTCAGAGGGATATCAGGCGTTTGACGTTCGAGGCTGCTCTGAATCGCGAAGCCCACAGAGAAGTACTCTTCCGCTTAAAGCAAGTATGGTAGATGAGCCAGCTCTGCGGTCATTTACAAAACTGTTTCGAGTGTTGTAGGCAGACATTTCAAGAATTTGATTTGCTCAAATTGTAAAATTCATACATGATTATAAGGATAGCTGATGAGGATGAAGAGATAATCTGAAATTTTACTATCTTAGTTGCTTTTCCCATACAAATAGGCAGAAGAAACATTTTCATATATCTCGCAAATTGCTCCTATTGTCACTAAACTAACGATTTTAGCTCATTCAACCTTGAGGCTGTTATGCAAACCATCGAGACTAGTCTCGACAAGGTCCGCGATGTTTAATTTATATGGTTTACAAGTTTAAGCAGCTTATATTCGACCAAGAATCTTTAGTATGCACTTACAACCGGCCAAAAAAAAAAAAAAAAAAAAAAAAAAAAAAAAAAAAAAAAAAACTTAGTTCTAGTATTCTAGGTTGAATCACATTCTCAAGGCAATACGTCTTGCAGAGTGTCGTCCTCCTTAGGGTAAATTCAGCTTGGTCATTGGTCAGCGAAAGAACTTGGAGACCGCACACAAGAGCAGCGACTTTAGACAAAGCCGATGAAGAAGTATAGTTTTCCAGTCAAGTATTCTTTGCCGAGAGTCTTTACTAGCCTCATATTCAGCACAATCAAATGAACTATCAAAGAGAAGTCGCCACGATGATGGTACCTATTGCATTGGAATTAAATGCACTCATCAGCCACATGTATGAATCCTGTGTGGCTGGAGCATGGGCTTTCAAGGAGGCAAGCCTTAGCCTGGAGGATATGAAGTTCTGCTGTTTCATCACCCAGAGTACACCGAAATGGGGATGAAAAATCGATTGATCGAACTGATCAGCATTAATATGATAATCATATTTCTGATGGTTTCTGCCGTTCAAACAAAGAATGTAAGCATGCTGCTAGGCCAGGTAATGACCTATCACCAAAAGCGAGAACAAGCCTGATATAATAGAAGCCAGTCTCTCCTTTCGGTTAGACTTCGACGACAGCTAAAATTGTCAGAACATAAGCGATGAAGCGCCAAGTGTATTGAGATTCCATTGACTAGGCCGTTCAAAAGGGTCGGGTTCAGCTGTCATTCGAATTTTCAAAACTCACTAATACTGACGGCGGCAGTGGCCGAATAAGGCAAGTGGCGTGTATTGCCCCCCTGCAGGATTTAAATCAGATCCCTGTCAAGCTTGGAACGTCGCGAAGAGTGGAACGTTGTCGGAGTGTTGCGGAGGATGAGGCGCAGCCGCTCTCCGAAGAAGAACATGAACAACCGGCCGAAGAAAAGGAATAGGAATACAACATTGAGTGTGCACTCAATTTTTTAGAACGAAATTAAGCATTCCTCTTTGGTGACGTTTCAATAGTAACGCTTATGAACCACCTGCGACCGATGCTATCGGGTTTCCCGCTCGAAGATTAAGTCAGGCCTGAATGACCGGCCGACCGTCCAATCCTTACGACTAGGAGATCCCTTCAAAGATGTTTAGAGCATGTTTTGGAGTACCACCTCCCATTGTGAGACCGAACCGGCCGTTTCTGCAGCCCACTCTGAGGCTCACAGCAGCTAAGGAACTGCCCAATGTTATCGAACTAGGATTTGTTACCTGGCTCGCTGGTGCGTGATCGGCTTCTAGGTTCATGTCGGACATCATCACCAACAAACAAGGCCGCAAAGTCGGTAGCCCCGGCAAGATGGGTAGCATGCCGCCCACGCTAATAAGGCTTCTGGTCTCCTGAAGAGCTCCCCTCACGGTTAGGAGGTCACATTCAGCTGCCAACTAAGCGTCTTGAAGTTGCGGCGCTCGATTCGTTTCGGTGTCGGTTCAGCCTGGAACTTGACGACTATTCAAATACAGCTGAGACCTAGTTGAGCGGTCAATCAGTTTCGACTCGGCCGCAGATGTCAGTTCGCCCTGTCATCCATCCCTGCACGTCTCAGCTGTTATGGCCATCTTCCACGAAGAAGGCTGGGCTTGCTGGATGATTTTCTCTAGCTCTCAGCTCGTTTTTACTGTGACCGATAGACGAGATCAAGCATCGTGACGATTTAGCTCCAGAGCTTCAGCTTCGCTGCTGGCCGGTAGAAGGACGAAGCAGAGTCCAGCAAGCTCAACCTTGCTTTCGCCTCTGGAGATCACGACTATTCCAACTGTCTTAACCAAAACAAAACCGATTGAATGCCACTCGCCGGATCCCGGCTCTCAAAATGTCAGACGAGACTTTCACGCCGCCGCTAGCACCATTATCGACAATTTTCACGCCGCCGTGTACAATCACATGGCTGCTCACGACAACGAAGCTGCCCTCTCAATTCCCACCATTTCCGACTCCCGCGCCCCAGACGAGCTGCGATCTGCCATCATGGGGTACCTATCTCTCCGAACGTGGCTTTGATTATTACTCACCAGCTATCTGTCCTGACGGATTTGCTGTGGGATCAAATTGTTTAATCACAGATCCAAGGACAGAACAGGGCTTTCCTGCGTTCAAAGATGGAGAGACTGCGGCATATTGTGTACCAAGGTGAGGCGCGCTGCAACGTCAACCTCTATGTCCTGGGAAATATGAGCATAGAGTCACTGACTGGGGTTATATTAGCGGTCATACCTGCACATCAGACACATCAGACTTTCGTGGGGGAGTCTGGGGAGCTTCGAGGACTGATTTTGCCTCTGATGCGATCGTAATGGTTGGCCCTGCGATCCAAATTCGGTGGCAGGCGAGCGATTTGGCCAATTTAGAGACCAACCCGTTGACGCCTGGATTTGTTTCGACGAGCAGTTCTGTAGTTACGGCCGTGGCCGTGAGTTATTCTGTCTCTCCGGGAATAAGCGTGCCTGTATTTTCAAGCCAGACCGTGCCAGCTAGTAGATCCGGGGGAGTGTCATCGACTATACCCAGCACCTTTTCGACTACTGTGTCTCCGATGTACCGGCCGCAGCCAGAGTCTCCGAGCTCGGAACCTGGCTCCATCGTACAGCAGACAACGGAGCCCGCATCCCATTCACCGTCCCCTATCTCTTCATCGCCGCCAGCACGGAATACAACCGCATCGTTAACAAACAACTCAGAGTCGCAAAACTCAAACATGTCTCACTTCATCATAGTAGCCATAGCCTTAACTACAATCCTTCTTGCCACAGTCTTTTTGTACCTGACCTGGTCGCTGGTTAGTCGCTATC
Organism: Xylariaceae sp. FL0255; assembly: GCA_022578795.1. NCBI lineage: Eukaryota > Fungi > Ascomycota > Sordariomycetes > Xylariales > Xylariaceae > Xylariaceae sp. FL0255. The sequence goes on along the minus strand of MU388828.1, from coordinate 391,625 downwards.
GTCGACGACAACGGCGCTTGGGTTTGAGTCCAATCCGCGAATTCAAAGATCAGGGCCAGGGTGAACCCGCTCATGCCCACGGCGATGACATACCACCTTTGCCACCACCAAAAGTCTTGACAGGAGATTGGAATCCCCTGTATTCGTCGCCGCCTAAAAGGCCTTCATCACCGATGAACGTTATTCAGTCTCTCGCTCTCCCAGTGCTATCGATCATCCCAACCGTCCAGCGCTGGTTGCGCGACTCCCGTTTTAGGCTCAAACCCACGGCACCAAAATGCCCATCACCTCCCTCAAAATGTATTAAAAAAGGCGGACCAGGAGGCCGATGCTGCGCATTCCGGCGCTGCCAAGCACCAGACGCGGAACTGGGCACTGACGGCCCATTACCAGAGCTAGGGCCAGCAGATCCCCTTGGTTCCAAAGACAATCCTGCTGAGCTCATAGGAAGCAGCAGAACTAGAAGTAGGACGACAAATAGCACTGCGACTAAATCAACTTTGTCGTCTTCTGTATACTCAATCGATAGCGAGGAAGACAGGGTCAAGGAGAAAGAAAGGGAGACGAGATGGAGCTTGATGTCGCGCGTATCGCGGATGTTCACTGTGCGGTCGCGTAACGGGACACTGCGGTCTTCGGAAGCGTTGGCGACGTGAGTACTCGTGTACTCGACAGAGATGATGGATGAGATTAGACCGGAAGAAAGGATATAGACTGGCAAGAAACCTAGCTGGCGTTAGAGTTCGAACAGAATCGGTGTCAATGGGAAATGGGACATGGGCTGTTTTACCACATACACGAAATATGCCGGCAAGGTTTAGCACTGACTCCGAAATGGTGCCAATGTTGATTTGATGATCAGACGAGGCAGTTTTACGTCATGCTTAGGACGGTCAGTAGGATACCAATACAATTACCATTCACAGGTCACATCACGTATCACGCATAGAAGTCCTGCAGTTAATAATACAAATAAAGAATATTATTGTCCTATACTACAAAAGAACAGAAGGATCGCGCCATTGCATGCATATCTGAGCAAAGCCCACAAAAGTGAACCATCCCAGGCGGAGCAAGGCCCTATATACCCATCTACTGATTCATCATCAAGTTAGTCCGTTTCCTCGGAACTAGACTCTAGAACCAACGCGTGAAATGAAGTGAAGAAAGGAAACCCGAGAACCGATGAGAGAGATCCGTGGGGGGAAATCAGGTTAATGATCATACTGGCAGATCAACCCATATACCACCACAGATCGTGAAAAAAACGGCGGCACTCCAGGCTTCAGTCCCGTTTACAAGATGGATGACGGCGTCAATGAAATATAGAGAGAGATTTCTCGTTTCGTGAGCGGTCAGGGGTATCGAAATCGTTATCATTATTTCGTGATCATCGTTCCGAACGTCGTATGCAGGCATGAAAAAGAAAATGAGAAAAAGAGGAAGATTTCTGAGAACTCCATTCCATCTAGTTCTTCCCCATTCTTTCGTCTGTCAAAGCAAGCGAAAGAGTCCGTCAATCGACGACAATGAGAGAGAGAAGGAAAAGAGGAGGAGAAATGAGGGAATCATTGAGTCCACAGAACAGAGTGCGTTACGAGAAGTCTGCTCGGGGGAGTATCTGATTGTTCCTAACGCCGTACGTAGCAGTTATGCGAAAGAAAACGAGTAAAAGAGAAAAAGTTGTGAGGACTCCATTCCATTTGGTTCTGCCCATTATTTCGTCTGTTGAAACAGGCGATAAGGTGCGTCCTTTGATGGAATCAGAGACAATGGGAGAAAGATGGAAAAGTGGATGAGAAACGTGTTGCTCGTCATGCTCACAGAGAAGAGTGAAATAGGTGAGTTTGCTTTGGGAAGTTTACTTAATCGTAATAGGACGAAAAGCGGAATTAGGGAGATCCCATGCTATCAGAAAGAGAACAAACGGGAAACTCAGATTGTGAGAAGAGACAAGAAGTCTAAGCCCGCGAATTGGACCAAGGCTTGGGAGCGCCCAGAACGGCATCATCATCTGGGTTAAATTCGGACTCAGGATCCGGGTCGTTATCAATTATCTCGATGGGCTTGCCACTTTGGAATTTCGTGGCGGTATTGGTGTTGATACCGCTCATCTGGCCACTGTTCGAGCCGGCCTGTTGATTGCCCCGGTTTTGGCTGCCGTTCGGAGATTCTTGGACGAAAAGACGTCGACGATATGCCTGATTCGCAGAGCGCTGAGACTGTCGCGAGCCGTATATCGCGCCCCGATTGGAGATGGATGGTCGGATAGGTGTGGTCTGCCCACGAATGGCCGGGTCAACCATAGAGTCGTCTGCTCTGGAAGCCTTTGGTGTACGTTTATCCACGTCAACATCAATAGGGTTGCCTGGGGACCCGGGCTTCCTCTTAGTTGCAGTTTGAGAACGCTCGACGTCAGCGGCCCGTTTCTCGCGAACTGCTGCTCGCTCGTGGAGGCGCTCTAAACCAGTTTGAGAACTGTCACTCTGAGGCCGAGTAAGACTCGGCAAAGAGCCTTTGTTGATTGGTCTTATAGACTGAGGAAGGAAAGCCGAAGGTGTAATAGGACTGTTGATAGTGTCATCTGGTGCAAAATGGACGTGAGGTCGAGTAATGGGTGGCGCAGGAGTATCGAATCTTAGACCACCAGGGTTCTGTAATGCCTCTTGACGGTCTTGTTCATTCTCCAATGTCCGAATCGAACCCAGACGATGTCGCATAACTTCCTCCTCGGTCAGCTGTCGGCCCGAAGCTTGCTGAGGCTGACTAGGTGTCTGGGTAGCTTGCTGCTGGCCCTGAGACAAAGACTGATCACCGTGCTGCTGCTGACCTGCAGAAGCTGGCTGAGAACCATATTGTGGCTGGATAGGTGTCTGGTTAGGTGTCTGGATAGGCTGTTGCAGATAGTGAGGCGGCTGCTGCTGAACCTGCTGCTGACTCACCAGCTTCTTCAGGTCCTCCATAGATTGCCTCATGCGAAGCATTTCTTCTTGCATTGTCACCTGAGAATCCTGTTGTTGATTAGCAACCTGTGACTGGTTGACTCTCTGCTCCATGCGCTCAGGTTGACTGCTATTGTCCTGAAACCCACGCAGCACCGGATCATCAGTGCTGTTGGGGGGGCGATGTGCCATATTTGATCGCGAGGCAGGACGGCCGGGTTGACTCACAATGGGACCTTGGGGACTGAGAAACATCGACGGCGGCGGCTGACTGAACTGGATGTTAGGAATTCCCATGCGGGGAAGAGGGTTGGGGTTTGTAGTCATGGCCTCTTCAGTCTCTTCCTCTCGGTAGTAGTCTCGTATGGCATGGGCACCAGACAAGTAGCCAGGCCGTTGCTGCATAACACTCTGGGCTTGAGGAATCGTCAGGCGGCCAAGAGCATTGTAACGAGTCGGAAATAGATCTTCCATGCCGGGTGCACTGTGGCTAGAAGCACTTGGCTGCTGTTGGCTTCCCTGTTGTCCAACCTCATCCTCATTGTCCCATGCATGACGAGGAGCCAGGTAGACCGTCAGAGGCTTGGCAGGCCGCATCAGATGGGGAATAGGTTGCGAAGGGTCATGTCGGGACATATCCGGCGGTTGCTGTTGGCGCGCAGAGTGCCGACCTCTCATCACCGCATCGACTTGGCTATCGTCTGGATTGGCGAGAGTGTTTAACACCGCAATCTTGGATCCCGCATCGATCCGTTTGCTCTTGCGCTTGGCCAATTCCTGAGCCTCGATGGCGTCGAGCATCTCGGATCTCTTCTCGGCCGAAGCGTAGGCGTAGACCGGATCATTGTGGAGAGTTCTCCAGGCCGCAGAGACGGCCTTTTTATCCGCAGACATTGCCCCGTCCACTGCGCGCTGGTACGGCGTCATACCCCTCTGACGCTGACGAACACGGATCGTGTTCGGATTCTTTGAATATTCTTGGCGGGGTTTCCGGTTCTTGCTCTGCACGACGATAACATCGCGGGGCGTCACGGCAGGTGGCATGAGCTCAGGAACATTGTCTCGATGGAACACCGATCCCTCATCATCTGGGGCGCCCTCGCCAGTTTGAGCAGGGGGCCAAGCGGCAGGAGAGGAAGAAGACACCGTGGCATCATTTTGATCCAGTGCCGTATCATTGACGGCTTCTGCTTCGGGAGCGGCTGTACTCTGAGGAAGGTCTGCGTCTATGTTGGAAGGCGTCATTGGTGCCTCTGGGACAGCAGCGTGGTTGTCATGGTCGGGCTGACCATCACCCTCATCATAATAGCCGGACATCTTTCCGGTAAGTGGCTAGATGTTTCTTAATTAGTCGGAGGTCAGAGACTTTTTAGATATAGAACAGTAGAATGATTAGCAAAAACTAGAAAGGGATTGGGTGGTGGACAAATAAGGAACGGGCTGGGTACGAATTCTGGATAGGTGAAGCTTTGCGATGGCGTGGATGTGGAAAGTGCGACGGAATAAGCGCGTTTTGTCGAAATGGGGAAGAGTGAATGTGCGTCTGATTCACGACGGAAAGAGCGAGGTACTAAACACGACACAAAGAGGTAATACCCCTCGCGTCTCGCCGCGGTCTGAGCTTTTGCCGGGGCTTCGTCGCATATGCGACTAAGCCACGACTAAGAGGTATTCCGAATATGATTTGGGGTTTCAGACAGACTAGGAAGGCGCCATCCTGTCTTGACTTGCGACCATGACTCGACAACAAACGTGTGTTTTTGGGAGGATGGGATTGCGGATGATATGAGTAGAGGAAGGAGCGATATATAGAAGGAGCCCGACAATGCCGTATCGAGCTGATGTTTGGTGCTTTGTCACGGAATAATCGACGACTTCGTGGCGGAAAAGAAAGAAGGAAGGTGACGCCTCACGTGCGGAATAAACAGAGATCAACAAAGTAATACTTACCGCTTAGGCGTCGCCGACGAGTTGGTGAGTCACTGGATTGTCTGCTCTTGCCGAGCCTTGTTGAGCTTTGTCAAGTCTTGTCAAGTTTCTCTGCAGTGGGGGTTTAGTCAATCGACAATAATGGACGAAATGGGCGATGAGATCAAGGTTATTATGATGATGTGTCGTGTGTTTGACGGCGAGGATTGATGAGTATGTGCAATTGATTGACGGCGCAGGGTAATCCCGATGTCGTCAATGAGGCAGAAGTGAGTAGGGAAGTAGCGACAACGTGAAGGGGATTGAATTCGATACGATGTTGGTGTTTGATGGTGATACTTGATAGTGATGATGCTTGATGGTGGTGATGATAGATGGTGATGATAGATGGTGATGATGAAACTTAATGATGATAGACAGAAGGAAGACAGTGGATAGGTATATGAGAGTGTACTTACTGTCGATGCACAGGGAAGGCAAGGCGAGGCCAGGAGACACACCAGAAATTGATGTGTTGATGTGGAGGAGAAAGGGAAGAGAAGAGGAACTGGTGGGAGGGAAGGGGGTAATTTATACATCTGGAGCATGCACGGATCACTCACTCAATCACCCGCGGCCGGAGATATCTCTCTGTAAGCATTCAATGAGGCTGGCTATCTTCAATACCATTTACGCATTCAATGCTTTTCGTCTCATCTGATGATCCAGGGATTCACGCCCTGTGATTGGCTAGTTAGCTTTACAATCAGCATCAAAGGGCACGCGCCACGGCCCTGATTGGCTCGTTCATCTGATAATGGCACTGGCGGAGATATGGCCGAGAGCATGATTTACTGATTGGGCAAGAAGACACCGGACAGGCAGGAGCATCAGTATCGACTTCCATGCAAATCGAACAGTGGATGGAATATCCACAGCAATCCCATGTGTGGGCCAAATCTGGGAGTTCCTGCCTATGTATCCTTAACAAAGAGGTGAAGGTCAAGTTCCTCCACCGTGAGGGCATCATTTTGGAAAAGGGGTAGATTAAGGCTCTTTAAAATGGTGGCATATTTTTAGCAAATGTACAGATCAAGATTCTATATTGTGACAGCATCTTTCAAAACAGTCTGCTGGTTAAAACCTTACAACGTGATAGCATCATGATGGCAGGTGTAGAGACCAATTCTCTTCAACGTAAAGGCATATCTCTCTTAAGCGTGATAGCATCACTTTGGCACGTATGTAGGCTGAGATCCTCCATCCTGATAGCTTCGTTTTAGCAAAGATGAGAATTAAATCTCTCCAAGGTATTAGCATATTCCTCTCAAGTGTGTAGATCAAGTTTCTCCGATATGGTAGCATCATTTTGGCAAGTGTGCAGGTTGAGATCCTCTAACGTAATGGCATATCTCCGGCAAGAGCAGAGCTCGATCGACAGCATCTATCTTGATTATCTTCCAAAGTAAAAGCTCCATGATCGCTCTTGCCCCGCCTGGAGTGATCTTGGAGTGATCTGATGGTCTTCATCCTATCTATATGTCTTCATCTGATGATACTAACTGATCCTCGTCTTATGTAGTGACACCAATCAACATTTTGTTTGATATATATCTGTTTTCACTAATGGAGTTTATTGGTGTTCATCTGGTGACACTAACCGATTTGCTTCTCACATAGTTCATAGATTCCGTGGGATATTCTTCAAAGGACTTCGTCCAATGGCTCTTATAGATTTGAGCCTGATCTCATCCGAAGGTCTTTGTCTAAAGATAGTCATTTGAACTTATCTAGAAGATCTCATTTCATGTGATACGCAAACCTTAGTCTCCTTTTATCTGCAGCTCGTCATCTGATGGTAGCTTGAGGCTCTCGTACAATTTCCGCAACTTTTCGTCTAGTTCGACTTGTAAAGCCTCGTCTCACGTGCTTTGAAGGTTTCTGTCTTCTGTCATTCGCAGACTCACATAAAAATACAGATCAATCTGAGTTCACGGCATCGAAAGTGAATTTAAACAGTCTCACTTAAGTAGTTATATAAAAGCAAAAGGCATTCACAAGAATCATCCGTTCTTTCAGTTATTCTAGACTAAAATAGATAAAAGCAATAACCCTTTTTTGAGATACATTAATCTCGACCTACTATTTCAGCATTTTCCCCTTGATGACATGATTGAGAAGGAGAGTTGCAGGATTGACGCCTTATTGTAAACATTTATGGTAATCAATTGATGACAGTGTTTGCCATGTTAATTATTCGTCATACGTAAAGAGCAGGAGCAAAGATTGAGAGGAGGAAGGTCCAATGACTTTTCAGAACCGTTGCTATTTATTACTACTACACTGGAAACCTGGTTTCCGAAGACTATGCGTAAAGTCGATAGAAAACATGTGAATAATAAACAAATTAGCTCGTCGGGCTCTCTCACGAAGGTTGTTTGAATCAATTGGAACACTTTCACTCTAGAGAAGCAAGAAATAAAGCGAATCATTCCTCTGCCTCCATAAATGTAGTCTGGGGCCATTGGAAGAGGATCGGTGATGCCATGATTGATGCTCGTTGCCCAGATAAGCTGATCACCCCCCTGCCCGGCCATCCCCTGCCCGGCCAGGGTCCTGGTACGTGTAAGCCGCCTCTCATTTCAACTACCCCTTTACCTTTGATGAACTTTTTCTTTATAACTACGTATCGCAAACTTTCTTCCTATATATTATAAGAATCCTGATATTTCACCTTTTTTGCCATGTTTTTTGCTAATTTGCAAATCCGCGCCGCTGCCGCTATGTAGGCGTCGATATTTAGTAGTAGTATTTGCGAAGTAGCTTGTAAATGGAATATGCTACGATCGACTATATAAAACCGGATAAAAAATATTCTAACTTTTAAAAAGGCCTGGCAGGTTTAGTAGTTTTTATTTTTTCTATTTAAATTTTAATTAGTTAATTAAGTTATTAAATAAATTAAATTAAGCTATATATTAATTTTAGTAAAATTTTATTATATAGTTTAATATATAATTAATATTTTTAGAAATAATTAAATAGTAGGTAAAGCTTAGTATAGCAAATTTTTAGCTCGAAACCCGAAAATAAAATCGACCCGATTTTATATTATTAACTATAGCCGGATTAATAGCGTTTTAATAGTTAATATTAATATTTTTTTCGATCGGCTTAACGCAACAAAGATTAGTAAAATAATCTCCGACCGCTTTTTTAATTACGATAAAATAGGTATTGGCTAAGGTATTAGCGGTAACTATTTTGTAATTTATAAAACAAAAATCTATATAGCGTTTAAAAAAAATATCGAAAAAGGTAAATAAATTATTATTTTTAAATATATTAACGATATTAACGTAGTTTTTCTGCTATTTATAATTTTTAAAAATAAAAATATATAAAATTAATAGTTTTTTAATTATAGTATATAGAAATATAATAATTAGCGTTTTATTATATTTTTTAAAAAATAAACAAATAATAAAATAGCTATAAATTAGTTTTAAAATATTTTTATTTTTTATATATACCGTTATATTAATAATAAATAGGTAGTTTTAATTTATAATAGCTATAATTTTTATATTAATAATATATTTTTATAGTTTTATATTATAAATAAAATATAGTTTATTTTTTATAAACTATATTATAGTTATATAGTTTAAGTTTTAAATATAAAAATATTTAGATTAGTTAAAAAACGACTACGTTTTTATTTTTGAAATAGCGGTATAGTTATATTTAAATTAAAGTTTTTAAAAAAAAAAATAATCGAAATATATTATTAAGCTAAAAAAAACGCTATAACGATAATTATTATAAAAAAAGCCTAAGTTATATTTAAAATTTATTTACAAAATCGATTATAGCCGTTATCGTTAAAATATGTTATATTAAAATTAGAAAATATAATTTAAGCGCTGGCTTAGATATTTTTTATAATATCCGGCCTAAAATCGCCTAATTTTTTATTTTTATAAAACCTAAAGCCTATTAATACGCCGGCCAGAGGTTAAGAATTTATCTAAAAAAGCTGTCAGTTAGCAAACTATAATCGTATTTTTAAAAATCTTACTTAGACCTTATTTATTCGTAAAACTAGCAAGGCTTTTAACTTTTAAGTAGATAGAATCGTAGAGCTAGAGGCTTAGGTGACTATTTTGACGGTTTAATTAGAGAAGAAGCGGAAAAAGAAACGTAAAGCAATTAAAATACCTCCGGAAAAGCGGTTTATAAAGATAGCTACTATTTATAGAGTTAAGTAGAAGCTACGTAATAGAGTAGTATATAACGATAAAACTTCTGATATAGAAATAGCAAAAAAAAGCACTAGCTTCGAAGAGGAAGTATTTTCTAATAAAACAAAAACAGAAAATTGTATAGATATCCCTTTTGGTCGATGAAGTGGCCAAAAATACAATAAAAAACGATGTTGATGATAATAATGGTCGATTAGATAGGTGACCGGGACCCTGGCCGGGCAGGGGATGGCCGGGCAGGGGGGTGATCAGCTTAACGGGTATCTTACCTTAGGCCTTAGCTAAATTTAATGTTTTAAACCTTACGTCTTGAGGAACCCAAAGTCCCCTCAATTGCGAAAACTTCACGCAGTTAATACAACCTTCTCTAGATGTACACAATCCCGGAGAAAACCATGGGGATGTGCTTTACGAAGAGGTGGCAGCTGCAGTGCCACAAGACATCGGCCCGTCCACGTGACCTCTCAGCCCACCCCTTTACCTAGATGCTTACCCGGGGATGCCCATGATCCGACTCACAGATACGTCAAAAAGCTTCAGAGAAAGATCGGATGAGATAAACGATTGATATTACGTCTCGTAATACTGATTGCAAACCTCTGCCGCTCGTGAATTGGATGAATGAACCAACCAAAACCCACGAAAAATTCCGATCAAGTTTTAGGTGTGACCCAGTCAGTAAGGTTTCCGACTTGCGCATTATTCTTCATCCCATCTTTCTCCGTACCTGCCTACATGCTTCAAGTGATCAGTACACATCTCAACCAATCACCGCTGCCCCACTCGTTAGATATCTTCAAGGTCATTGGATTTACTCTGATGACCAGAGGCGCAAACAGCAGCAGTCCGTCAACAAAGGAAGCGCAAAGCTGTATCTGCCCCTCCCTGCACCTCTCCTCGATACTGTGTCTGCCTTGCTGGTCCTTACTCAGAGGGGGTGTGGATTCTTATTCAAATAGACTATCACAACTCTATCAAAGGAGACGCTCGGGCACAGGATGATATTGATTGACCCTTATTTTCATCTGTATTTGAAAAGGGGTGGAACCTCTGGCGGCTGCCTTTCATAACCCGAAGGCTCTGCATACTTGATAACCTAGTCTAGGTAAACAATCCTCACGAGACTCCGTGTCCGCGAGAACATCCCTCTAGTTACAGAGCAGGATCTAAAGCCTATGACCAGCATCCTTGTATCCTTGATGCTTGTATTAATCCGACGAAACCGAAGGAAGGGGTATAACTACACAGAAGGCCCCGAGCCAGTAACGTCTATCACTTTCCTACAGTGTACTGTCTACCAGCCTAAAGTATGAGCACTCTTATGCTTTAGCTGGTAGCTAACGTATGTTGATCATTCGGCAGCAACTGCCTCGATGGCAACGAAGGCGAAAAGACTCCCCACAAAGAGTCTTCCGATGTGAGCTGGCTGCTTGATTTGGTGCTGCTCCTACATTCCGAACTCGAGAAAGGTCCATGGACCGACGAACAACTCTAATTGGCTCGATCGGATCCAGCCTCGTTAGCGCCACCGCGCCAGAGGCCATAGAACCCCTCGCAGTTCTTCCACATCTTGATAGTTCCGTCTTCTGAGCCCGTCGCGTAGAGCTTTCCGTCGGGTGAGAAGCCAATTGACCACACTGGGCCATGATGACCTTTATGAATGTCTATAGCATGGTTAGCAAACATGGACGGGACATGCTGGGCAAATTTCTAACTCCATACCAATCTCAGAATCATCATCCCAGCGGTAGACTCTTGCCCAAGTAGCCGGGGTTGCTTCGCCAACAACAAAAGTCCGTCCCTTCACGTCCAGCGCGACGCTTGCAACCTTGTAGTCCATATCCACCTGCTTGAGGAGAACGCTGTTGGAGACGCCGCCCCAGAAATATATGGATTTGCCAGCAGCCACAGCCAAAACAGGCAGGCCTTCACCAATATCTGTCTCCTCTGTGTACTCTGCGGCCAGGCTGCAGAGTTCGCATGAGCCGATCTCTCCGTCGAGAACTACATCCTTAATGAGGCTTTTGCTAGGAAGGTCAAACCAGCGAAGAACATTTTCCGAGGCTGTGATCAGGGTGTTGTAGTCCTTGGTCCAGACGATGGACTTGATGATGGAGGTGTGAACTCCTTCGCCTATCTCGAACCCAGCTGAGGCGGGGATCTGTGAAGCCATGACAGGGGCATCGGGATTGTCAACACCTAGGTCTCGATCAGTGAGATCAAAAACTCGAAGCTTCTTCTCATATCCAGCAGTCGCGAGAAGCTCAGAGTTCATCACTGGATATGCGACAGCACGGACGATATGGTCATGCTGGATAGTGGAGAGCAGCTCGCCGGTGTGAGTATCCCAGATCTTGCTATTTATCAAAGTCAGCAATCAGCGCCAATATTCATAAATCTACTAACATACACAGTGAAGTCGGCCGAAGCAGTGGCGGCAGTGTTGGCATCAGGGCTGAGTCGGGCTTGCCAGACAGCACCTTTGTGTCCAAGAAAGGTTCCTATCCAATCACCAGTCTGGCCATCGCGAAGCATGGGGTTGCCATCTATTGTAAAAAACGACAAGTTAGCAAATAGTCAGGAAGACTCGAGAGGGGTGAGTTGTTTACCCTTGCAAGCAGAGATAAGATAGTATGAACCTCCTTGATCAAGCGGGGAGAAGCTGATGTGAGGGACAGGGCGCGAGTGACCGTGGCAGGTCAAAGGCACATACTGTCGAGTGGAGTTGGTACCGGTGGTGGACATGATGAAATACGAGTAAGATTTGATCTGTCAAAGAACAAGCGGTGTTAAAAGCCCCGGGCTAGGCAGAATATACAGAACAAAGAGATCTGAGTAGGGGCGATCGAACAGGTAGTGAACAGGTGAGGTGGTCGCAATGGGGTGTTGAAGAAATACGCGGCCCGAAGCAGGGAGGTGTATAGATGGCACAGCGAGGCCACTCGAGGAAGAGCTCGGGAAATAGTAAGAGACGTGGTGGACCGCTGCCGACTCTGACTTTAATGTCTTACTCAACTCGTATCGGATTGTCTAGAGGTAGACGAAGGGTCTGTGAATTGGGAAGGTCGTATCAATCGTTTCAGGTCGTTACAGTCGTGACAGATCGTTAAGGTGAAGAAATTGGTTTTCTCGTGGTCGCGGGTGGTAGAAATGGAAAAGGAGGTTGATGGTGGTGAATGCGACGAAGACTATTGATTGTCCCAAGGCAGGCAGGCAAACCCAAGAAAGACTCCAATTATGCACTACACTGAACAAGTCCAATGCAATGAAAAGAGTCAAAGTTAGGAATGAGAAAACGGATACGGAGGCGGAGAGGGGGAGAGAGAGAACAGGAGGAGATGATGATGGCGAGAGAGGAAGCAGAAGAGTGTTTTCAAGACAACCACACAATATGTTTGGAGAGCGGGAGGAAGAAAGTGGTGCTTGTCGCAAAAAAAGAGAAGCTGCGGTGGATGGGGACCCTTGGGGCTGTTTGGCACGTGGAGCGGGACAGTCCTGTTAGCGTTGTTGTTGTTGTTGTCTTCGGTACTTCTGTCTGCGCGACGTCTCAGGCGAAGCTATAAGTAGAATAGACTTTTGGACTGCGGGGGAGGGTAACTGGGGCCCATTCCAGGAGCTTGTTCCATGAATTCCATGTAATATGATCCTAGTCGGCCATGCACACAACTTTGATAGACTACTTGAGAAAGGGTGACGATATGAGAAACATCATCCTAAACATCATTGGAGACAATTTTTTGTTGTCATACTCTTATCTTCTCACACTCTCATATAGATATATACTACTATGGGTTGCTGATTTTTGATATGAGAATGTTTAAAATATGATACACCATACCTGGGTAGCGTCAAGGACCAAAGTAGACACAGAGGGAACGAGGGAACACAAGACTTTAAGGCGAAATCTCTACAACATGACTAACTGTGAGTGATCCATGTTAGAGGGACGTGTTGTTAAATATTCTCTGCTTCACATGGTATCTCATCTTAGGTGCGTTACGACAGGAGTACCTAAGGTATCTAAGTTACCGTGTACAGCACTTACAATCACACAGATGTTTGTTTAAGTATGGACATTTTCACATGCTCTTGTGATTCGGTTGCCCAATGATATGACATGGTGAAACGGCTCTTCAGACTGAACAAATTCTCAAGTGTCGACATAGGCTTTACATTTTGAGATGAGCAAAAGTTAGACTGGGTGGCCTGCCTGAACAGCAATTACTTCAGTTTGCCTGCCGCTCCATGGCCGGGCGCGTTACAATACTCAACACTACCTAAGAAATAATCGTCTTCTATTGTGTTGCATACCTCTAAGAGACTAGAAATAAGAGATTCCTAATAGTTGCTGGTAGGAGGTGCATGTGGTGTTGGCATGGAGGGTTAACCTGGTATACCTACATCCTTTTTACCACCATTTGATGTGCACCTGCACTTGCCTCAAAGATGGCATGCTCGAGTGCTGATTGCGGTTCATATTGATGTTAGGGGTACGGAAGCTACAGCGCTAGCTATAGGGGAAGAGCGGGGTATCGGGTACTTTCCCTACTACTGTAAGTGGCATGATATCATTTCCAGTTAGATCCGGCGCTGAACCCAAGCTCTTCTGCGACCTTCTTTGCCATCTCTAATCAAATATTGAAAGCAGCCGCCGTCTAAGCACATTCTCGTCGTCACAAGGTTTTTCTTCTGTACACTTGACCTTGAATTTACAGAGTCACCGTCCCTGTTTTGCTGTGATTGGCGTTCTTAAACTCGCTCTGATCTGAAGCAGCTAAAGGAGGGGCAGTTTTCTGAGCATCTCTGCTTTAGTATCTATCGGCGTTGGCGGGGTAAAATAGTTCTCGCCGTGACCTTTCCTACGTATTCCTCTCAATTCCTCAGGCTACGTGAGCTTCGAATACTGCGCTCTTAAGCGTATTCTATGCGAAAAATACGGCGATAGCTCCAGCAAAACTGCCGTATGCCGGCCATGCCCGACTTCAAGCTCTCGGCGCAGCTAGCCGCCCACGAATCCGATGTACGTCCTGCCTCTGTTCTATCCTCCGGTGGAGTCCTTTTGCACCTCCTTCCAACTTACCAACACACGCTTCTCTGTAGGTTCGTGGTGTGAGCTTTCCAGCTCCTGATCTCATCGTCTCAGCCTCGAGAGACTATAGCGTGCGCGCCTGGACACGAACAGCTCCCTCTCCTCCCGCCTACGAACCCCAGATCGTTGCCAAAGGCTCCGAGTTCATCAACAGCTTGACCTGTATATCACCTTCCTCCGACTTTCCCAAGGGTCTGATTGTTTCCGGCGGCAAAGATGCAATCATCGATGTCAGGCCCACTACCGCTGCCTCTTCTGACAACGCCGAGCGACTCTTGATTGGCCATGCTGGCAACGTCTGTGCCCTTGCTTCTGCTCCTGGCTCTAGATACCTCATATCTGGAAGCTGGGATAACACCGCCCGAATCTGGAACCTCAAGACCTGGGAAACCGAGTTCGTTTTAGAAGGCCATGAGGGTGCTGTATGGGCCGTCCTACCCCTCACCGACAATCTCATCATCACCGGCTGCGCTGACAAGAGTATCCGAGTTTTCGAACTCAGTAAAAGCAACCACGGACAGGTACAGCCACGATCGACTATATACACCCCAGACGTTATCCGAGCTCTCTGCGTCGTGCCCGAAGGCCACCCGAGCGGCGCTGCTATTGCTAGTGCCAGCAATGACGGTGTCATTCGCCTTTGGAAGCTCAATGGTCAAAAAGTAGGCGAGCTTTATGGCCACGAAAGCTTCATATACTCGCTCGCCGCTTTACCCACGGGAGAACTTGTCAGCTCTGGTGAGGACAGAACTGTTCGAGTTTGGCGTGGCTCGGAATGCGTTCAGACCATTACACACCCTGCCATCTCGGTGTGGAGTGTAGCAGCCTGTGCAGCCAATGGCGATATTGTGTCAGGCGCAAGTGACGGTGTTGTACGCATCTTCTCACGCAGTGAAGAGCGTCTGGCAGGTCCTGAGACTCTGGCCCAATTTGACGAAGCCATACAATCATCTGCAATCCCCCAGCAGTCGATGGGTGGCGGCGGCGCTATCAACAAGGAGAAACTTCCCGGCCCTGGCTTCCTCACCACGAAGTCTGGCACGAAGGAGGGCCAAACCCAGATGATCAAAGAAGATGATGGCTCTGTCACAGCACACCAGTGGTCAGCAAGCCAACAACAATGGGTCAAAATCGGAACCGTCGTAGATGCTGTTGGTAGCAGTGGTCGCAAGGTTGAATACAATGGACAGTCTTACGACTTTGTGTTTGACGTTGCAATTGAGGAGGGGCAGCCTTCATTAAAACTACCTTACAATCTTTCCGAGAATCCCTACGCGCGAGCACAGAAGTTTATTGACGACAATGAGCTTTCACAGAATTTTTTAGATCAAGTTGCCAAGTTCATTGTCGAAAATACCGGAGGTAATACGATCGGCGATAACTTCTCGACTCCCACAGCACCCTCCGGCTCATATTCTCAACCTGACACAACATCCACTGCACCCAAAATACTTCCCCAGCGTGATTATCTTGACATAACAGGAGCGAAATTCGAGCGTACGTAGTTCTATTCTAGGTATTCTTTTGTATCTTTTTGACTATTGCTAACTATTTTTAGCTGTGTTCAAGAAAATTGCCTCAATCAACGATGGGCTTGTTGCTGCTGGTCGAAAAGACATTTCTCTTAACCCTTCCGCTCAGAATGCACTAGCCGCTCTCCGTCAGACGTTGGAGTCAAATAGTCCCGTTACCGACGAGGCCGCCATCAATTTGGTAGTCATGATGTGTACCAAGTGGGATTACTCAGATCGATTAGCGCCTCTAGACCTTTTTCGATGCATCGCTACCTCTCCAGCGACTGCTCGATTCAACTCCCCAACCTTAGGCTCCCCAGTACAAATAGCTGTTTTAGCTGCACTGGATGGCATCCCAGACGGAAGCGAGGTCAAAGAGAACTGGGCCATGATGGCACTGAGAACAATAGCCAACCTCTTTCGAACTCCTGATGGTCGCAAATTACTAGCGCAGCCGTCGGAGACAAGCACCGTCATCTCTCTCATCAACCAAGTCCTCGGAACTGGTGGGAAGTCTCCCATCGGACCATTCAACAAGAATCTCCTTCTGGCATTGACGACTGTTACACTCAACTACGCAGTCCTTGCATCGAGACAACTCGGCATAATAAAGAATGATGCGCAAGTCAAGCTTCTATCAGCACTCGCCCTGGTCTTGCAGAAGCAGACAGATCCCGAGGTCGTTTTCCGAGCACTCGTGGCTGTAGGAACACTGATCCCCGTTGTCGGGAAGGCAGCTCCGGAGGCTCGGAGTTTGGGATCGTCGTTACGGGTGGCCAATGAGAAGGTCTCAGATTCAAGAGTTCAGGCTGCGGCTGGAGAGTGTCTTGCCCTGTTGAAATAAATCTGGATACCACTAATCCTCATGTTCGTTAGTTGGTACCTAGGAGACTATCAGGAGATATAAAAGTCGCGATGGTATTGTAGAGTTTACTACATTACCGGATCAGCCTCGCCAACCTCATTGAGTTTAAGAGCTGATAAAAAATACAGATGTGCCAATTCTTGGCTTTACATGACATTAATGCGTGTCTTGGGGATGACATGCTTGTACTGAGTATCCGAGACAGGAATGTGTAGGTATATGTAGAAAGATGGGTTTGCCGTCGTTACTCAGAATGAGCTTGCCGCTCCATCATTGAATATGGGCTGTTCAACGCTGCGTACGTTTTGAAACGTTTTGAAGCCGGAGGGCAAGTTAGAGGCGCCTAGGGTCCCTGTTTGGCAGGATGCCGACTCTGCCGAAAGGTGGGAAGGGAGGTTTGTTCTACGGAGTGCATATGTGCTACAGCCACAGCAAATGGAGTGCCTTTCACTCCGGCTCCCTTATTCTAGCATAAGTCGAAAAGCAATCTTTTTACATGTATTTGTCTCAATTTGTCGTCACAATGTGATGTGTCAAGTCGTGTCGCGGCGCGAACTCGAACTAGACCTTCCCGCGGGCGCGTCGCCAAACATGTGATGTGAGAGGGAACTGTGGGAGCTCTTACAGATAGTTGTGTCACGTAATATTCAATTTGGGGTTTGCATAGTGTTGTGCTGTCTGAGGTTGTTCACTCGGATCCGAAGAACCTTTTTCTCATCATCTATCTGACAAGCAAGAACGGTCTATCGTCCGGAATGTTGAAGGGGATGATAGACAGTGCTTGAGTCAAAACTCACTGCTCATCATAGTTGGGTGCTTGTAGTACCCTGGTCTGCGAGCTCATTTTTGAGTCTGCTGAACTCGAGATCTATCGAAGCTCAGAGAAAGCATCAAAGTTCACATGTCATTGCTTTATATATTACGAGTACATAATAAGCAAGCAAGAAGCGGGAAGAGACAAGAGCAGATATGTCGAACAGGGTATTTCAGATTTTTTTCCTCTTTTTCTTGCTCCTATATGTTTGGGTATAGGATCATAATGATTGATACCGAGTATAGATCGTCCTCCCAAGAGACATTCCAATTCCTGTATCTCCCACGAAGACACACGTTTTCTTTATTTCCAACTTGCCTTCAACTATTTCAATTAATAACATCGGCCACTCCTGGGTTTCGCCAGAGATGCCGCTAAACTAGTATGACAGATGGTAAATGTGACACCCTGAGAGTGTATAAGGAAAAATATATACAGGTAGATTTGGGTATAAAAAGCATCGTCGTCTCTCCTGGATGGGTTGGTGGGTTTTGTATCGTATGATATGGTATCTATGCATAGTTGTGTGTGTTGTGTGTGTTTAAGTTGTACGTGCATTCGTATGCAACCTTATCGCGAAAGAGTCGGAGAAGTCAATGCAGCTTAATCATGTCATCGGAGCTTATAATAACATGAACGCGGTGCCGAGGAGCACGGGTAGGTATCCAAACCAGGACCATGTCGAAGGCGTTGTGAAGAGTCTGAAAGCGGCGCTCGTGGCGTTGAGTGCCGTCGAATCGGCTTCGGTCGTTGTGACGGTATAGATTTGCGCGAATCCGATATCCGAGCTGTTGTAGCAGTTTGTCTCGTTGACTACGGGGATTCTTGGGTCGCCGGGTGCGACGAAGGTGATGTCGACACACTGGAGTTTCGTCATATTAGTTCCTGGTAACGGGTTGCTCGCTATTTCTCTGGAAGAGACTCACCGAGAACAGAGCAGCACCGTGAGCTGCAATCTCAACGACCTGGATCGTGGCGTTGTCACCGGGGTTCATGGTGAAGTTGACTGGCAGAGGCACTTGCGGGAAGCAGACAGTGCCCGGGTAAGGGCCATTCGAGGGACCTTGGATCTGGACGGGAGCCATCATCGGGTTGGACATGTTGATAGGTCCGCCATCTGGTCCACCAGTACCGACGCCCAAGTTGATGTAGACGAAAGCGGTTGAATGGCCCTGGAACCAACCTGGCTGGAAGGCTACAGCACCACCTGTTGTTGGCCAGTACGTGCGGTTCTGTGTCAAGGTGATTCCACCACCTATAGTATTGTTAGCTCGTCTAGTAACAGAACTGTAGTTCTGGAGGGAAGAAAGCTTTCGACTTACAAGGATAGATCCATTGCATTCCATATGGCCATTGATCATTGGTGTGCAAGTTATCTCCTCGCCATCCTGGATATGTGATGATTGTGTGTGCCGTCGCGATAGTAGCTGCCGTTAGGGCTAATATTAATGAGGAGAACATATTGTATTGATCTAAGGGCGGATAAAGTGGCGGGGTAAGAAGCGGTGGTTGAAGATGTGGAAATTGGAAAGTCGTCCGTCCCTTGTTTCTTTTTGACGTTGATTTCTAATAAGTATAGTATATATAGATTGCGATATTAGGAGATGACCGAGATGGTAGAGCTTGGGTCTATTCCTCAAAAGCTCAGATGTTAAGGCGGTGTCGTCGGAGTTGTTGGTTATCGACTATGGGTTGGTGAGAGGTCCACAATAGTACGGACGGCCTGCGTTCAGTAGCTTAATTGCGGTGGTTATGAACCTGAAATATCGTCTTGGTCGCAAGTTAGACTACTTCAAAGGGATTATTCGGAGTAGAAGAACAAGAAGAAAACCAGGCTGGGCGGCAGCGGATAGATATTGAGTCGAGTGAGCCCAAATACCCCAAGCGACCAACAAAGCCAACCATCTCGCCGGCTCTATTTGATGAACCTGCATGACCCTATGGAAAACGCAGACCAACCGCCCCCGACAGGGACTCCATCTGGGCGGCATTGCATGGCCGCGGCCAGTGAGATGGCGGGATGGTGTGCACGACGTGCAGCAGGTCCCCTGCAAAGACTCTCGGACCGTACTGGGCCAGGATAGACAGCCAATGAGAAGCAGGGGAGCGAGAAGAGCGAGCCGCTGAGGTGAAAGGCTAGCGGGTGTGATTTGAAGGCGCGTAGCCAATTGCAACGAAGCTCGAGCTTCGACTCGGATGGATGGCCAGGGTCTTGAGGGCGGACAGCCAGAGGCAAGGGCGGGCCAAGTGACAGGGATCGTCAAGATGGGCCAGTGGGATGGCTGGAATCATGTGTATAAGCGCCGGGCAATCCCACTCGGGAAGCCCCAGTCTCCCTAGTTTTGGGGCGGGCGCCAAGACATTGTTTGTCCATGGTCGACTGTCGCAACCTGTGCGACTGGTGGGAATAATTAATCGAAAATATTGCCCATCTTACAGACACTCAGCCCATCATATGGGAGATGCATCTTTCATGCACACAAGTAATGCTTCTGTGCTGCAAGAGCTATTTTTAGTGTCCTGCCTTAACATCTCAACAACGCCTTCGACGTTGGTGATAGGGAGATGATTGGTGGTGAATGCAACCGTTCGATGCTGACACTATCGTTATAATATCAGTTTCTCACCACCTATACTTGCCTTCAGCAGTAGTGCTGCAGTATCATCAATCGCCAGCGATACATAATTAGAAACCGGCTCATGGTCATCGTCAGCGCACAAGCATGTAGACAGCTGTGTGTTGTGTGAAGCCTAGGCGACTCTTGGAATATTTGCTTTCACGGGCACGGAAGGATGCCGATCCGGAGAAGAAATCGGGCAATGCAAATCATCGCCGCCGATCCTCCAAGTCTTCTCATATCAGATATACTTGGAATTTTCACTGACCTTAGGTCCAAGTATGAACTTAATTGATCCTGTGAAGTCAGGAGCATTAGAGAGGCTCTTGCAGATATTCAATACTGGACTGCGATCGGAGTGGTGCACCGACGCTGCAGGTGCTACCAGGGGCCCCCACTTGAGATTTTCGGTTAAATGCACGAAATGCTTTGTTGCATTCACTAAATTTGAAGATTGGTCCAGGTCGCAAAGCAAATACGGAGTATATCGAGCACACTTGACGGTTATGTCACGCGACTTCAGATGAGAAAGTCCATCATCCCTCTCGTGTTATTTGACAATGTCGATTAGCTCGGAAAAGAATCTCTCGGAAAGTCAGGACGAATGGGTGAGAGTGTGGCGACGTAAGGGACACGGTGCGAAATCCCGGACCCAGCTCCGGTCAGGAAGTACCCAACCTGCCTCCGCATCGTCAACTCCAACCCCAAGTCCCCCGAGCCTGACGCTCGAGCAAGTAAAGAAAGATCATGAGCGCTTTGCAGGTCAGTGGAAGTCATCGTCTGCCTGTGTTCGACTACAACAGATTCTATCATCCAACGAGCCCGGCGTTCAAGTCGAAAAGGCTATCTGTTTCGGTCTGGGCACCTTTGATCCTCCCGACGGCTCTTGGGATGTGAAGCGCAAGGCCCATGTCCAAGTTGCTGCTTTCCTGGCCATAGTAGAACATGTTGGGCTGCAGTCAGACAAACCGATCTCTTGTTTCTTCCAGGATCCGATACTCAATGCGGTCGACCGAGAATTCATCGAAAGCCTCGGGCATCAAGTAGTGGAGTCACCCGGCGGATTTGAATTGGTTGATACGTCGACGCTGGCTTTTGGCGTTCACCTGTATAGAGATATATACTCGCAAGTCATCGCAGCCCACACCCCTGCCATGTTCGTTGGTACGCCTTATGATGTGTGGGAAGAGTAAGTAGTATATTAGGTGTGATTTATGATGTATGCTAATTGAAGCAGCTTTCACGGAACTGAAAAACTCAATTGGGGTCGAATGAAAGAATTAGATCAACAATCTTCCAAGTCCAAATTCCCCGAAAATGACTTTGAGACGGCATTCTCTAGCACCTCTATTCATTGGGCCCGGAAAGAGGAAACTTGAGAATCTTCGCCCTTGAGATCATCGGAATACTTTACATTACGCTAGCTGAGGGACATTTAAGACCTGGGAGTTATGAGATTTCACCACAACACTAGTGGATTGTCTCACAACTACGCTCGTAAACATGTCTGTTCCAGGTAACACTATTTGGAAATGCTCCCACCATGCGCATATCAAGAACTCTGACGATAAATTAATGTCGCGGCCGATATACCAACCTTATTCGGCGCAATGTATAGGAACTGGCATCCTCAACATATGTACAATCGCGAATGGATCCACCAAAGGCTCTCACGCACTTCCTACAAGAGAAGATATTTGAGCTCACAGATTAGTACAAAATTAATTGTCAGTCGGAGAAAATGTGGGAACATCAACAAAGAGCCCCCCGAAAGCGTCCGGCGAGGATAAAGCCGCCGGAAGCGCATTTTTACGACAAAGGATATACGGGACTGGAAAGTCGAATCCCTGAGACCCATTCCGCTTTGTAATATCCAAACAATAAACCAAAGTAGGGTCATTCCTCCACCAAGCGCCTTCATCACCAGGTCTAGACATGCCGCCAGTCTCTCTGGCAGGCTCCTACACGTCTGACGTGTGATCTTGATACACCGACAACCATCTTGCTGTCCATCAATTGAGAGAACTACGCCATCTTCGAAAAAGTTGTTGAAAACAAGGGCTGGACAATTTCGTCTAGCCACCCTCACTGTTCCAGATGAGTAGCAACACAATTCGCCATACCTCGGGGCGGAACCTCTGTACTCCTACCTGCCCAGTTGATCACACCATCCGAAGAAGCAAAGTCAAGAAACCGAAGAATGGATGGCCCGACATCCGGGGTCTTCACAGCCTCCAACTCAGTCGGGCCGCCTGGTTAAACAGAGCCGCCATCGACGTCGCTATCCGAGAAGTCTACAACGGCCTACCCCTCGCCCTCCAAGACAAGATCGACCTCAATGCCCCTGAGGTAGAAAATCTCTTCTCCAGCGGCCCAAAGGGCGAAGACGCGCTCTCACGCGTCGTAATGGGCGGCTACGGTCGAATCCTGAACACTTTCAAGGCAAAGGAGTATAGCATCTGGCCCGTCAATGTCGAGGGAAACCACTGGGTAACGGTCGTGATGCATAAAGCGAAGTTCCCCAACACCTTCTGTGCCACACAATACACGCACGTCACGCAGATGGCCATCATCGACCCGTTCCGAAGCAAACCGAACCACGACCTAGTCACCAGAGTGCTGCGTCGCTTCCTTGAGGCCCCCACATCCGGATGCACGTTTGCGCAAAATTACGAGCGCCGAGTCTGGGTCCCCTTGCAGCGCGACGGGACCTCGTGCGGACCCCGGTGTTACTGGGCAGCGAAACAGATCATGGAACATCTTCTGAGCTTGTACGAGACCGGACAGGACTACCACGAGGCCCTCTGGAGTGATCACTCAGGCTGGTTCGACGAAGACTTCGTCCGCGGGGAGATGATCGGTCGAAATGCGCAAGCCGCCGTGCGCGGAATGGACTACAATGCCCGCGTCGCCGTCGAATGCGTCAACCGCGTCCGACCCCTCGGTGCTATAGCGGATGATAAAGTCCCGTGGCTGAGCGCCGCGGACACGATGCGGCCTCCACCGAAGACGTACGACCAGGTGCCCGAGCGCAAGGATGTCAGGCGGTCCACGGGAGAAGTGCCGCTGCATAAACATCGTATCCGCGCATCCATGGACACGAATGCCCGTGAGTTCATCGTCATTCCGGATGATGAGGACGAGCCGCTTACGAAGGGTCCCATGTTCGCTATGGGCCCGCGCAATGTCAATCCCTTCAGACCGACTCCGCCGCCGAGGAACTTCAAGGGTGTTGGGACGCGTTCGACGATTGTGCTCGCGCCGAGGCCTGCTAATCATACTTGAGTGGGTCTGACTGCTTCCTAAAAGAGCTGGTTTGGGGTTGAATTGAATCTATTTTTGTTTTGAGCCTCAATCACGCCGGCAGGTCTCGCCAAGAGGTTTCTTAGATTCTCTTACTTTTCTTCGGGGCTTTCAAGAGCTGTGCGCTGTTTCTGTTAATTACTACTCAGGTGGAGTCGGTAGAGAGTCAGACTTCGGAAGCAGGTAGATGCAGATTGCGGAAATATTGACTGAGTCTATTGATGCATGTCTTCAATATCCTCGTGAATAGGCATAGGGGACATTGTGAGTTATACTTCTTGAACAACTACCTCATGATCAGTTCGGCATACCATTTGCAGAATACTTGATGCTTTTAAGTCTGAAGATAACACGATTGTCCCGATGCTCTCCCAATTCTCATCGATATCAATTATTCTTTCATTTTTTTTTCTTTGAACTCTCACATGAGTTAGTGACTGGGACATTGCCTCGCACTTGGGCGATAATGCGACTTTGGGAAGATATCTACCCACCCAATTATATTTCGCAGTCAACTTGAGTAGACTTCGCCTGCCAAAAGGCTTCGATGTTCTCACCAATATCATATGCAAAGACAATTAAATCCAGAAGTCATCGTTTTAAAAGCAAATAGATTCTGTCAATAAATGAATCCTATAACTATACTTTCAAATGCGAGGAAACCAATCTTGCCACGATCGCTGAAATCCTCATGACGTCAACAGTCTCGAAAATCCATCATGCTCAGATCGCGAAATCAATGACGGCCTCATCTGGGAGATCGACTTACAAAGCAAAAACGCGAGTCTTTGATTGGTAAGTAGATGGAAAATTCCCAATTTGAAGTGAAAGGCTATACTCTCTTCTTTTACTACCTGAATAATATCCGTGTCAAACCCCGCGACCACACATTCATCGACCATCGGTGATGTCCTTACGCCTACCATCAACAATAGCATCTCGAGTTTTTAGACAGAAAATTGTTCTCACTAAGCTCAACCATATCACCGCCCCAGTATACAAAGCTAGGACAATGGCGACCGCAGGAAACGGAGCAGGAGGATCGCAGTCGACGTCGTTAGACGAATACGGCATCAAGAACAAGCGCATCAACGAGAGTCCCGGCGTTAACTTATCGGACAGACAGAAACTGCTCGTCGGGAGCGTCCTAGATGTATGTCATCATCCCACTTCTCCCTCTGTCCCGCTCCTCTCGGAACTTCCAAGCTAATGCCGCTGCCTGACAGCTCTTCGAAGGCAACCCAACCCTCAAGAACCTCTCCCTCTGGGACCGCAACGGAACCTTCACCGACCCCCTAACCATCGCGCAAGGCTACGACAAGTTCGCCGCGCAATGGTACGGCCTACCAACTCTCTTCTCGCCCATCAACCTGCAATCGCACACCGTGACCTCGGGGGGTAACCCGATCGAGCTCACCATGGCGAACAAGTACGTCGTCAAGGGAATCAAGAAGGAGCAGACGATCAACTCCACCGTCCGGATCAATGTCAACGAGAGTACTGGTTTGATTGAGCGCGTTGAGGATCGGTGGAATGATAAGTTGCCCGAGGGGAGTGTCAGTGAGGTTAGTATAGACCGTTCTGTTGTTTTGTCCCCCCTCTCTTTATTACCCATCCCACAAGCCTTGGGCATGCGAAAGTTGGTCATGGCGGCTTTTGCGGTCGGCGTCCAGTCTATCTGGTATATGTTTGTGACGCTGAGTTGGTGGTGGCCGTTTTGGGTGAGGGCGGATTTCGCGTCATTGTGAACGGGAAACGCTAACATGATTCAACAGGCTTTCCGAAAACTGAACGCCGTCACGGTTCCATCAATTGTGAAGGTGCCCAAGACAGAAGAGGAGGATGCGAAGATGAAGGCTGATCGTGAGCATTCAAACTGATTGAGAGAGCTTTTCCATGTACTATAATGAGATTGTAGAGCTGTGCTTGCGTCACTGAACTTTGTGCTCTTTTGATACACATGATATGATCCTCGTCAACCTATCCTACTTCTCAGTGAGAGAGGAGTCTTCCCTTCTATGTGATACGCATGTCACGCAGGGTGGCCGTCATGAGGCAGCAGTACTCACATATAATTCTTGATCTCCGATAAACAATACTACAAACCCTTTCAGTGGTTGCTGGGCTGGGCATACGGCAATAGAAGATCGAAAATTCACCGCAACCTTGTTCTTGTGATTAAGACTTCAGATGTATTAGTAAAATCGAGATAGCGGAGGGGATTCCGATGATGGTACTTACAACCATGCTCGTACACGGTACAGAAATCTCAATTTCTATAATACAACTCAAAGAGCTTCACGCCGAGCACAACACAACCGGCGTTTACAGCGGGATGTTCCCCGCGTTTTGATGTTCGTCTGCAGAGCGATATGAGAAAGGCTCAGTCGCGCACATTAGCATGCTTTTCCGCCGCTCAACTAAAAGTCATGATACACAGCCCATGGGCTACGATGGTATGTACTCGTGTCTGTATCATGGATTAGCCCTATGCCACACAGCTCCAACATTGGGA
This sequence comes from Xylariaceae sp. FL0255, assembly GCA_022578795.1. Taxonomy (NCBI): domain Eukaryota; kingdom Fungi; phylum Ascomycota; class Sordariomycetes; order Xylariales; family Xylariaceae; species Xylariaceae sp. FL0255. Next base: position 365,792 of record MU388828.1, on the reverse strand, counting down.
TTGGTTTTCGTACCTCTCGTGCGGCTGATGCCGAGCTGATCGGCCACATTGACGTAACCATCTCTGCCCATCTTCCCCTTCTTCTTAATTTTGGAGACCATATCCTCGTCGCCTTGCCAATGCGATCGACATATTGGACAGGTAACAGAGTCATGCGCGGCCCTGTTCTTGGTAGCAGCCCACATCTCGAAGCATTCCTTATGGAAATTCTGCCCGCAGGTTGCGCGGCAGTAGACTGTCGCATCGGTATCTTCGAATGCTGTGAAACAGATAGGACAATCTCCCTCGATGGGTTTGCGCTTTCCGTCACGGGATTCACCGTCCGCGTCGGCTTCGCCTGGAATTGGCGGGGCATTTTGGAAGATCTCTCGGAGTTCGGACGATAGGAGGGCAAGTTGGTAGACGAGGTTGTAGGGCGCTCGTAGTACGCGAGACATGACCTGTGAGTCAAGCTTTAGTTGGTTGTGTAGATGAATGTATGATAGAGCTTTGGCGACTAACGTAAAGGACATGTTTGCATTGATTCCCCTTGATCGCATGAGGGCAGTCGCAGGTGGGTATGCGGGCGATGAGGACGTTGTAGATGTTGCCAGTCGATCCCGTCATTTCCACCATCTCTTCGGGGTATTCCTCGGTACCGCGTCGAGTTCGCTTCAAGACATAAAACCTGTGTGTAGGACGGCGTTAGCCATGGTGACAATGAGTACGGCGCAAGAATGGAAACGAGCCGTTGGGACGTAGCTCGCTCATAGACGATGTCGAAGGCCTGAGGAGCCTTAGGTCGGAATCTGAAAGGTATGTTCTCAGTCATGTGACATCAAAAGACCAAGGTAGGAGTTGGTGCGACAAACCTTCGCAGGCGCTTCTCTTCTGCCGATTGTACCGCTTTCTTCTGCTTGGGCTTCTTGTTGAGAGACTTCCCGGTCTCGGGTGATTCGGTAGCTTCGGATGCCTTTCGCTTTGAGGGACTCATGGTGATAAATATAGGTCGCTTGTTTAATGTGTCGATTTCAAAGGCGGTCTTGTAGTTCACGACTTCAGTTGCTCGGCTTGGATATCGGGAATCAGAGATCTCGGACCATACAGTTCAAGTCCCTGAGTAGCCGTGTAAACGATGTTGGGTCGTCGAGATGATCACACAGTCGAACATTGGAGCTTTAGAGGCCTGACGAAGCGAATAGGAGAGTTGGAGGTTGCGGGAGGAGAAAGGCAGACAGATATCAAAGGCACTTCGATGATCCTTGATCCAAGTGACGGCAGCTAGACCACCCAAGTACATGTAAAGTATCCATTAGGAGGTAGGTACATAAGGTAGTAGAGATTACCCAAGGCAAGATCCCGAGTCTAGCGGAGTAAGGTTATTGCCTAATCCGGCTGACCCCACTAAACACTACCTACCATCAGCGACTTCCAGAGTCGTTCATACTGTCTCTTTCTCTCCCGGTTGCATATTGGGTATTTTACTTACCCCTCTCTTTTCTTTTCTTTTGAACACTGCGATATGCCAATTCACACGTTTAGTCACCGATGGAACAAGGCCCTTCAGAAGTATCAAGTCAGTACTGACTAAATGAGAGAAAATGATACACCTGATCTTTTCCCTTGACGGTGGCTTGTATGCAATCTTCTCCTTCATTTGTGGAAATAGCAGGTGGGCGAGATCATCTCCCCAATTCAAACCCCAGAGAAAGTATAATGTGTGAAACAGCATATACAAACAATGAAAAAGGGTTCAAGTTGAATTTACCATGATCAAGTAGGGCGAGATGACTTGGAATTAGTATGAATGGAGTAAGAATGTAGTAGTCTCTCCAGGCCGGTCGGGCACTCAGTCAACATGCCACCCTTTCTTGAAGTTATCAGCCTACGTCTTCAACCGCCAGCCACTCTGCTGCCTCTTGTTGACGGCGCGCGCTTATGTGGTGGCGGTCGTTGAGCTGGACATGCCAAGTTGACCGAATTCATCTGTTGGTGTGCCTCAATGCCAGTGATCGCACCCATCACTCGATCACATTATATCACTAGAGCGGTCATGCTTAAATTCTTTTCGCATTGTCATTAATATCGGCTAGGTATGCTCTATAGCAACTGTCATCTTTGGTCAAGTGGCATTGATCTTTGGCCCAGGTTCTCCCTATAACGCCTCGTATATGATGTATAACAGTGCAGGTTAGAGCGAGTGCCAGCGCAATCCCTGGGTAACATTTGATACTTCCTATCTGTGTTGAAAGCGATGGCTAAGCATCCTGTACACATATATTTCGTATTTCCCTAAGGACAATTATCGCGTCATCATTGAGTCTCGGCCCAGTCTTTTCCACTTGACTCGTAACAATCCACTCACGGCAGAATTAGGGCTCGTGATTTTCCCTCGGACTTTCTACCAAGTATTCATTAATATATTAATCTATTCGGAAAATGACAACAGCTGCACAAGGCAAGCTTCCCAAGGTATCGGCCGTTCATGGTCATCCGACCGGCCGCACCTCAAAGTCCCAGTGCCTCCAAGTGTGTCTCGCCTAGGCATAAGAAGAAACGTGTGACAACAACTAAGAAAACTGATTCTCGGTCTCTCTGCTAATCTAACTGAGAAACAAGTGATGAAAACTATAATGCTCGAGGCCGCTGTAAGAGTGACTCCAATAACGCCACCGGCGCCAAAGAAGAAACCGATGCTCATGAAATCATACACAGGCAACATCAAAGTGATAGGCCGGATACTGCGCAATTGGCTGGCCTGGAAGAGGTGATCAGCCCGTCGCCCGTTTGACAAGACCTGACACTTTGTACTTTGCCAATCAAGGGCTCCCCTTGACTGGGTCTCGCCAGTGGCTCCGCTTCATCTGGTCTTGTTGACATCCTTCTGGTGTTTCTGTCTCTTGTGACACTCCCGTCTAGGATGAGTTACCTGTCACACCATCAATAAGACCCGACACCTTCTCTTTGACCCATTCGAAACCTTGCTTTAAAGGATCCCACCAATGGCTCTGCTTCGTAGGTTCCTGTTCTGGTGTATCTGGGGCTTCTGGGGTCTCTGGCTCTTCTGATTCCTTAGGTTCCTCAGGTTTCTCAGGCTCCTCAGGTTCTTCGGGCTCTTTAGCTTCGTCCGGTTTCGTCGGCTCCGCTTGTTTAGTTGGTCGAGGAGGTGTGTTGTCAACAGGGTCTACTTCTAGCGTAGGCGCTGTGGGGACGGGTTGAGTGCTTAAAGAGACCGGGGCACTCGCAGTCGCTTCTGGGGACGAGGTTGGAACTGGGTCTGGGTGTTCTTCAAAGACTGTGGTGTCATCATGGAAGCCAATGACCTTGAGCGGCAACCGGAGAGTTCCATTATTCGGCATCGGTTCCAACCCAATGGAATCGCAGAGAATGTTGTATACATTGATGTTTTCTGTCCACTATTAGTTCACACACCAAATGCGATGAAGAGAGGAAGCTTACGGAATGTCTCGACCTTGCTGTGCGGTTGATGAGGGAAAGCCGGGCCGCGGGCAACGAATATCGCTCTCATCAAAGGATGCTCGTGATCATATCCATGAAGGCCACGGGGGTGATAGACAAGGTTCTCGGCCTTGGCTTTCTGAATGTCGAACTCCGCTTTTTCAACAATAGCCCAGCCAGTTTTGGGGACAATCCAGAGTGGGGCAATGCGATCGTTATTGTTAAAATGATATCGTTCGGGCATATTCTTCTCCGTGAGGTAAACGTCAAAATTTGGGTTTGACTTCGCCTTCTCAGCGGCTTGCTGGTATAGAATTTCCAAGTCTTCAGGGTTCTTGGGTCGAATGCCGACCAGAGGCCATCCGTCGAGATATGCAACTTTTGTGAGGTCAATCAAGTCTTCAATTTGAATCATTCGGCTGATGTCAGTGGTGGCCATTCCGTGATCAGACACGATAATGACGTTGACAATATCAGTGAGATTTCTTTGTTCAAGTTGATGGAAAATGTCGTTCAGCATAGAGTCGACGTCACTGATTGTTTTACGAATCTCGGTGCTGTTGGGGCCATAGGTATGACCATCGCCATCAACATTGGGCACATAAGCCGCGATGAGTTGCGGTCTCAGGTTATGGTCCTCAGACTCAGCCTCTAAGCCGGGTTGATCAAGGAACTCCATAATACGATCAACTTTGCGGGACAATGCTTCGGAGCCATTGTATTTGTCCAGAAAGGTTGGGTCCATGTGATTGATGTGAGCCTCGCTGCCAGGCCACATGTGTACAGCCGTCTTGATGCCTTGTAGCTCAGCAGTAACCCAGAAGGGTTCGCCACCCCACCATTTTGGATCAAGACTTCGTTCGGGGTCGGTGTAGTAGAACTCAGCATCGAGGTCAGGATCCCAGAACGTATTGCCAACAATTCCATGGCTTTCAGGATAAAGTCCGGTAGCCAACGTGTAGTGATTTGGGAAAGTGACGGACGGGAATGACGGAGTCATGTATAGTGGCGAAACTCCCTCTTTAATGAATGCGCTCAAGCGCGGTGTCAACCCACGATTGAGGAAGTCGGCCCGGAACCCATCCAAGCTGATTATGAGAGTTGTTGGGGCGAAGAGTGCAGTGCCGTTACTTCTAATCTGTGTGGCAGATGGCCGCTTCTTATTGAGTGATAGCTTCCAGGCAACGAGCATGAGGAAGGCAAAGGCAACAGCGATGGTAGTGTAGATGAACAGCCATGTCTTCCATTTACGCTTTCTAGCCGTCTTCTTCTCGGAAATTTGCAAGAGATGTTGGCGATCGAGTTCGTCGCTATCATCGCGATCGTCGTGGTCGCTACTGTCGCCGGTAGAGCTACCATCCTTGATGGTGCCTCCCTCCATTTCATACAAGAGCTGTCCGTCTTCTCCATCTTGTGCTTCGCTGAGCAATCTTTCTCTCTTCTCCTGCCGGCGGTTTCGACGGACTCTCCTCCTCTCATTATTCAGATCTTCGGTAGAAGTCGTCAAGTCTTGTGTCGATCTTGTTCGGTTATATTGCCGAAACATCTCAATAGGGTTGCGCAGGTTGAGGTTGCTACCTCGTCGTTGGAGGCTGCTCCCACGCCGTTGTCGGTCCTGTTTTGCTCTCGAGTCAATCACAAGTTGATCAACCTCTTCTTCTTCCATAAGGACTAGTCTATCGCGGGCGCGGAGTTCTCGACTATTTCGCGCGGCGGCCAGGATCTCGTCGTCCTCGCTATCGGTGTCTTGCTCGCTTCGACTATGGAGAGATACGGCATCGTCATCGTAGGCAACGGGCGAGAGCAGGGATCTTTGGCCGTCGATGTTGGTGTCCAGCGGTTGAAGAGGCATGGTGAGCTTCTTAAGCGCCAAACTGCGCTCATCTGGATGTCATTTGAAGATTGGTTGATGAGAGAAAGACACCGAGCATGTAACTCTATTTCGTCGGCAGTCTACAGTAGAGACGGGAATGCTACAGACCAGGTGATAATGTAGCGGGTCCAGACCCTGACAGATACGTATCGGGAATGACCTGAATTCAAGCCTTCCATCCTGGTCCCTGGCTGATTAGGTAAACACCACCGAGCACTAGCCACAGTTGCGCCACTCACTTTAAGAGGAGGTCAACCTCCCTCCGCCACCCTGCCCGCTCCATACCGCCCCAGCCCCTTTTTTGATATCTCATACCCTATCAGGGAGCTGCACATCAGACTGACTACCTAAGGTAGTGATACAGTACATCGGGAAAGCCGTTCATGGGAAGGCCAAGAGGAAGAAAGCAAGTATTTGTAGGATCTGTGTAACCGCCGTCATCAATCCCTTAGTTCGAGATCTTCTACAGAACCACGTCAATGCTTTGAATATGAAACAGGTGCATCTCCATGACACCAGGCTATGAATGTGTTATCCTAGCTAGGTACCTATTTTGCAGAGCCTTTCTAAGCTAAAGTGCATATAATAAATCTCTCTGTTTTTCAAGAAAAAAGGGCTAAAACACCTGTGCATCCCTTCTTGTAGTCAATGACCAGAGCGCTTACGTCTTCCATGTACGTATTTTCTGACAAACACCTGCTTATTCGGGCCATTCTCCGTCACCATCTTCAGGGCCTTTCACAGAGGATTCCGGTGTTTGAATCGGCTTTCCCGGCGACAGGGCGGTCACAAAGCAAGTCAGACGTTTGAAAGGAATCTTCAATCACTGAATACATACAAGAAACAACAATTCACAATTTTAAAAGATATGGCCTGCCGTAGTGGGGAGATTAGGGCTTATAATTAGCAAAAGTCGCTTATCCGTTGGTCCTGCAGTCATCTACTACGCGACACAAATTTGCGTATGTGATAGAAAACGGCAAAGAAGAATGACAGAGAGAGAAACATACTGCACCTGCTATCGACACGGCTGACTAAGGCTGCCAATGGAATGAAACTATAGTGAACATTCAAATGTTATGACTCATCATCGCTGATCCAGCACAAGATCACCTAGTTCCCAAGTTCTCGGCAAGGCTGAATCTGTAGCGGTTACATCATATTTTATGACTGGGAAAACTCTAGATACTTAATATAATACCCAATTCCCGTGTCAAATCCCCAGTCCCGGACGATCGGTATCCGGTATCATGCCGACATGCCACAGAACACATGGCAACATACGGAGAGGTGAAGGTGCTTCCTTGAAACAAACATAAACTTGCTTGTTTCTGCAGATGAATGATGAACCATGCATATCCAAGACTTTGTAATCCTCCCGCAGATAACTTACCCTTGGATAACTAAGGTCATTGAGTAAGTGCAGATCTGGATTTTTGACCGCAGCAGATGGATGCAACCCTCAAGGATCATTCGAAACTCCACCACCAGTATTTGCAAAACTGATGCTGCCAAGTAATATAGAAAAGACGCATGGCCAGAAGGAACATACGGGCTCGCAGGTGTATATAAGATGGCACTCCCACAATTGGTAGCTTGGATCAGGCAAACCTTCCTGCCAAACAGTCTTGGAAGCATTAGATACATCGTCCTCTCGATTTCCATTGATCAAACTCACTACAGTCTATTCTTAAGGGCAAAGCCACAAATAGGCCAGATCCCATCATTGATTCGTCACCATTCGGGTAAGGCTATGTCTAGCGTCTAGTCATGAACAAATCTGACTAAGGCAGGAACTTGCAAAATGGCCTTTGAACATTCGAATCTCACGAAACTTGCACAACTGTCGAGTCAGTGCCAAATTTCGCATCTCAGCCAAAACAAAAGCACAAAGCGCCAGACTCCAAGTGTGATGCTTCAAAGATTCACTCAGGAAACAGCGAAAGACGGCCCTTTTCATGCGTTTTCAACCGCCGCGGATGATCCGCCCAGCCCGGCTACAACCAAAAGGGCCGAAGCTCACCATAAGATATGACTTATAGTTATTGTGGATTGGTTTGGTTTATGACCATCTCTAAACCGACCGATAGTAAAGGCGCAGCTGGTCATATCCACAGTAGGAATTGAAGTAACAAGAGGCGAGTTTGGAGAGAAACCATGAAGGGAATAGTGGGGATAGTTAATAAATTGTTGTACCTTAACATCTTGACTGGCAGTTGTCTTAACGTGTGCCTAGGCTTCAAATACCCGCAACCCGGTTTAGTAATAGGATGTTTTTGAGACTTTCTTGTTATGCATGCCAATTTGCTCTTTATGTTAAGAATATGGAGGGATCGAGTTCACAGGAAAATTCCACCTAAGCTTGATTTCAGTGATTGATAATGCACGCTGATCCACGTGTAACAGACAATCCCTTGTGCACATTGAACGTGCTGGAGTCACCCCAATGTACATGATAGAGTGATAAGTGCTTCTCTCCCCAAGATAGGGGAAATCAAGCTCAGTAATGCACACATATCATCGGTAAGACAGCTCACTCTGATCGAGTGCTGAAAACGGAGAAATTATGCTCATCTTCGTGTTACAATCGAAAGATGACTGTCTCAAAAGCAAATTCAAGTATGTCATTCAACTTCCTGCTTCCCCTCAAAAGCTGATATGCAGGCTTAGAACAGTGGTCTGCAGAGCCCACAGGGTAGGAATGGCCTAGAAGAGAGAATAAAAGATCAACGGGGCACTTTGTGCTTATACAACGGTATAATAGCTTCTGTTCCGGGATACAGAGTGTCAGCATCTTCAACCCGCATGTACAAAGTTATAAGCTGCATGTCACCTGCGAGCAAGGCTCCGAGACTGTAGTCTATTCCACGTGATGGTATAATCACACGGTGGGCTGCAGTGCAGGTCAGTTGCAACCCTATAATGAATTTCACTACGGCATTTATCAACACAGCATCATCTGACGGGGGACCGCTGTGGGAAAATTGGCCGCAAGATGTACAAACCTAGCTTGATGGAGTGTCAGCGATATGCGGGCTGACCCCATTGCACCAATTTAATATTCTCCCCGCAGCCTCAGCACTCTTATTAATACTACTATGCACTGCATCTATGCCCAACCAACAATGCGGCCTTCTGATCTTGGCCCAGCATTCTCCGTTGCAACTGACAGAAGCCGATAATCATTTCTAAACCATCATATCAATGAGCTTAAGCGAGCCGTACTTTTACTACATTTCGGCGACCGGGTTTAAGAGAAGTGTACTGAATTGTCAATCATCGGTCAGGACTCACCGACACTTACTCCCCAATGTGCTAGTCCATAGCCAGGTGTTCAGCCTTACCTAGACAGTATCAGAGGAAGATCCCGCCGACTCAGGCGACCCGCCTCCTATCTGACAGGATCTCGGAATGGAGCAATTTTGCGATATTCGTCACACAGCCCAGCATAAACTGTCCGAGTTCCGCGCTATGAAGGTGCACAGAGCAAATTAAGTGATAAAAATGAAGATTGGTCGATGATTGATCATCTCACAATTCCAAGCACGCTCTTAGGCTACCTTTGTACCTTTCGGCCAATCAGGGGCTGTAGAGCTTCCCTGGTGCTAGCGCATTCAACTTCAAGTACGCCACCAACACCCTCCTCAACAGGACTTTGATATAAATACTTGATTCAACTTCAACTGAAAAGAAAGGCCCAACTATACATTTCATCCTGTTGTATAGGCATGCATGTAGCAGCAACTGCATTTGAGAGACTCCGTGATACTAACGGCACAGTATGAATAAAAGTAAGCTATCGGTCAATACAAACGTCGCCTTTGTACTTCGGCTGATTTGATCACACCCGAACTGCATCCCAGTATCAAGATAAACTCTAGTTTTCACAGGAAAAAACAAGAAGGCGAATAAAATGAACGAAATGACACTTGATGAAAATGATGTCCAACAGTGGAGTTGATTTTCATATTCGGCTTCATTGCCTCCATCATCTCCCGCAACTTCTCTGGATTCCAAGAGGCTCTGAGTCTATGGCTAGGTTCTTCAAAGCAGTCTTGGAAAGTCTGGCTACCATAGAGCTTCCTCTTCAAGTGAGAATCTTCGGCCACCAGAGCCTCCTGGCTTACAGCGAGGGGCATAGCAAGTGATGCACTCCAATAGAAAGTAGCGAAAGTGTGGCCATTTTTCTGCCAGCAAGGCGCATTGGGATCAAAGTCCAGATCCAAAGCTAGAGGGTACTAGCACGTATCTCAATTCTAATCCGTGATCCTTATTCTGGGCTGTAACTCATTCCCTGAATTATCATTCACAGCTTAGTTCGTATATCACTTCCTAAGCTTTTATTCATATCCCGGGCTGTTTCCAACTAAACGGACTAAGACCAAGAATTTCTCTGGTTTTCATCCGAGTTTGAGAGATCGCGGAAGCGGACCCGAGTATTGTGGGATCGACGGCGGTAAGGGAATGTCGACCACTGGAGGCGCGCCGGGGCCGGACAACGGCGGGACCACTTTTACCAACATTCCTTCGATGATTGCTCTAAGGTTCCATGGAAAGGGTTATTCTCTGTTGCGTTATATCATACGGCATTGGTGACCGGTTCCGACGGGCGACTATCAGTCAGGAAATTGCTTGACAGATATTAGGTATCCTGTAAACAATAGATAGTGCAGACGAGACTTTAAAGGTGATTTAAACTGCGTCAGAACACCAGTCGGGTCTCGTTATTCCACTTCTAAGTCCTACGACTCGATAGAAGTTACGGTCCTTGTCCGAATTACTACACGGTCCGTGCGTTCGCGGAGCACTGTTCCCATTTCTTTCGTTCGGGTGGCATAGTACATCCCATTGTCCTCAGTACTCTGCTCATGCCACCCTTCCAACAACTCAGGCTGGTCTCGTTCCTGGCCCTAATCATAGGCCTCACGAATTCTATGTGATTCGGCAACATGATTCTTCCTCCTTTGACCAAGTACCAGATGTGATACAGAGCGGGACCTACGTGGACGAAATGAATAGCAGCAACGATTCCATCGTGACTTCAGCCAATCCGGCCGCCGAAGGCTGTACCTTGAACTACGAGAGATGCTCGAAACTGCACAACTTGTTAGTAGAGCACGCTTGGGTTGCCAGCGGGAGACCACTTGCCGAGCTTGAGCAGCGCTCTTATTTCGATCATCACGGCGAGGGGTGGATGACCTAGTGGATCACCTCGAACCATCTCTAGTCTCATTTCTGAAGCTGATAATCGTTGCGGGAGATGTCTCGCCGTTTTCTTTTGGGTCGAGTGCATAGCGCCACCGCCCGAGATGTTCTCCGTCCCAGAAGAGATGTTTCAAGAGTACAACGTCAAGTGGTCAGACCGGTTTCTCGTCCTATATACCACCAATCTCGGGCTGGGAGAGCATCGCTTTGGGCTTATATATGACCAGAAACTCCACAGAGCCACAATGGCGCTCGGGATCGAAGATATAGACTTTGCGAAGCCTCCTGAGGGGTTCAACGAGCTATGTCATCCGTTGGAGACGGTCCTCAGTAACTGGGTTCACATGATAAGCATCGGAAGAATAACAGCCTCCCCAGACGATGCTCCGAACGAGAAGTTCGGACCTTAGACCTGGCATACATACAGTGAGGCTCAAGTAGCTAGCACTATCGTCGCCTTTGATCGTCTAGTACTTGCGATCGAAGAACGTGCTCCAGTCCACAGCCAGCCAAGCCAAGCCGAGGGCCCTTTACTTAATGACGAGACATTAGACGCAGCGTCTGTCCCAATTACCTGCTTTATTCGATTCTTTGCCACGACACAGACGTCTTCGTCAGAGACCAGAAGCTCACCAAAATGGGCGCCAGCTCCGTACACGGGTTCGTGATCCCTCCGGCCCTTCTGTTCGCGTCCTCTAGCGTCGAACGGTAGATCTTGAGCCACCCCTTTCAACACTTGCAGGGCGACTTTCATGTTATTGCAGGCTTGTACTCGGAGTCTGTTGAGAGATTCTCTCTCGATAATCCAGAAGAAGGGTTTCGGTTGATACTCTCATTCCGCGTCTAAGGAGAAGGTGGAGAAGCAGAAGGTCACGGGGCGACGAAGAGTGACGGAGGGTAGTGTGGCTGAATTATTTCAGCATGGCTTTAAGCCGTTTGGGGGTGAGTGGTGGCGAGCTCAGAGACTTGAGGTTTTGTTTGATCATTGGCGGGGGTTGGTAGAGAAAGGGCGTTTGGACCGTGGCGAATGAAGGGATGCAAGACAGCATAGATGTGTTCCGGAATACTGATACGACTTCGCCTGAAGATTATAACATCAGACCAAGTTGGTAATTGATCGTGTCGACAAGTTGGCATTGTGACCTGTTTCAATCTTGGGTTTCATGTCTCGACAAATATTTCCGCTGACTTCGTGCCCGACGGTGTGATGGACTGACATGCCAACTTCAACTGTAGACGCTCAAGCGTCTAACTTGCCCCATGTCAATTCCGTACGCGCTCCCTCGTTTGCCCAATCAGCTTTCTTACCGCCGACTTGAAGAAGGATCTGCGCTTTGTAACAGGTTGGCCGGTATCAACAGTTGTTCGCAGCTCTTCCTTCAGCTTATTAGTTTTCACATACGTCTGGTAGATTTCGGGTCTCCAGGGATCATCGACTGGGATACACTCAATCAATGAGGGGAATTCCTGGAGTGTTCCATGAGCCCATTCCTTTGCATTAATTCCAAGTTTCTTTCTCGTCTGGGCCATCCACCACGTTACTCTTTCGGTCACAAAACTTCTGTGTTTGTGATCCTCCATAGCAAGGAGATCACATAGAAAGTCCAGATATACCAAAAGAAAACTGTGCGGTACGCCTACGAAGTCCTACGATTCATATGCCGACACTATTAGTGCATCTAGAGGGAATAACTCAATGGCTTCCAAGTAATCGACGCGAAGCAAAAGTCGTAGCAATCTTGGCAACAACCGCCGCCACTCAAATGGATGCTCGAGTATTACGATTTCCTTCATCAAATCCGGGTTTTCGTTAGCCATGATCAGACAAAAAATATCTCGACCTTGCGTGGCCGGGTCTGGCTGTGCTCGAGTTTGAACATCGATATCGATTGCACTGTTTGCAAGTTGGCGTTGCTCAATCATGGCATGTAAAGCCACATCTATCTGGTGGATAGCCGCCCGTACTTCTTGTTGGCTTGCCCCGGGCTTCATTGCTCTTGCCAGGGCTAACTCGATCAATGACCGCCGAATCCAGTCTTTTTTCTTCTCATCGGAGTCTGGTAAATTTTGGGCAAGTCTGAGGCAAGCCTGGGAATATTCTGCACTTTTGTCGGAGCTTCCCCCTATACGGTCGTCTAACTCTATCAGCCAGCTGAGATAACCAAAAACATGGTCATTCGAAGTAACAGTTGTATACTTGAGAGCATCTCTCAAACCCTCTTTGAAGCTTTGTAAGCTCGAATGGTATGATCGATGCATAAACCTCCGTGCACCAAGGGTTATGAGTGTATACGATTTTTCATGGCCCCCAAGCTGAACAAGTCGTACTAATTCCGGCTCGATCTCCGCCCAATTCCCCCAAATGTCATCAGCAATGTCGAGTTGCTTTGCAGAAAACCATGTTCCATACATTGGGCTGTTGTGGAATGTCCTAGTGATGAAGCGAATCACTTCTTGGGTTAACCCGAAGGCGAGGCTGTGATACTGCGGTGCAAATGTAAAAATGGAAATTATATCTTCCCACATGTCCCAAGACCATGTTGCGCAACGAAACTCAGAGCCACCGGAACGGTTGGAGTTCTGATAGACCTCAAGAGCCAAATCGAGACAAATGTTCATCTCAAAACCTGCATACAACCTCGCCCTACACATTATATGTTTGCATTTCTGCTGTAGTTCGATGTCATCTGTTCTTTGGAGCAAATCTTTGCAGATTGATTCTACTTCTCTCTCTAATTCACCATATCCTTTCCAAATCAAAATCTGGGCCAGAGCAATTTTGCTGTCAATAAGAATTGCCTGGTCCTCTGTTGATGAACTCCAATAAGCTATGTTTCTTCTCGCAAGAGATTCAGCCTGTATTTCAGGAACCGATCCATCTTGGGAGAGATCCATAACGAGTAGACACCCAGCAAGACAGCTGAGTCTGTGCTGGTCGTGACACAGCGTCAATGATGACTTTCGTGGATGTTCCATGAGACATGCGAGTATATGTCGACTTCTACTTGTTGAATTCCATGAGAGAAGCAAGGCCACTAGCAACGCAGAGCTACGACTATGTTCATATCCAACGAGAGGGCGAATTATATCAGAGGAGGTATTCTCATGTTCTATGAAGAACGAATACCACTCTAAGGCATGGTCTGTGCATGCATACACGTCGGGCTCCGACAGTTTGAAACCTAGTGTATAACCATGAGGAAGTTGCAATTCGTTGGCAGCCAGAAATTGTCCCAGTATATCAGAGAGGATTTCCCATTCATCGGCCTCTATCTTTGTTAGGTGATGATTGAGGATCCAATCTCTGACAAGAGGATGGATGCTGATGTGTATCGTCTGATGATCGTTTTTCTTGAGGTTTGAAATTAGGGAGTATCTTCGAAATTCCATCATTAGATCTCCAAAACGTTCCGTAGACCAAGTATGTTGAGGTGACGCAAACAGTGACAACCAAAGCAATTGGTTTTGATTACCGCCGTTCCACATTTTATCAAAGAAAGGTTTGAAAAGCGCCTCAGATATATCATTAGGATCGAAGATTGAGAGAATGCTGAGTATTTTAAGTTTCAACTGCCCCAATGCATCTTGGTCGAGGAGAAGTTCGAGAGACAGATTCCAGGTTGTGAAGGCGGACCGAGCAGTTTTATCGGGCCCAACATACTCCCAAGACTCGGGAATCCAATGAAGTATCTCATCAGTCTTACTCTCATACACTTCCAGGAAATCCTCAATTGATAGAAGATCTTGCCTCTGCCCAAGATACGATCCGGCCTGGTCGACGGCCAGAGCGAGATTCCCGAGCCTATTAGCAATTCGTCTGGCATGAGATTCAGAGTGAGGCGATCTCTCTATACCAGATCTTGTGAAGAATAAGTCTAGAGACTCGGATTGCTCCATGCCTCCAACATCCACAAACAAGCCCAATCTTTGAGAATCAGGATGGCGTGAGGTGATGAGACAGTCACCATTCGATCCAAGCGGCGGGATGAGATCTCTAATTTGGTAAGCGTTTGGATTATCATAGTTATCGAATACTATCAACCATGGGACTGGGCATGATGTCAAAAGCTGCTTTATCTGCTGAATATGTATATCGCTCTCTTTGGATGACTCGTTCTTCCCGGCGGGGCTGATTGCCAATAAGTCTTTCTTCGCACTAGTTTCAGAATCGGCATTGACCCAAAATATGGCTTTGTACTTCAGAGGAAATGATGTGCTGCAGTAATGCATCGCAAGTTGAGTCTTGCCCTGTCCACCCATACCCCGAAGGACTAGCGGGCATCGTGGTCCATTGTTTCGATCTCCTTCGAGGGCCGTAATAATTTGGTTCATTATTCGCGGCCTTGGTACAAACCCCGCCACCTGGAACTGTGGGGCAGTGTTGATAGTCTTCATCGCGAACGGATGATCTGATTCGGAACTGACTGGATCTACCACCTGTCGCAACGTCAAGACCGAGACATCTTGGATCAAGCTGTCAGTAATGGCGATTAGTTTTCTGTCTTTCGCCAGGCTACTAAGCGCTTTGGTAAGTCGAGTGACACTGTTGTCGGATTGATCTGGTAAGTAATGACACACGACTTCCTCCATTTGGCGTATCTTCTCCTGCAGACCTTCAATGACCAAGCGGGTTGCATCAAGGCTTCCCTGGGAGAAATGAGAGGGTGTTTGATTCAACTTTGTGTTGAGATCATCAGCACATGTCTTGAGGAGTTCAAGTCTCTGACGAAGATCTTTCAGCGATGGAGGAAGTTCCGAGATGTCCTTTGAAAATTTGTAAATCCGGCTGCTCAATTCAACGGCCATCTGGCCAAACTGAGCAGCAGCTGCGGCGACTTGGAAGGCAGTTATGGGATCCATTGCACAAGTAGAGAGAGTATCCCTTTCATTACGTGCAAAAGCGATGGGTTCTGATGTGAATGAACCTAGGTAGGTGACATGCGAATAGCAAGTTGTCGCACGAAGTTCAGGTGGGTTCTCTGCTACCCCTCATTTCACAGAATGTGTCCGAGCCTTCTGCTGTAGGACACCAAATCAAGTGCTGATTTGCTGAGGTGGCCTCTGCATTGAGGCGCATGTCTTCCAATCATAAACGCCGCAAGCACGATGTCAACCTTGGAAGGCAGACTGGTACTTATGCATGAAAATGAGCCAATCAAATAAAACTCTCTCTCCACCATTTATATGATTTGATCAAATTCATCAACTGCTTGATTGTTTACACTCTACTTGGTTGTAGTAGAATGGCTTATAGATTGTATCTGTGCACTTGATTTTTGATATGCGTTAACTGGGAATAAGCAGCTAATGCGTATCTGCTAAAGCTCCTAAAATGAGTAAACATAGTTCATAATAGATGTGCTGAGAAAAGATCCAGAATAATGAGCTGTGTGAATGAGCCTTTGTTGAAACTGCAGGCTACTGGGATAAAGCGAAGATGTAGATCGGATCACATTTAAGCTGGAGGTAGTGAAGTCTGGAGGGAGAGATGCAAGTGAGAGTCTCTTGCGAGGTGAAGTCAAATAGAAACTGAGTAAATTCATATTCCACGCATCTCGAACGCAGGAAACAAAAACATAAAGCTGGTGAGTGGCATCAAAGGGTTCTTTGAAATCTTTACTTCCAGCAAGCAAGATCAGACATCAATGGAGCTCTGATGCAAAACTAGCCAAATTATAACGGAGTATCTTGAAATGTTGTAGAAGTTTGATTTTATCATACACCGAGGCACGCTATGCCTCAATGTCCACTTGGTAATGCGAGTGGCTCAATAGTAGCTGTATGCTTCCCGGGACAAGTTGAAAACAAACACACCGAGTGGGCTGTCCAAAGTCATGTCTGGAAGGAAGAGCCTCCCATCTGCAAGGCCAAATAAGGAAGAGAACCCTACCAGAAACGATACGTCAATTTTTGCTGGAAAGCTCTCGAACACACCAAAGAAGAGAAAACGAACAGGTGGCAAGCGAACAGTCAGGAGTTGTGCATCATGCCGCGCTGCTCATGTCAAATGCGTAGCTGATAGATATGGCGTTCCCTGTGAGAGATGTGCAAAGAAGAGCTGGCCCAACGTAAGTCTTTTGATCAGTCTGAGCCAAATTATAGCAAAAATAATGACAACTAACGATGTAGTGTACTCTCATCCAAATACCTACTGAGCCGCAAGCAACGAACGTCGAAACCTTTACCATTCAAAATGCCGAGGCATTAACCATTCAAAAAGAAAGTACCGATCTTGAATCGACCCAGAACGCGATTTTGAGAAATATTGCCTCAAAGGTGATAGAGTATATGGAGAGACAAGAACATTGCGACGGAGGACATGTTCCGGAGATGAACTTTTCACATGCCGACAATTCGGAGGAGGAGGCGAACGAAGCAGCAAAACCCACCGATCAAGTCTCTGACGTTGGATCGGAACACTCAATGCCGTATACCAATTCTGCGCGTTGGTACAGAGTGCTCGGAAGCTCATGATAACGTGTCAAACAATCCGAAACCTGAGAAACTTAAATTGCAGCATTTTAAATTTAGTTGCAGAAAAGCTCAGCGAATGGGAGAGGGGGAAAGAACACTCAGAACACAAAGTTGGTTAGTCTTGCGATGGACTGGAACAATGAAACTGATTGTGTTGATCACGAACTGGCGTAGCCCTAACCAGTAGGGATAATAAGAGAGGGTCCGGGGAAAGCTAGCAGGAGCGAGGAATAAGTCAAACTGAAACGACACCATTGGTGTTTATTGATCAGTCTGGGCAGGATGTACTATCTACTGTAGTACTAAACTAGCTGATAAGGTAAACTGTGAGACGATAATGTAGGCCGACGGCATCGAAGATGGCAGTGCGGCGACTGATTATGATATTCACAGAAATAAGCAAACATGAATCTCGGATAGGTTCGGGATGGTGTAGTAAGCGCTCTGTCTGCGTAAAACTATCGATTGTTGACCTTGATTGAGATACCCCGAAAGTTTTGTATCAGAAGTTTAGAGATCTCATCACTTGAGGCAAAATGTCTGTCTACAAGATCAGTTCATTCCATCTTGCAGCAACTCGGCGGCCATTTTATAACGAATCAGTTGTATGGGGAAATGGAGCCCCGGACAGCGAAGCTGCTATTTTAGATGACCGACTAGCATGTCGAAGGAATTCGAAGGAATTTGGCCACCAAACAATGGCAAACATTCAATCCGTTCGGTTGCCAAGGGATTGTCATACTCTATTCTCGTAAAAGTTTGACTAATTGCCCTTCATAACTTTACGTACGTGATCGGCCGAACAGATGGATGGCATGATGAAAGCCGGGGAATGAGCTGGCGAACCGATGAAAAGAAGGGTCTTGGAGGGTCTTGAAGTAAAGCAAAGAGGGGTAAAATGTCACAAATTGGACCCAGATGGACCCTGACCTGGAACCCCCACTTCACGGCGTTGAGCTTTGACCAATGGCGAGCTGCATAATCCGTATACAAAACACAGAGCGTTCGGCTCTCCACCAGAACGTGGTGATTCCGAACCTCCCCCGCCACTGCTCCGGCCCATCCGTGTGAATTGGCCTCCAGGGTGTTCAAGGTACTCCGGTCCGCACGATTTATTCTCCGAGCCAGCGGCTGTCCACCGTGCATTGTCAATTGTTTTAGTATTCCATCTTGTCTTGTTTGTTTTACTGAGCCGTGAATGACCAGGTATACAGTCTCGCGGGTACTGTACCGCACCGGCACCGCACCTACATACATACCGACCCTGGGTGTTCTGCACCTCGCTGTACGCAATGCCCCTCCATCTCACCACAGCAGCCTATAAAGTGCGGGGTTGTTCAACTCACATCACACCACTGCTCCCATCCTTCCTGCCCTCTCCCTTTATTAGTATGAGAGTCAGGTCTTCTCGGCCCATCTCTCTTAACTCTTCGTCTCTGTTTTCTTCTTCTTCTTCTCCTTCCTCTCGCATTCCCCCGCGTTTCAGCGCTACTCTTCTCTCCACACATAGACATATCACAGCTCATTCTCACACATCATCCACCGCCATGTCCGAGTCTAAGTGTCCTGTCAAGGGCAATGTCGCCGGCAGCGGCACCCGAAACCGTGATTGGTGGCCCGACCAGCTGCGATTGAACATCCTTCGTCAACATGGCGACACCTCTAGCCCCATGGACAAGGACTTTGATTATGCTGCCGCCTTCAAGACCCTCGACTATGCCGCTCTTAAGAAAGACCTCCATGCCCTCATGACCGACTCCCAGGACTGGTGGCCTGCCGACTTCGGCCACTACGGCGGTCTCTTCATCCGTATGGCATGGCACAGTGCCGGTACCTACCGTGTCTTCGATGGTCGGGGTGGTGGAGGTCAAGGCCAGCAACGCTTCGCTCCTCTCAACAGCTGGCCCGACAACGTCAGTCTCGACAAGGCTCGCCGCCTCCTCTGGCCCATCAAGCAGAAGTATGGCAGTAAGATCTCCTGGGCCGACTTGTTGCTCCTCACCGGGAACGTCGCCCTCGAGTCCATGGGTTTCAAGACCTTCGGTTTCTCTGGTGGTCGCAGTGATACATGGGAGGCTGATGAGGCTGCTTACTGGGGTGGTGAGACCACCTGGCTCGGCAGTGACGTCCGTTATTCTCAGGGTAAGAAGGGTCTTGAGGCCCACGGTGTCGTCGATTCCGATCAACCAAGCGACGGTACCATGCACTCTCGAGATCTCGAGGCTCCGCTCGCTTCTGCCCATATGGGCCTCATCTACGTGAACCCTGAGGGTCCTGATGGCAACCCCGACCCCGTCGCTGCTGCCAAGGACATTCGCGATACTTTCGGTCGCATGGCAAGTAAGTAAAAATATTCTATCTACTGTTATTTCGACGTTATTACTGCATCTTGTTGGGTGTTACTCGAGAGCTTGCTGTGAATTCATTCCTACCATCCCACCTATTTACTTTCTAGCTCTCTGCCGACTCAATCAACATCTTTCACATCCATCCTGCTAGCGACAGCTCTAACTTTTGGGTATAGTGAATGACGAGGAGACTGTCGCCCTTATCGCTGGAGGTCACACTTTCGGAAAGACGCATGGTGCGGCCCCAGCATCCAACGTCGAGGCCGAGCCCGAAGGAGCTCCTATCGAGCAACAAGGTTTTGGCTGGAACAACAAACACGGCTCCGGAGCCGGCCCAGATACTATCACCAGTGGCCTCGAAGTCATCTGGACTAAGACCCCTACCAAGTGGAGCAATCAATATTTCGAGTACCTCTTTAAGTACGACTGGGAACTTACCAAGAGTCCTGCTGGCGCCAACCAGTTTGTGGCTAAGAATGCCGAGCCCATCATTCCCGATGCCTTCGACTCTTCGAAGAAGCACTTGCCGAAAATGTTGACAACTGATTTATCTCTTCGCTTCGACCCCGAGTACGAGAAGATCTCCCGTCGCTTCTTGGAGAACCCCGATCAGTTCGCTGATGCTTTTGCTCGTGCCTGGTTCAAGCTTCTCCACCGTGATCTCGGCCCTTCAGTTCGCTACATTGGCCCTGAGGTTCCCAAGGAGACACTCATCTGGCAAGATCCCATTCCCGCTGTCAACCACACTCTTATCAACGAGCAAGATGTTGCAGCTCTGAAGAAGGAGATCTTGGCTTCTGGTTTGAGCACACCTCTGCTCGTTTCTACTGCCTGGGCCTCCGCTTCTACTTTCCGTGGCAGCGACAAGCGTGGTGGCGCCAACGGTGCCCGTATCCGCCTGGCTCCTCAGAAAGACTGGAAGGTCAACAGCCACCTTGGCCTCGACAATGTGCTCGGCTCCCTTGAGAGCATCCAGAGCAAGTTCAATGGCCAGAGTGGTGACAAGAAGGTCTCTCTCGCCGATCTTATCGTTCTTGCTGGTGTTGCTGGAGTCGAGAAGGCCGCCCACGACGCTGGTCACTCTATCACAGTTCCGTTCAAGCCTGGACGCATGGACGCCTCGCAAGAGGAGACCGATGTAGCCTCGGTCGCTCACCTCGAGCCTTACGCCGATGGTTTCCGCAACTACGGCAAATCTACTTCGCGTGTCAAGACTGAGGCTCTCTTGGTCGACAAGGCTCAGCTTCTTACCCTTTCGGCCCCTGAACTTACCGTGTTGGTCGGCGGTCTCCGTGTCCTTGGCGCCAACTACGACGGATCCAACCTCGGCGTATTGACAACCAACCCCGGCAGGCTGACGAACGACTTCTTTGTCAACCTCTTGGACACGAACACGGTGTGGAAGGCCACCAACAGCGACAACGAGATCTTTGAGGGCAAGGATCGCAAGTCGGGGGAGAAGAAGTGGACGGCATCCCGTGTCGATCTCATCTTCGGTTCGCAGGCCGAGCTTCGTGCCATTGCCGAAGTCTACGGCAGCTCTGATGGCGGTGCCAAGTTCGTCAAGGACTTCGTGGCTGTGTGGGACAAGGTGATGAACCTGGACCGGTTTGATCTGAAATGACGGTGCAGTATGGAATCCAGGGCCAGGCCAAGGCTATGAGCGGAGTTTTATGGACTCCTCGCGAAAAGCACTCGGACGGAAGGGATATTAACGGAATTTTTAACCAAATGGGAAAGGAAAAACTAAATAAGGCACAACTAAATAACCCAGAAAAATTTCATAACTGTAGCAGCTAGAGATTGTTAAGCCCTGTAACATGAGAGTAAGATGAGTCAGAATGACCGGACAGCAGATAGCAGACAGAGAGATACAAAGCCCTAAGCGAAAGGGTTTCTCGAAATGACAATAGAGAGAATATTCGCCGTTATTCTTCTGTTACTTGCATGCTGATCTGATGGACAGCACATTACGATGTGGTGATGATCTTAGATAATCTTTGACATTGTAGGCCAGCTAGCTATCTATTGCCACCTTGGTGAGGCGAGTGGACAGAAAAGAGAAGGCAACGTGTGGAGATGGAACGACGATGGCCAAAAGTGGTTGAGTAAAGTCTTGGCGCCGAGCAGTTGCTTGCGTATGGCAGGAGGCTGTGCATAAGACGGGCGGGCAATTGCGGAGAGCGTACTTACACCATTCCCTATCATGTCAAGCTCTTTGAAAGTCATGGGTGATGACTAGGTACTTAGTTGACGTATGAGTATTGAGTCAATCTGGGTCAGGTGAGTTGCGTTGTCGTAATTGTAGAAGTGACTGAGACTTTAAAGATATGTGGTTTCGCGATATTGAATGGTGTTGTTCTGGGATAGTAAGTTAATGTGGGGGGTAAGGGGGTCAAGGGGGGGGTGAAGAGACAGAACGAAACAAGAAGAGATGCTTCGGACTCCTAACTGAGCTTTTCCCGTACAGTACGACCGCCGCAATACAAGATCTGATATGAGATACATACACTCTCGTTTCAATATTGTAAGATCGGATCTCTCAGGCAAGATCAGGCAGGCCTTCAATTTATATCATGGCAGTTAATTAACGCCGTGACTCCGGGGATGATACCCCAGTCTTTGACAGGGATCTAAGGTGTGGGATTTGTGGGTAAGGTCATAGGCAGCAGGTGCCTAGCGCCAACGAATTACATCCACTCAGTAAGATACATAACGGCCCATGTAGCAACCCTACACAGGGATCCCTCTTTCATTTATCCTGCATCGAACCCCTAATGCTCCAATAATATTGAGCGCGCAGACCGCAGACGACACCAGTGCGTCGTCTCATTCTGTCTCACACACCACACATCCTCTGTCGTCCACGCGACATAATATTATCATTAAGTAGTCTTGACCGCCAACTTCACCTCCTAATGTCTCACTAATCCTTCCGCCCAATATCTTCTATTATCTCGCATTGTACATTATCATCCGAGCAGACAGCAGCATCATCATCCTATCGCGCCACGCTCCTCTGAAACAGCAGCGGCTTCGCAATCATGAAGTCTCTTAAAATGAGCAAGGTGCTCAACTCCATCACGCGGAAAAACACGAGCGGTATGTACCCTGCATTCAACCATTTTCGAGATTGTTAGTTTTTGCTGACTGTCGCGACTGAACAGGCCCCGACATTTCTGACGATGGAAACGACAACCCTGAATCGATAGCTAAACGCAGCGTTGTATGTTTTCCTTCCTCTCCCTCTTTATTCGAGACAAATCTTGACTATTAATTGCCCCGGCTCAGAAAGCCTTCTGTGAATCCGGTAATCCCCAAGCTGGCGGTGGCGACGAAGTCATCTACCTCCCTCTCATCACCGAAGCCGCCGAATCTTCCCCAGCAGCCGCTGCCGAATGCGCCTATCTCCTCCGCAAATACCTGAAGAAGGACTACTGGACACGGCCCGATTATCAGTATAACGCCCTTATGCTGGTTCGCATCCTCGCCGAAAACCCCAGCCAGACCTTCACCCGCAACCTTGATGCCAAATTCACCGATACTGCACGCGAGCTGCTGAAGCTCGGTCGCGACGGTCGTGTGCGCCAGATGTTAATGGAGACCTTGACGTCGTTCGAGCAGAAACAGGCCCAGGCTCACTTCGAAGGCTCAGCTCCCGACGACGGTCTAGCTTCCCTGGTTGAAATGTGGAAAAAGGAGAAGGATAAGGCTCAAAAGGCCACTCAAGGGGTTTGTCGTATCCCGCATTACTGACAGACTAAAGAAGAGGTGCTAACATACCCGTACGTTCTTCTAGCGCATGCCTACCCAGTCTTCCCAGCCGCCCTCTCACCAGATTCAACAATTCGCCGCAGCACCTCCAGTAATGATGGGCGCAACCTACGCCGACCCCCATTCTCAGAATATCCACGCTCGAGGCCACGACCGAGGATCATCTCGCCATCGCGGACGGAAACTTCCCGACGCCGTCGAGCTCGCCGCACGTCTCGGAGAAGCCCGCGAATCAGCCAATCTGCTGCAGGACGTCGTCACCAACACCGCACCTGGTGAAGTCCTCGGCAATGACCTAATTAAAGAGCTCTCTGATCGCTGCTCAAAGGCCCAGCGTAGCATTCAGGGATACATTAACGCCGATGACCCGTCGCCTGATAATGAGACTATGGGGACTCTACTCGATGTCAACGAACATTTACAATCCGCGCTGGGCTTGCACCAGCGCGCTATGCTCAACGCAAGAAAACATGTTGCCTCGCTAACAGGCGATGAGGATCGACCCATTAGCCTCGGAGATTCGAATGGGGGGACTGGGTTGGGAATATCAAGAGAATCCTCACCACTGGGTGCTGGGCTAGGTCTAAGCGAACCGTCAGGCTCGGGATCTAGATCAGCACCGAGGTCGAATGGGAAAGGGAAAGAACGAGAATATGATCCCTCATATGCCGGACCATCAGCTGGGCCATCGAGATCAAGGACACCTTTGACGGAAGAGGATCCTTTTAGGGACCCCGACGAGCCAGCGGGTGGTTCAGGTAGTGGTGCTGCTCCTGCTGCTGGAGGTTCTTCGTCACGGTACACAGATAACGAGGCCTCGATGCTTCCCCCAAGGCTTGATATTGAGCCATTCCATCCTGGCTTCGGGACGACACCCAGTTATGTTGGGCGACAAGACAGCGCCATTGGCAAGGAGGCGATGCATGGCGCCGTAGGGAATTCCTCCTCTGGGTCTGGGAGAGCGCCACCTGCTGCAGTGGAAGTAAGCGAGGACGACTACAGCGATGATGGATATCATCCTCCCCCGGGTCCCCCGCCAAAGTCCGGCAAGGACATTGTATATCGATACTAAAACATAGGGGTGGGATGAGGAGGGACCCATATACCATCTATATGAAGCAACTAATACAACACCATATACGATACCAGAAGATGTATGACGATAGGTTGTAACGGCGAGCTATGAAGTGTGCAAAATATCATATCACTCTGCCTGAATCGACGGATAGGCATCGAAATTTAAACTGATACCAAACCACGCTCTAGTTGGAACGAAACGGATTCAATGGGTGTCTTACTTCTTAGTAATCATTATCATAATGTACTGAAGTCGGAAAGTAAATTATATCTTCAAGTTGTAGAGTTATGAGCAGTGGGTTATGTGTGTTTGTGAGAGGAGGAGGCAGCGGGCAGAATGTATGAACAGACCGAGGGGGCTGTTCATACTGAAAGCGGATAGACGAGGCGAATACTTCGAACCTAGGGGGGGATTTGAGGTATTGCCTTCGCCGACAACAATACAGTGCGCGAAGAGGAGGAGGAGCGGAAAACAAAGGAAAAAAAAATTCATAGCGATAGCGATGGCGAAACCATTGAAGCATTTCAAAATATTAATCGATGTCTTCATCTTAAGACGAATGGCATAGGAGTATTACTTCTTGAGTTACATGAAACTTGAGGAGTCTTATGCTAGAGACTGAGAAGCGCCAGGTTGAGAACTTCGATTACTTCTACTCACAAATGATATTCATATTATGTAAAGGCTCAATAGCATGTTTTGGATCATTTGTTTCAATTCAATCTCGGTATGTACAAAAACATACCGTCTCCTCATATTGATATGGAAAATCGCAATGGCCATCATATGCAAAAGTATATACAGAAGAAAAAAAAAGATGGAAAATATCAAACCCCCCACCCTTCAAATGCTTTGTACCCAACCCATAAAAATCCTCAAAAAAAGGCTCCCGTCACATCCCTCGCTTCATTTTCCCCTTTCAGTTCCAAGCCGAACCACTTTACTTTTTTTTTAAGACCAGCCACCAATGGTGATCTTGAAGTTAGTCGGGTTGTTACCCGACACGGTACCAGCGACGTTCTGGCCGTTGGGGCTGACGTCATCGTACGAGAAGGCGTATCCGAGGCCGCCGACCTCGTAATTGTGCACGATGCGGCTGTAGTGGTTCGTCGGGGAGACGGTGTAGTAGCTGCTGGACCCGAGCGAGGGCTGCACGTTGCCGCCACTGAGCAGCAGGGTGGAGCGGTCGAAGGCGGCGCATAGACGCGGGACAACGGCGTAGTGGATGCTGTTGTCGCCGGACTCGATGGCGAAGGGACCCGAGTTGCACCCGAAGATGTCGGCCGTCGTGGGCTTGGGGTAGCCCCGGTTGTCGCCGGCGCAGTTGAGGGTGGAGCCCGAGACTTGGCAGGCGACGTTGCCGCCGCCGTTTTGGGGCGCGATGGTCAGGGCCGACGAGGTGTACTGTGACCAGACAGAGTTCACGTAGGGTTCGAAGTACCCGCTGAAGGCGCCTGAATTACCCGAGATGTACAGGTTGGGAGAGAGGGCGCGGAGGGCCTTGCTGCCGCTGTACTGGCAGAGCTTGGACCAGATCTGGCCGTCGCTGTTGGACTGTTTGGGGACGTGTTAGTCTCTTTTGAAAGAGATGAGGAGAGGGGTGTGTGTTCTGCTTACCTGAGACGTGAGATCAGAGCAGATGTTGTTGACAGACATGCCCTTCAAGCCCTCGACGACCTGCTGGACACCGCCGACAGTGAGACCCATGCCGAGGGGCAGGCCGACGAAGTCGACGTAGCTGATGTTGGCGAACATGGAGCTGCTGTCGTAGTTGAACTCGACGAAACCCCACTGGACGCCGGCATTGGGGTCGGACGGGTTCACGGCCGAGGGCATGACGATGGCGCCGTTGCCGTTGCCGTCAGTGACGCTGTAGAACTTGAGCTGGCCCGCAGCGAACCAGATACGAGCAGACTGGAGGGTTCCCGGGAGGGTGAACGAGGTGGTTTGACCGTTGTTGCCCAGCGCGATGCCGATGGAGGCCGTGATTGGCTGAGGCACGCTGCCGCTCGCGGGCGGGTAGATGTACCCGCCGGAAGAGCCGACGAAGCACGCGTTGCCGTTGTCGTCGGCACCGGTGATGTACATGTACATGCCATTGCCGAAGTTGTTGACGATGGTCATGGGCAGCTGGGCGCTCGCAGTGGAGGCCACATCAGTGTGGTGCGTTGAACCAGAGTTCGATGCGGGGGCATCCTGGATGGTCTGAGGCGGAGCATTGTCGGTGATGATGTACTTGGTCGTGCTGTTCAGGATGCTCTCAGCTGTGATGACTATGTCGTCAACACCGCCGGGCGTAACCTGGGTGCCGCCGCTGGCCGCGACGGTGGCGACCAGGGCCGCAGCCCATGCCAAGCTGAACAAACCACGCATGGTGGATGAGAGGCTAAGAAAAACCTGGGGGAAAAGGAATGGATCCGCGAAGGAAAGGACTGAAGGAGTGAGGCGAGGGATAAGGGACTCGAATATGGCAAGATCGGCGTTGATTTGGGGTCTTATATATTCGCTCGCGAGACCCCGTCTCTAGTGGGATCTGATCTGATCTTCTCCTTTCGTCCAAGAAGCCAAGGAGACCCTGTCACGGCCTCGCATATGCTGTTGTCTAGCAAAAATAAGCGAATGTGGAGGCGGCTCTGCTCGCATAGGATCTGTAATTGTGAGCTCGGGTTGGGATGATGTTGGTGTTTCCCCAACGGCTAATTTGATACATCTCAGAAATCTTACTAGCTTTAAGCTACTGGGCACTTTCTCGCAAAGTTACCTTCTCTTTCTGGAACTTGAGCTTCTTCACGCGACTGCGTGAAGCGGGTCATTTCCCGCTGAGACAATCCCCATCCTTAGACCCGAGTCCCTGGTGGGCGCTACACCACCACTGGGGGCCCAGGGGGGTTCAGTCGTGATCGACAAGGCAATTACTGAGGTATTGTTAGCTGGACCCTTCGCCTTCGCTGATCCGGGTTGCGCTCCGGATCAGCATAGGAATCCCGCCATATCCAGCAGGGCGGGATGAACTGTGATCGTCGCTGATGGGAGGATTTGCTTTGGTAACACGAGGTTGGTAGTGGAATGACATTGAGATAAGGTTTGAATTACGAATTCCCTTCGCGACAAACTATGATGAATCTCTAGTAAGGTCCATCACTGCTAGCCAAGCAGTCACTGACGCCATCACAGTCATCTACCTCTACCCATCTCCTTGCTATTACACGGTCTTGACCTGCTGCCAAGTTTTCCTCCAACCCGGGCAAGGAAAGTCCAATGCTTGCGATCTGTCATGCACAACGTACGCTTCTGAGATAGTCGTGCACAAGAATGTATAGTTCCATCGGCTTCTCGATAACTAAATCGTGAGTAAACCTAACCTACCTACCTATATCGGTTATGTCTATCCAGTCTTGTGCGATCTAATTGGATGTAAGTGTCCCTGAGTCGCACTGTTCTAACGGCCCTTGCAGGGTGGCGGGCAGCCTCTACTACCTCGTCTACATGGCCAAGGCACCAAAAGGGGCGTCGTTTGGCGCCTCTTTTCCCGACCTCGGTTTGTCGGGATCCATTACTACATTTAGACCAGGCCAGTGATTTATCATGACGAGCATGACTTTTAGGTATCTTTCCCTCATCCCATCTTTGGAATTTGTCCGAATTTACGACTCCCTAATCTCGAAAGGGAAATCATTTGTTGATCACAAGGTTCATGCAGGTACGCGCTTATGCGGGTTTGCTGCACGTGGATTTATTCTATAACGCCCACCCTAGTCTGCGATTTCACAAGTTCGTCTCGTCCAGATCTGGTCACCTCACTCCCAAGATTGGTTCGAAAAAGAAATCGATAGCGCCGGCTTTCCAATACAAAAAGTCTCGGGCACTTCTTGCTAGATCTCTAGCAGCCTGCCTATTTTGGAAATGGACCCTGGGAACTTTTAAGTTTAGTTAGTTACATGTAAGTAATAGCGGCCACTTAATTCAACTGGGTAAGTCAGTATACACACGGCGCGGACATACCGAATCTCATAACTCCTCCCACTTCGCTTAATTAAAAAGTCGTCTCTCTATTATACCGAAGAGTTATTGTAGAGCCGGATTCTGTGAAGAGAGCCTTTGTTGCGATGTTGAAGTGTTGAGCGATCGCATTGCTTACTAGATATCACATCAGTCTCTCCTCAATACAGCAACCATCCTGAAGGGTCAGGTTCATCCCAACCCCAGATCGCCAAGCCGCCGAACTACAGAAGAGCCGAAGCCACCAAGGACACTCCACGTTGACGCTAAATCAACTCTGGGTAGGCAGAAACAGCGTGACTTTCGCGTGTCCCTGTTACACCCGTCACCTGACGTACCGAACTGCCTTCGTCGTCAGAACCCACCCGCAATTTGGACGTTGGTTCTGATCTGGGGTAAGAATTGTCGTGGTAGCCAAGCCCAACTGCCCCCCTTACCCACGGACTATAGTCATGAAGGCATGTTACGTTAGTCTCGAATGCAGGCTACTCGGGTTCCTTTCCTCAATGGGTATCACTAACTCACAGCCAAGCAATTATCACCGCGATTTACATTCTGGTTGAGAAAGATGAACTATGGCCCTTTTGGTGGGGGTCGCTCCATGCGTTCTGTCAAGTTCGCAGCGGCTAGATTACATCTGCAGACTTATGCTGGTGTCATAGATCGCAGTTTGATATTTATGATCGAGAGTTGTTGTTAGTTGAAAGTTAGAGGCTGGAGACTTCCGGGAATTCGGGAGACCGGTAACCCGGTTATTGTGAGTATCGCGACGGTGTATCCCACGATAGGTAGGTAATGTAGGTGGTATTACTATGGTCGTTTTGTAACGTTTCTCCTCCCCTCCCCCTTCGACATTCAAACCCTGATTATTGACGGTAGTCCAAGCATAGGGTTAAAAAAATTACCACCGAAGTTAATCCATCTCCAAACACACACGTTTTGCATCCCTATTGCTGGCGTCGCGACTTCCTCTTCTGCTACTCATGCAGACTTGGCGAAATCGGGGAAGAACATGCGCATCATGCGATCGTGATATCGGACCAGGTTCGGATGAGACAAGATGGCATGTCGAAGCGGCGTGTTGAAGTGCTCGCACATGGCAGTCGCAAGCTGTCCGAAGATGCTTGCATCGGATCCGTAAGGGCGGTCTCCCAGCAGGAAGTCTTTATGCCCTAGTAGTTGTGAGAGTGCCGAGTATCCACGCTGGACGATGTCGAGGATCTCATCCGGACTATGTCTGCTGATACCCTGTGCGTAAAGATGATCCAGTTGCTTTTTACGCTGTGCCTGAAGGACGGAATCCTGTTTTCTCCGTCAGTAACGTGCCACCCACGGTTCAATCGAGTTAAGAGTTTCACATGATAGCTTACCCGTATCTCAACCGGAAGAGCATCGAAGAAGTGAGCTGCGCCGATCTCGAAATTCTTGTCGACGAACCAGAGTTGGTAGTTTATGGCATAATGAAGACTGTCTTCAGCAGTGCGTTCCGCACTCCACGCTGTAGCCTTCTGAAGATCGCTCAACCCCTCGTCTAGGTCCTTCCCGTACTTTTTCTCTAAGTACAGCCGGATGAAATGCGAGTCTTCTACCAAGGTGTCGCCGTCCATGATGACTGGCATCCTCCCCTTCCGAAGCTTTCCTTCCGCCATCATTGCAACGATACTATGATCATCCACGGTGAAGTCTAGCCCCATCATCTTCAATTGGACCCATGATTTCATCACATACGGCGAGAGGCATGGAAGTCCGAAAGATGGCGGCGCACCGTACAGAACGATCCTGGGTTGAGATTTCTCGGTATTTGCCATGACGAACGATGGGATTTGAGTGTGAATGTGAGTATGATCGGAAACTTGAGCGTGAGTAGTAATCGACGGGATCGCTTTCACTGTCTATCGGTGCAGCCTTATATAAGAAAATTAAGCTTACACCAGGGTTGCCGGCCTTTTGATTACACATTTGTTTGCCTCGTGACGAACGTAACTTTCAAATAACCAAAGGTCGGCCGAGCCTTTACGATGTCCGATTCAGGTTGCATTTGGATCTCCAGATACATACCGGCGGGACTGTTAAAGTTATAAATGTTGCTTACATGCGTATTCAACTTCAATTGTGCATTTAACTATGTTATATCTGATGTAATATAATACCATATACCATAGCATGAATGAAAGGAAGCATCAATAATCAAGTCGAATGACGGCACGGATAGCGTCGATGAAGTTCCGGCCCCACCTATTCTCCCTATTTTGGCCTGGAAATGTGCAGCTTCTAGTTTTCCGAAGTCCGGGATATATTAATAATCAACCCTCGTGAGAACTCAATTCCAAGTATAGACATCTTACACAAATGGGCAAAGAATAGGTAGGAAAAGACGTGGAAGAATGCCAGACAGTAGATAGAATAGCTTACCAACCCATAACACGTCTATTACAATGCATCTACATCAACTCCCATTGAAACCGTACAGACTAAAGAACACCTTTTCGTATTTCTCAATTTCCAAACTGAACAGCGTCAAAACATCTCTTTTCCTTTTTCATTCCGACGTCTCAGACTTCAGTCTCTCATCTATCTTGCCGAAAGTCATCCCAGCTCATCCCCGCATCCGCACATTCCCGCTCTTTCAACTTCCTGCCCTTATTCCTCATAAAACACCAAAGCCCTCACCTCAATACTCTGCCTAAACTTAGCATCCTTCGGCGTCGCAGGATCATCAAAAGCCGTATGCGGCGTCCGCGTAGCCAGCCCCTCCACACCATCCCGCTCACCCTGGCCCCAAGAGTCATAACACTTAAGCAGCACGACCTCGTCGGGCGTCATATCCTTGACGTAGTGAAACCGATGGCTCTCATTCGCCGCAACAGCCATCGTCTCGCCGCGCGCCTCGTACCCCTCCGTAGAGTTGTAGGTCGACTCGTCGGGCCGGACTTCGGTGCCGCGGTGGTCGTATTTGGATTTCGGGGTGCTGCTGCCACTGCTGTTGCTGTCTGAGCTGACGAACGCCCCGCTGTCTTTGCGCTTGGGGTACAGTAAGTCAACAGCAATGAAGTCCTTCGGCTCCGTACTCCGCCAATCCACGACCGCGAGCGGGTGATCCGCCGCAGGGTGCCCGATCGGCCGCCACACATTGATAAGCTGGAATCGGCGCCCAGGTTTCAAGAATTCCTCGGCTTCGGCCTCAGGTAGATGTCGGCGCACACGCGCTATCGCCGCGTCGGTAGTCTGGTCAACGTGGACTTGGTTCACGGGAGCGCGCGCGGCGTCGGGTGTCCGGCGGCGGATGGTATGATCAAAGATAACGACCTTAGCGACCTTCTTCCCCTTCCCGCTGTTTGAAAGCTGCGCCTCGCAATCCGCCCTCAGAAGCCTCTCGATATCATCATAGTAGGGACCACGCACAGCGGCTTCGTCGAGGAAACTATCCGCGTTCAAGGTCTCCGGCAGCGGTGACCGGAGCACGCCGAACCCCGCCTTGTCCGTGTTGAAGTCAGCACTCGCCGAGACCTCCGGGGTGGCTGGTAGACTGTCGGTGAAGACGCCGCGGAGATCGTGCACTGTGCGTGGCACCGAGGCGAATTGGAAGGATGTGGCGTCCGAGTCGACTTTTACCCATTGTTTGCCGGCGTCGGGCTTGAAGAGGGCTGTATCTATGTGTTTGAAGTTGCCTGTGGTGGTGGCCATTGTGATGTGTCTTTGTCTTTGTTGGTGTCTTATTGTGGTGGCTATAGTTTTAGAAGTAGATGCAATTGTTATTACGCTCTTAATTAGTGGCGATAGTAGTAGAATTGACGACAATGGAAGAGACGGGTGTCTAATGCCTCTTATGTTGTGTAATGCTGAGGTGGCGATATGCCGGTAGTCGTGGAAGATTGTCCGGGATATGATGACTATCGAGTGGGGGTCGATGCGCAATGCTCAGCGAAATATAGCTCGTTGATGCGGGGCTGCAGCTGAGGAGGGGTCGATGTTGATGATCTCTCAGCTGAAGTTGAGAATGTGTTCAATCTTGAGGTTTAGATGGCGAGGATGAGGAAATAATCTGATGAATTATCTAGAACGTATGATAGCTTTGGTATATTGTTATATCGATGAGTGCAAATGGTGAAGTTGTATTGTGTAGTTGATGATTTTATGTTTTCTTGCCTCTAAATCAACGCTAAGTCGAGGACATCCACGAAGCTTTATATAGCAGAGAGATTTCACACTCCCCAGTGATTCAAGAGATGTAAAACGCAAAAACGACTCGTACAGATCAATCACATCATCGCACAATGCCCCTAGGCTGACATAACAGAAAATCGCACAATCGACCTATCGAGGAATGTAACCCCGTAAATCGTCAATAATAAAATCCCCGACGCCTTTCCCCTGGTACCAAGGCGCGTTCCTTCCTGCCCAGTCGGTTCAGAGCGCAGAAAAAGCGATCCCGCCGGTGCGGTACTCGGCTGGACACGGCATGGCATCATGGCCGTTCTGTGGATAGAAATGCTGCTCTCCGTGTATGTTGGTCAGCCATCGTCAGATTGCGTGCTTTGATCCAGACGGCTGCTCCGGGGCAGCCCTCCCTTCAACCAATCAAGAACTGCAGATGTAATTACCAACCTATCGGCCGTTCGTTTCTCCTGTATAGATATCTCCGCGGCTACACCCTCTTGAGCGATAAAAACGCTGCACCCTTTCAATCTGCAAAAGCTTCTAGCCTAAGCGTGCTTTCAATATCACGTTTACTTTCTTCACATGATGTAAGGGGGAACACAAAGGGCGTATTCGTGATCTGCATTACGTCAAGTTTGGAATCATTCTTCATGTGACGTTTCGCATCTCTTTCACGGTTCTCACGAAACTGATAGAATGACGATGACTCGTTCCGAAGATCAGTATTCCTCTTTTTCCTATTCAACAATCAATATGACCTAGCAGCCCATCACCTTGATTTTCTTTTGCAGTCGTTCCGGGAGATCGCCCATCTTCACAAGACCTTTCTGTACACAATCTCCCCAAAAGAAAAAGGCCCTATCCTGCGCGTATCCAAGATAGTTGAACTCAGCCGAGCCCGCTTCCTCTTCCTCCTCCGCCGGAGCAGCCCCATTGGCCCCGTCCGGCACTTCGAGAGTGCCTGCCGTGTGCGTGGTGGCCTCCGGATTGAACCCCGGGATCTTGGCTTGCATGACACCCCACGCGACCCACTGTGCGCTATTGATCGTACGCCATAGTTGAGTTTCCTCTATCAGTGCCTTAATCTGCTCTTCCGTTTGCTCCGTTTGAATCTTCTCTGTCTCCTTCCATCCTCCAGGTGGAACTCGGGCATCAAGCATGAACTCTACTATGGAGCTTGTAGATGCAGCGCCTGGGGTAGTCGCGCCGGGAGCAGGTGTAGTAGGACCCATGGTAGGCGTAGCCAAAGGTGTCAAGACAGGTGTCTGTGCCTTGGGGTGCGGGAACTCTGGTCTATGAGTGACATATGCCTTGACGAAACGGTATTGTTCTTCTGGAGTCGGGTATCTCCTGTGATCACAGACGTAATCCGCTGTTTCATCATGATAATTGTAACACCACTCAGTGAAATGGTTGGCGAATTCGAGGCCACGTACATTGGGACCGGAATACTCAAAATCAATGACAACTAGCTGCTTATGTTCGTAATGAGGTTGTAACAAGGGTGATTTCTTATCTTCAGGCCGAACCCTTAGAATGTTGCCGTATTGGGTCTGGCAGCTAGTCAGTTATTGAGTCCCGAAACCAATAGTCGAGAACTTACATCGTTGTGACTAAAAATGAGATGATCTCGAACAACCTTAGAGTTTCCGTATCGTTCAAGTATGTACTGCCGATATTTATAAACCATAGCCATGAATGTCGGCCAATCCGTCCCACAAACAAACCCGTGCTCTTTCCAAGCATCAGCAACGGTGTTGAACGGACCTGGCTTTCCTATGAGAAACTGTTCATCTAGGTAAGTCATAGTTTGGGAGACTCTATCGACCCAGCTGTCCCAGTTCTTCAACACATTAGGTCCGCCATCTTTCTCTTCTTGCAACAACTCGATTCCGTCATGGAGCTCTCTCATTCGCTTGGCGATTTGTTTTGATGTGTCAGGATCCCTCAGGTCTTCTGCGGTCAGTGTGATTGCGTCAAGATATTGCTCAAAGCGTCCGTTGGCGAATGTCCCTAGCAAGCGCGGGCCAATCTTCTTTCGAGCTAGACGCCGCAATACATTGAGCTCGTTCTCTCGATCAATGATATGCTCAACATGTGGGCCATATACACGCAGAAGCAGTTTCGCCGGAGACTTCCTACCGATATTTGGCCTCCACTTCGATTTGTCAGGTGGATTGACTACGTAGATGGCATTGGTCATGGCACCGCTGAGTCGAATGACGGAAATGAGATTGCCTCCATCAAGAGGGACTCGTCGCCAACCCTTCAATCTAAGCGTATGAGCTAGTCGAATGATTTCGTTCTTGAAGGTGATCCAAGCTTTGCGCTCCTTGTCTCCGTGGTGTTTGGACGAAGATTGGGTAGCTTCTTGAGCCTCCGCGCTACCCATAGTGTAGCTAAGCGTCTTCGTGTTGTCGAGAATCGCATCGCAACTTGGAACAAGGATATCGCCATCGTACCATTCCGTGTCGGACGACGCACTGACGGTTTTATGCAGCGTAAGCGACCGCCGCTTCTGCTGCTTCCTCCCCGATTTAGGACTGTAGGGAGGGACGGCGTTGAGCCCCAAGGAGCTCATGCTGTCATCAATGATCTTCTGAAGCCTCTCGAGTGAAACCTCGCTGGACTGTGAGTCAATTGAATAGCTCCGTGCTTTGCTAGTGCTCGGTAGGGATCCGGAAGTTTCCGCCTCGGTCTCGACCTCTTCGGATTGAGGCCTCCTACGACTTGAATGCATCCTTCGCGATGCCCTATTCTGCTTCTTAATTCTCTCATGTTCCAGCCATTCAGCCACTTGCGCAATGAGCCTCTCGCCCACATGATCTAGCCGATGTCGATGTCGGTGATGTGATTGCGCAGGCTCTGTAGGGAGCTGCTGAGGCGATTGACTGATTGGTAATGAAGAAGCCATCGCTTCTGAGCTTGTTTGGCTGAGTAAAGAAGGTCTGAGTGAACTAGTGGACGTGACAGGTGAGCGACCGCTAAGCCGGCGAGCAAGTCCTGCTGAAAACTGCTTTCTTGGCAAAGTTTCTTCCGGATTGACTGGCTCAGGCTCGGGTTCGGCGATTTGAACAGCTAAAATGAGTTGGTAGTGAGCGCGTGATGTCATTTCTTTGTGGGCGAAAAAGACTGTGTATGATTCACAATCACTTGATTGCGGGGTAGAGAGATGGATGTCCCTTGAATTGAAGGGAACAAAGACAACCGAGATAACATTTCCATGTTTGATTCGGCCCCCGATTAGCTGGGCACCTAAACAAGTAGGTACCAACGGCGTTGGGCGCCACTCATTGTTTAGTAACCTTGGTTTGACCATTGTTGTAATCGTACTGGAGTACGGCAAGGCAAACAAAGACTTGAATTTAAGGAAATCACCCACCCTTGATACTGGAAGTACCGTTGGCATGATCAGTCGTGGTGTCCTCGTCTTGTCTCATGGCTGAACGAAGCGGTTGAGGCTCTTCAGTGATGAGATTTGAGGTGGTGTTGGACGACGACATATTTGCCCTTTTCTCACCGACAACGGGTGACGGGCTGTGCTAAAGCTTATGGTAAAAGCGACGTCAGGAGAGGTCGCCCGAGGCCAGTAGCGGTAGCAGTGGCACAGAGGCTGGAATTCGGGTATATCAATGGTCAGACTCCTGCATTTGAATCACCTTTCCCCGTATCACCGAGCGTCGCAATTGGAGCACGTGAGCACACCGAATCTTTTCGGTTCTAATTTCGTCGAACGTAGGATTGTGTTGCCTTTGTGACGTGGGTAGGTTGCTGCGTTCTAGGCTCCCACAGACGATGGTCAGTAGAGCCGATAAGGGACTTTCTTACTCCAGACTAGGGATAGCTCGTGCCACGACAATGGAACCAGGAAAGGACCCTTAAATCAGGTGATGAATTCGGATGTTGAGAAGATTGTGTCGGGTACCATCGAACGAAGTGATGTCAAGGCCTCAATTTAGCAATAATGAATTTACAAAACTGTCGTGTCGTTTTTGGTTGTGGTCACTTAGAACAGAATAGGGTGTACATGATCCAAGGATGGACCTTTCATATGTACAAGGAACAGCACGTGCATTTTCGGTTCTGCATTATCGCCTTACGGACCAATGACGTAGCACAGTCTTTATGCATTGCCCCTTACCCCATTTCTCCATACTACGACATCGGATTCTTCCATGTTTCGGATCGTTGCATGTGAGATCGATGATTTGCCTATTTTTTCAAAGTTTCATTTTCTTGTCCATTTTCCTGCTTGAAAAATCATACGTAACACAAGGGCTATACGTATTGCCGTTCCGACGACTCCCATCAAAACGCTCGCTTAGAGATAATTGCGAGACTTTAACGTTGTTTGAACAAAATCTGTTCGCCCTCAAAAACACGAGAGGCTCGCTATTCCTTTACAACACATTCATAGTCGTCGCCTTAGGAGACGAACTGCCTCAACCGTTCAACTTTGATTTTTCAACTACAAGGCTGCGCAACACTGGCTATATCAACTAAGTTATGCCTATAGTCCTTTATCTAATGAACAACATTACTGAAGTAGTTAGACCTTAAAAGATATCTACCATCACCCATCTATATGAAGTCGCAGTGTTCGATTCCCTAAAGTGCCAATCTTTTTTTCTCTGTTATCAATTGTCAACAGGGGAGCGTTGAAAGGCATTCGGATGATACATGTATCTGTATATACTTGTTCATCACACACTTGATGGATGCCTCTATCTCCCAGGCCTACCTCAAAAGCCCGGGAAAATCGGAGACAGTACGCACAGCGCGAACAAGCCTGGGTAGGTTCATATTAAATATGTTCATGTATTTGGAGCAGCCATGCTAGCATGCTATGCACATATATATATATACTTCCCTCAAGCCTCATCAGGGACCTGTCTCCAATACTTATCGCCCAACTTCCTCTGCAACAGCTTTTCCTCATTGAGCGCCCAGTCTAGCGCTTGTTGCACATCTTCTACAATAACATCTGGGTGCTCTGATGAATGGGGGAGGCCATCGCGCTCCTTATCCCAGACTCCCGTTTTCACAAGTATCGAATGCCATCTCGCATCCGGGTTTGTCTTCCTGTGAGCGTTGGCGCCGGCAATATCGCTGGCTGGGTTATCGCCCACCATGTAGACGCGCCTAAGGTGTGCGCTGCCACCCTTCTTTTGATCTTCCTTCTCCCGGTCGATACCGAACATTTTCGCTCTCGAGCTGAGCAAGACCTGGTCTGCATACTGGTACGTCCGGCTGTACGGCTTGCCGATGATTGTCCTCAGTGGGCCCGTTGAGCCTCGTGTGATCTTGTGCCAAATACCAAAGATGGCACGTTCGAACGCACCCTGTCCCAGGCGTGGGAGATGGTAGTTGGCACTCCAGAACATGTCGGGGTTGCTAAAGTATAGCCGAGGCTGTCCATCTCTATCCGATGTCGCCCTGTTTTTGTTCCTTGCAGAGTAAGTTCCTAAGACGCCATTCTTGGCAAGAAGCAAGTCGATGATGATTTGGATATCAAGCGCCCAGTCGCGCGGGTCGTTGAAAACGAAGATGGCCTCGATTTTAGGGTTAGGATTTGGTAATGGCCGTGCCGTAGATTGATAGTATTCCATCCGTAACGGGTCGAATGGAAACACCGTCGGATTTGCCACTAAGATATCCGCGGGAGTGATAACCTTGCGGAAACCATATGCCTCTGCTATTCTGCGACATTTCTCCGGGTCAGATCCCGTGACTAGGATATTATGATCTGCCAGACCATGAGGGAATTTAAGCTGCATAGCATCAGGCTGGGATTCCCAGTTGCCATGGACGAGCTGCTTGAACGGTGTATGGGATTGCACAAAGTTGTCGGTTGTGAGCTCAACGCCAAGCGCCTCGCTAAGGCCCGCTACTCGCTCCTCCTCGTGCTTGCCACCGCCATTAGTGAGAAAAATGAATGGGATTTCACGTTCCTGGAGATATCTGAGCGTCTGTGTCGCCCCCGGGATAGGCTTTGCGACATGCAAGAGGACGCCATCGATGCTGTCTCCAGAAGATTAGCTACATGTTGTTCATGATGCCTCATTCTACATGACTTGATAACTGGACTCACTCAAAGGCAAATGCAAATGGGGGTATTTCCTTCTTCTTCTCAATGTCCTGTGAATACGAACGTGACGACGAGACGAGTGGTGTGAGTGACGGTATCTTCCTGGACTTCCATCTGGCCGTTGAACAGGTGGCCAGCAGCGGTGCAGCACAGCTCTGGTCTCGCAGGTGGGGCCGGGAGAGACAGCTTAAGGCCCGCGACGCGGTACGTGACGTGTGCATCTCGAGCTCGGTGAGGTTTGCAATGCAATGGGATTGCTACCAGCTCACTGTCATATCATTTGTTTAGTTAGCGATCAGATTGGAGCAAGCCTGTAATGCAAGGGAGAAGGAAGATCAAGCTTTCTTTTCAGGGGCCAATGACATTGGCTCGCCCTCTTGGAGATGCATTTAACAATGTCTCCGTTCAGGTACATATGTAGGAGGTTAGGATTTACCTAATCCACTGTGGTCTTTCCTCCAATCAACTGTCGTATTAGTCGTCGGTTAATATCAACCTCCGACAAAACCCAATAGGCTGGTTTGGAAATGGAACATTGACGGGTGTATATATCGAGGATAGGGAAATGCGAGACCAAGTATTTCTGCTCGAGGATAATGTTTAATCGATGAAGCAAGGGGAGGTATATGGGAAGTGCCAGCAAGCTAATTTAGGGGTAAGGCAAGTCAGACCAAGCCGGTGACGAGTCGGTGCACAATTTGACTGTTTCACAACATTGGTGGCTATTCAATGAGCAACTATGGATTTGGCTCCTAAGTAAGACAGACTCTCGTCTAATAGAGGCATATGATACAAGTTCATGTACAATACTATCACAATCGAGGGGAGCTCCGTCCTGTCATATAATACATATTTTCCCACTCATACAAGACTAATCATCCACCATCATCTTTCAACATTACTGCTCAGTATCCCGCTTGCTAAGACCTCCTCTCCAATCCTTAACATGATCCAGTATCAGCTTCGCCGCCTCCGACGGACTATGCTGGCGTCCCAGGGCCTCGACAAAGTCTCCCTCGGGATCCATAAGGTAGAAATAAATGCTGTGATCAACGAGATAATCCTGTCCAGGTTTGACATCCTTCGGTGTGCTAAAGTAGACGCGGTACGCCTTGCAGACGGCCTTGATCTCCTCGTATGTGCCCGTCAGACCCGTGAACCCGGGGTGAAACTCGGCAAGGTAGGATTTGAGGACCTTGGGGTCGTCACGCGCCGGATCGCAGGTGATGAAGACGGGCTTTACAGTGCCAGGTCGCTCGGCTTCGACGAGGTCGTACATGCGCGCCATCTTGTCGAGTTCGTCGGGGCAGATATCGGGGCAGTGGGTGAAGCCGAAATAGACCTAAGAGAGCAGAGTTCAATTGATTAGTCGGTTATCTATTGCGAGTAGATCAACTCAAGCAGTCCACAGCCCAGCTCCATCCGCATGGAAGCCCTCCCTCACCCCTAGGTTGTGGGAAGTAAAAGTGAATTCAAACTCACCAAAGCATGCTTCCCCTTCAAATCCTCACTCGAAAACGGACGACCCTCCTGATCAACCAAATGAAAAGCCCCTCCAACCTTGGGCTTCCCTACGCCCTTTGTAGCCTCAGCGATGCGTTTCCGCTGCATGCGCTGCTTCTCGCTCTCGAAGTACCAGACGAGGCCAACACCGACAATGACGAAGAGCACGCCCGCCTTCCAGCTGAACGGGCCCGTGCGGTAACGGCTACGCGCCTCTTCGACGGTCTTGAACTTGAAACGGCGTTGTATCGAGGCCGAAGAAGAAGCATTTATTTGTAACGGTAAAGGAAGGCGTGGTGAATTCAAGGTGGATGTAAGAAGGGCTTGTCGGTTGGGCTTGGTGTGCGAGGAGGAGGAAGAGCTCGAGATGAGGCGCTGGCAGGACACTGGGGTTTGCCGCTGGGATCGCAGTACAGACCGTAAAGCCGCTCGGGATGGCGATGATAGAGACCGCGACATTGTGAGTTGAAAGTGTTGCAGACGTGCGTGCTATTCAATCTGTGTCGAAAAGTTCAAGCTGATTGAATCATCAAGAAAATCAATGCTACAGGCTCGACAGCATCTAGCTTCCCGAGCTCCACTCTTTTTTCTCTTTTTAATGGGGCCTCGAGCAACTTGGAGGGATGGCTGCTTCTGGTCTCTCATTCGTCGGATATCATGTAAGGTCAGGGATGTCGACAATTGTGATCTTGTGAGCAGCGACAAGTTTCAACCACCTATCAGGATGCAGGTGAGGTCATGATGGATGAACTCACTTTGGTCTAGAGTTTCGAAAAGAACAGATGTCTGTAAGGGGTCGTCAGGTGACCAGAAAACCTCTGGCATCTTGTCTATGTCTACATCCCTCGAGCTTTCCAAGAGTTTGTTTCGAAATCTTAGCTTCATCATCTTTGTAAAGACACAATCTTAAATCCGTTGGCTTCTCATTCAACCATCCTATGAACGACTTAGTATACACTCCGGCCCGTCCTTGTACAGGGACAGCCAATCAATAATGCTTTCTTTCTTTTCCCTGTCCGTCAACATTTTCACGCCAACCCTAATCTACTTTTACCTCAACGGTATTCGCGACTCCAGATATTAACCAGCTTGCCCATCTCAAGGTTCCTGGGCTATCTGCTAATATCCCACTGGGCGACCGCCACTGAAGTAAATTCGAAACGAAAGAGAAAATGAAAAGGGACAGATCGCGCAATGCAATACCATGCTTTGCAAATGCCATCAAATGCTCGTCATTGGTTGTCCGCCGTGCCCATCGTCTATCAACTCATCCTCGCCATATTCGAAGACCCAGCTGGTTCAAAAGAAGAAGAAAGAAAGAAAGAAAAAAGATAATGCCCATCTGAAACCCCGGTTTTTGTGTCGTCTCCACAGTACGATACGCCATCGCTACCGTTTAATTATTAAGTGGCCCCTGATTTGGTCGACAAGGGCGCTCTGACAAGGACTCCATCACAATAGAGACAGTATCATCAGAAACAAATATGTAGCGGGGCGCAGATGTATGACAGTTATGGACCAGCTACATTCGGTCTTGTTCGTCACTTGATTATCGTTGATGGCTGACTTGGCTGGCGCTCGTACGGCTTCGCTCCTCTTCCTCCTCCAGCACATCACTAAGGCGAGTCGGATGGTGGTGGCGAGGCTCCCAATCCTGGTAGCCGGAGCCACTGTAGTCAGGCGTAGGTGCGCCATACTGTGGTGGCTCCGGAACCGAGACAGGGGCTTGATACGTTGCGGGCTGTGTCGCGGGGGTCTCGAATTCTTCTGATCTTTCGTTAGCATCCTGGTTTTGCCCGGAAGACCTACCAGCAGGTTTTCTGCGTTTTGTCAGCTGCAAACTCACCTTCACTGAAATCTCCCTCTGAGCCGTAGCTTTGTTGATGGTGGACAGATGAGGGAGTCTGCATGACTGGGTTGCCGGCAGAGGTAGTGACCGGTTGCACGGCAGGTGCCTGGCTGTACTCGGCGCGAGTACCTCGTGGAGTCGGCGGCTGGTTATAATCCTGCACCTCGGGCTGCGCGTAGCGGGGATCGCGGCTGCTGTTTCCTCGGCTCACACCTTGGGTCATGGGAACAACTTGCACACCACCGACAATAGTGGGCTGGCCAGACTGGAGTGACATGGTGCGTTCTCGTTCTTCTTGCTCTCTTCGACCAAGCTCCTCCCAAGCGCGACGTGCCTCTTCCTTTGAGATGGTCAGCTCCTTACGCAACTCTACAATCTGCTTCTGGAGCCTAGTTGACCCCTGGTCTTGCTCTAGTGCCTGGCGAATGGCATCGTCTCTACTGCGCCTCTCCTCTTCGAGCGAAGCTTCGAGCATGGCAGTAATCTCATGATGTCTCTCAAGCTCGGTGCGCGTTTCCATGAACCATCGTTGAAACTTGCGCTCCGAAGAAGCTCGTAAGCGCTGCAGCTCAACCATGGCATGGAACAGATTCGCGCCTGCAGACGAAAGATCTGTGACTTGTCGGGCCAACTGCGACTGCATGCTATCATTCTGGATTTCCGTTGAGTTCTGCTCCAATCTACGGATCCAGAAACTTGTCAATCCCTCCCAATAGGCCGAGAGCGTCTCCCACCGCTCAAAAGCATGTGGGAATGAGTTTCGCCCCCGACCTATCGCCGACGAGTTTGCTGCAAGGCCAGGAGCTTGTGGCTGCAGAGTGGGAGCACTATTTGGCTCTGCACCAGCTCCGCTTTGAGCCGGTCTGGAGGCAGATGGCTCGTTATGTGCTGGTCGGGGCGCTTGAGAAGCGATATGAGGGTATGTGGTACTTGTGCGACCAGGATCAGGCTGTTGGGCGGCTCTTCGCGAATTAGACGGGTCTGCGTTGGTGGAGGGGACTTGATTGGGTCTCGAAGATGGCTGCTCCATACGCATTTGTTGGGGTTGTTGCTGTGTCGAAGCGTTAGGATATGTGCCAGCGCCAGCAGAAGCCGCTTTGCGTTCCTCGGCCTCTCTTACAGCTCTGCGTTCTGCCTCTCGTCTCTCTGCTTCTGCTTGGGCACGGGCCTCGGCCTCGAGGTGTTCCCTTTGCAATCTTTCTTGCTCCTTTCGCTCCTTTTCTCTTCTTGCTTCACGTTCCGCGCGTTGCGCCATGATCTGCTTAGGACCTATGATGCCAGAAGGCGAACCGGTAGCAGTGGGACGTCCGCTAGGGGCACGGATGGATGAGGAACCGTTGCCATTGGATGTGGCAGGGCCTCTGCCGCCCATCAGGTCGGCCATCTGTGCGTATTGCTCGACGGGATCAATGGACAGGGGCTTTGGACCACGCAAGGTTGCCTCTAGGGTATAGAGAACGGCGAGGTGTGTATGCTTGGAGATTCGGACAATGGGATGAGGCTCGATTGGGTTCGAGTCGAAGGTTGTCTGGGTGATTCGATCTCGAAAAGAGGAAGATTGAGATGAGGTTGCTACTGAACTAGTGGTGAGGTGGTCCTGCGAGAGCTGTCGAGTAGCTCTAGGCCGGTCAGGTGTGCGTTTGCGCCTGGGGCTCTCTTTGGCGAGAACGTAACGACCAGTCGGACTGAGGGTCACAGCAACACGTGGCGGAGACTTCTGTTTCTGTTGTTGCCGTTCTGAGCGAGGACTAGGAGTCGCAGAAAAGTTGGGAGTGCGACGAAGTCGGCGTTCTGGGCCTGGAGTTGACCTCGCAGTAAGCGGCGACCGGTGCACAAGACTTGACTGCTGGCGCTGGTTTGGGGTGTTGTGAGAAGGAGGTTCGTTAAGGTCGTAACGGTCATAAACAGGTGTGGTGGGATTTGAGGTGGTCAACTTGGCAGCTTGGGTAGAAGCTGGAGAAGACAAGGTGAGAGAGGGTTGGTCACCACTTACTTAACGAA
The DNA here is from genome assembly GCA_022578795.1 of Xylariaceae sp. FL0255. NCBI lineage: Eukaryota > Fungi > Ascomycota > Sordariomycetes > Xylariales > Xylariaceae > Xylariaceae sp. FL0255. The sequence goes on along the minus strand of MU388828.1, from coordinate 322,004 downwards.
GTGGTGATGGAGGGTTGTGTGGGTAGGTAAGGATGCAGAGTCTGTCCAAAAAAACAGACGCACAAAGTTTGGGGAAGGGACCAAGTCACTTTCAGAATTATGTGACAGTTCCTAGTAGGTATGTTGGTAAGTGGTAAGAAAGTAGAGGTTATGTGTGTGCGCAGAAAAGTTAAAGTGCGGGTGTGGGTGTATGTGCGGTGAGTTGTGACGAGTTTGGGGAGGCTGGGGATGGGATTTGCGACAGTCAATTAATTGGTGGCGCAGTGAACGTGGATAGGGCGTCGCGACTCTCTAAAACTGTCAATGCGCCCAACACGCGTGCGCTTTCCTTTCAATTACCTCAAAATGAGATTCAAGGGCTTTTTCATAATCAATAGCCCAATAAAACAATGGTCGCATCGTCTGATGATTGTCGAAGATGAGTGTTGGCGAGTGAAAGTAGTTGGGTGATGGGGGAGAATAGATGTCTTTGCGCGCTGTCACTTCCACCTCTTCTCTCAACTCAAACTCTCAGTTCCGCTCAACCTTATTGACTTTTTTCCTTTCCACCTCTTCTATTTCCTTCTCATCAGTGCCCAAAGACACTCTTCATCCACCACAGTTCCCTCCCGACTATCGCCTCCTCTTGACAACTCAGTGCACCGCCCCAAATAATCGATTAGGTTGTTGGTTGTCGCCACTACGCACCATTAGGTAGCCAGGTCGTCGGCAAACAGGGCGCCGCGCATCGGACGTCATGAGATGGATCATTTGTGACCATTGTTAGAGCTTTCAATGGCACACTACACCTCTGACTGGGGTCTGCGCAATGAGAGATATCGGATTGGAAGTTTTGAAAATAAAATTCCGTTCCAATTGGAAAACAGGAGAGAAGAAGATCAGAGCCGCGCCTTCAGAAAGAAGGAAAGAGCCCAGCTGCTCCTGCACCACTCCGAGTTTGACCCACCAAATTTAACTACCCTGCATAAAGGAATACCTAACCTGACAATGTTCGGTGCTTCACTGACGCCAACATCTAAATAGAAGGGATATGTTGCACATGGACATTACTATAGCTACCTCCTAAAGTAACACTTTCGTCTGAGAGATATCGGAATCCGGAGGTTTAGGATAGGAAATAGCTGCCCAACAGCCTAGATCATCTCATCACGATAACCCAGAATACCGCGACTTATCAGTTGATTCGAGAAGTCTTACAAGGCTCTATGACGCGATTTTCTTTATTCGAGCCTTACTGCTAGTCTAGCTTGCCACTCGGCGCATTCCCAAAGGCGGCGATACCCAAGCCGGTGAAAGTCATACTCGTGAGGTATGCATGTCTACCTTACTACAGTGTCTCTTGTTCTACAACAACTCTGAGGGTTAATGCTCGGTTTCTTCAGATCTTTATCGACGGCCATTCTCAACAACATTCATCATGGCAAAGACACGAAAGCATTCAGTGGTGACGAAGCTGTTACGACATAGTACAATCACTCCCGTCGTGGGGGGGACTTCGACTATCTCGAAGACTTCTCTTGGAGAGCAAAACCGATGTGGGGATTTCGAAGTGGCTTAAGAGGCCAAATTACAGAGCTGCGTTGGCAAGCTCCCAGCCAGTAACGACGAGCGGTCAGACCGAATTGAGTCTAGTCTCATGCACTTCCCCCGCCATGTCTCCACCAGCGGACCGGCCAGCTGGGAACCCTGGTCAGTGAGTCGTCACTCGTCCATCTACAAATAGGGCTGCAATTTTGTCATCGTGCATTCTCCTATCTGACTGTGTCAAAACTTGTTGGCAGCATGACAATGTTTTTCTGAGGGAATTCATAAGGATCTGGGGAATGAAACGCTTTTGGTCGTGAAGATATATCTGGGTTCTGCAGTTATAGATATACCTGGGCCGTTTGATTGCTCCCTTATTCCCCGAGCGCTGAAAGCCCAGAAATGAGATGCAGACATATGTCAGCCTCTTGACGAATCTTTCGAAATAGATAGATAGCGGTTCAAGAAGAAGGACTGAAGGGCAGAGATGACCAGAGTTCTTCACCATCCGATGGCCAGAAATTGCTCGATTTAAACCACTCGGATATTACAAACCATTTTATGTTGTTGATTTACCCCTCCTTCCGACCTGTCGTGGATCCATAGCTCAAGCTTCGGATGACCTTGCCATTGACCAATCAGGACTTTTCATCTCTCGACCCCCAAAAACCATCCACCCTTCAATAGCGGGGTAGCCACCACACCCCATTTCACAGCTTGATATCACAGCACGTATTTGGTCGGCCGTATGGAGAGAGGACTTTGGGAAAGCTTTCTTTTCGCTGGCCAATGGCATATATGGTCACAATACGTGTTCGCTTATATTGCCGCATGTTTGTTCTAGTAGAAGATGTTTGGACTACCGCGTCTTAGGCGGCAACAAACCCTAATCAGACAGCGTTGGGGTCTTATACCCAAGTGCTCAGTTCCTAGAGGTACGTACGGAAAAAAAATCTCGTGATTCTCAATAGAGCCACGTTTTCAAATTGAACCTATATGTCATGTCACTCCAGTTATAGCCCTCGACCCTTGAGAATCAAATATTTCTTCAGGAGGATGAGAAAGTAGGTTCAGAGAAGCTGATCATAGGACAATGGAAGAAATTGGTCTAGAAGATTGGTAGCAGGATGTAGTCACTGGTCATAATGGTTTACAAGGGAACTTCCAAAGCATTTTTAATCCACGCATACGTACTTGCAAGGACCTCGCCCAACGTTGCCCTTCGATGTCGTTCCTAGAGATGACAAATGATGATAAGGGATGTCTTTCATCGCAAATAAGGGCAGAGACTACTTATTACAATACACAGGCCACTTACAAACCCCATCCCCGTATATCTCGAAATGGATACAGTTAGTAGAAAAAGAGTCTGTCTAGTCGTGACATTCTTCTAAGCCTTTAAGTATGACTGGATGCTGAGGAATGATGCGACCCGATCACAGAGAGTGGAGGCAAGTGTTTGAGCTTTATCCGCTTTGATCAGCATGTCTAACCCGTCGCGCTTGACAGCTTCTGCATATCTTATATCCCAGTTCGTAGTACAGTTCACTACATCGAAGTATCACAAACCCAGACTTTATTCCCAGTCGGGCTCTGGTGAGACGCATGCATAGAACTTTTTCCAGGAATCCCAGGGCTATCATACGTCAATTGTTTCCAGGGCCGTAATACTAGCTCGCTGTTCACGCGGATCATTGGCTAAAAGCTCTGCCCTACCGAGAGAAGGCCAGATAATTCCGGCCGATATGAACTGTACGATGGACGGAGATATGCACCCTGGAAATCCAATGGAGTGATCTGGGTCGGGTATAGACACATCAAATATGGATCATTCTCGCTTGAGATCTATGGGGATATCCCTTTACGGTGTTGTTCTATAGAGAGAGGACAGGTTACGCCTTGATGCCAAAACGTAGCAAGGAATTCTAGGGAAGCTGGATACGAACAAAGCACTTGCTGAGGTAGCCGATCGGTGTCCAGAGGCTGTATGTGCAAGGTCCGAACTCCGAGCCGCGCGGCAACGATGCCGCTCCCACTTGAAGTTTCAGCCACGCCAATATTGACGGAATCTATCAGTTTGATTAGATGGCCATTGTTACGTTTCAATCTCTCTCCTTTTGTTTCGTTTGACATCCGATTTCCTTATTGATCGAGTTGCAGAACTGATGCACGAAAAGAGCTGTCAGTGAGGACTATCGTATATGGTCAACTAACTTGACTTTGGTCTGTTTGCAAAGTTTTGGGGAGTATGAGAAATGGGAACACCAATTCATGCACCTTTCTTTTTTCCGCCTGAAGCGTCCCGATCAAGGAGGCGAAGTAGATGCTTTTCTTTCCCATTACCACTTGCCACGCAGCAACTATGAGTTCGAAATTACTCAATGTTTCAAATGACCACCCTGCGGAGGAGGGGCCGGGTTCGGGCTTGATACAACACGGTCGAGTAGTCCGAAACAGCCAATAAAGAGACAAACCCTCGCAAACGATTGCCCTGCCTGTCAATACCAAAATGTACTATTCAAACAACTGGCGCGTTTCGTTTTTCGTACGTGTCGGCACATGCCGGTAGACAGAGATAGCAGACCAATCGCAGACGACGGAGAGCAGGTCTGATTCTAGGCCTGTGTTCTGTCCAACACTGCAGTATTCGTCCCGATGCATGCAGCATGATATGCAGGCACAGGTAAGATATAATGTACGAGCAGCAGATCGCGGCCTAAAAATCAGCGACCAACCCACTTCGGCTTAAGAGCATGTGCTTGTGTTTCCTATTCGCAGGGTAGTACCGAATTGCCCAAATCCGCTTTTTGGGTCTTGGATCGACGAACAGAGAAACGAGGAAACTGCGGAACAAACGAGGCACGACCAATTGATGCGTGTAAACGTGGGTGCTCCTCAATGGGAAACAACCGCATTAGGAGTCTGTTGCAGCAAAACGTTTGGAAAGTATCAAGACGCGGGAAATATGGAATTACCCATGTCGGATTTGACAGATCTGATTGCCACAAGCAGCCACAACGTCGTCGATCACCCATGCTGCTGGATCCTAGGTCGCGAGGTGGTCCTGGCTAGGCTTTCGAGTCCCCCACAGCTCACAGGGCTCTCTAACCTGCATGACAAGAGGGCGGGCTCTCCTGCAAATATCCCCTTGTGCTATCACACATGTTGATATTATACTGTGTTGGGAACGTAGCAGTAATGACGTCGGTGACTCTGAGACGTTTCGGGCCTATAATCCGGCATAACTCATTATGAACACTGAATCACTAACAGTTTCCCAGCGGACAAGAACAAAAGGTACAGTGGTAAATGCTTGTTTTCTTCCCATCAACAGAATCATAAGTTTTAATGGTAGCTAGCTGGATATAAAACTATACTTTTTATGCGGGGAAGAATACGATGCAGCAACGCGCTCAAAGTCCATTTTTCTTTGTATTCAGGCGGAAGCTAAGGAGTCGCGGAAAGCGGGAGGTCAATCCCACTCATGCTGTCTTCCCTTTCCTGATTAATCATTTTTAGAGATGTTGGTTTCAGGGCGTTGCATAGGCGTGGCTGGAATGAACATTAGAACATCGATTTCCCGACACATTCTTTTCCCTATGCCGTCTTCCCTTCCGACAGGTACAGGCGCGGACAAATAGCTTCATCTTGGATTCCGCAATTCCAATACCTGAGGTGCTGTTTGCTAATTCCGATGAAAGGGATCGTGAGAAAGATCCTTAGGGCCGCAACACAGGACTATGTAGAACCATGCGAACATTCATATCAGTGAATACGAGAGAGCCTGGTGTTTTCTCCCCGGCTTGGAACGATAGTGATAGGCATGTAAACCCACAGCTACATTCTCCGAAAACGTGCGTGCACACTGAGCTTGGGTGTAATGTCGTCATACTCTTTGGACTCTCACTATCGTTTGCCTGCTATATCATCTTGTTTGGGTTACATTCCGTTGCCGTACACCCATGGTCTAGTGCGCCCTGCAATTGGTTGCTTTTGGAGTGTATGAATCGGATCGAAAATGTCAGATATGAGATCTCACACAGGCACAAAGCTACTGAAAAGAGTACATTGAGAAGGGGGTAAGAAGAAAACAAAACCCCCAAGCCCCCCTTGCTACTATTGCATATACCGCCTGCACAGACACAAACATAGCCGATAGACGCCACTCGACATAGGACCGCGACTAAGAATGAGTCTCCTCGATAGACTAATGCTTTATTATCCCTATCCAACCCCTCTCTCGTTGACTGTATCACCTTTCTGAACCATCTTTCCCCAGGATCCCACTTTCTTCTTTTCCCCTTCACCGGACTATTCGGTCTTGTTCTTCCCTAGGCGACGAAGATCAGGAGGTGCTTGTGGGGTCTGTCGTCTTGTTGTCTTGGGAGGAGCTCAGAATATCTGAACGAAGCGCTCTATAAACTCTATCTAACCCGTCATAACGACTCAGGTCCATAATTCTCATCGTGATCGATCCTCTTTTCCAATTCGCATCGCGATCATGGAGTTCACAAACCCAATTGCAACATCTCAACAAGGGAAAAGCCGGCTGAGAAGTGGAACAGGAATGAAGACAGACATCGGTCCAGAAGTGAATATTACTCCTTTTCCAACGAGGAAGCCAAGTCTAAGGACCAACTTCTCTTACCCTAGACTGAGTCGTCATGAGTCCAGTGAGAGTCGATCATCAACTGGATCCGTGCCCGGGATGACGGATACGTCCGATTCCGACCAGTCCTTCGATGATGACTGTGTCTATAACACGACTGCAGGCCAACTTTGGGATAGCTTCTGGCCGGATGGTGGTACTCCATCCCCATTGAGCGAGCAATACCCTGCCATTGTACACACTGCCGTCACTCGCGACTACTTCTCCGTGAACCCTACAAGACGTCGGTCATCTAGTCATGATGACGACGATACTATTCGGGTCTCACCTAGAGAAAGCGGACCCGCTAAAGCCGATGATTCACCACCACAGGGACAACAAGAGCGCCGACCTTCACCTCGACCAACACCAAAGCGAGCCCCGGCTACATACTCAGTCTACCCCAAGCCAACTGTGATGCCTAATATCCAAAGAATCCCACATCCACCACGTACCTCATCCCTAGGGTTTGAACCACCTTCACCACCCAGACGGCAACTCTTCCTAAGAAGCAGCAAGTCAAGTGTTGCTCTCAAGTCTAGTAAATCCAACCACAGTGTAGCCAGTGCGCTCTTCATCGTACCACCAGCTCCCTCAGGTTATCAAGAGACATTAAAAGCTTCCTCTTCATCAACAGGAATAGCTTCTGTCCCAGTCTCCCCAGCAAATGCTCCTCCCACTCTTCCTGGAACCCTCCGAGCCAGCACATCGTCCTTCACGCTCCGGGACAAAAGTAAGTCCAGCAAGACACGACTCAATAGCAACACGACATCACACAACGTGACTGCACCTCTCACGCCTCTCCTTCCATCAACCATGCCTCCACCCCCCTTACCGTCATCGGCATCAGCTCCGTTCCCACCCCCTCAACCTCAATTCGAGCGTTACGTCTCCGTCTTCGAGCTAGACGATTCGGACACAGAGGACTCAGGTGCCGATGAGAGCAGTAGTAGCAGCGGGAACAACTTCGCACGTCTAATTGCCCGCGGTCTGCATAGGAAGAGTGCCAGCGAGAAACGTGGCGGTGTTGTCGAGCGGAAGGCTGTTGCTGCTGGATTCCTGGCCCCTCCTGCCACTGGAACCAATGCCGATGTCGGGATTGCTGCAAACGGTCTCGTTGGATCAGAGAATGGCGACCTGAGTCCGGAGCATCGAGACAAATCGTCGCAAGATCTTGGCAGTCTTGGACGCAAGCGTGGAGGCAGCTTAGGCCGCATTTTTGGACTTATGAGCCGTTGAGGTTGGGTTAAATACTCGAAACCACAACACTGGTGAAACCATTCAATCTATCCTTTTTCTTTCATTTACTTCATGTTCACGTGTAATATGCTTTTATGTCTGCGATGATTTATTCACTCTTCTTTTCCCAACTTCTTCCACCTCAGAACCCATTCTGGGGCTCAACACACAGAAGCATGCGCACACGATGCTTTCTTATGTTGGCGGGTGTCTTCATTCGGTGTGCGATCTCTTCAATCAGAGCCCGGGGATGCCAAAAAAAAAAATTATGTAAATACTAGACTGATTGGAAAGAAACAAGGCTCAGGCCACTGGCAAGGAAACTCGATATGAGACGAGGAACAAAATGAATGTGTATGGTATTGCACGATATGGATGATTACGAAAAAGCATTATGGCTATCTGATCAGGCTACCAGCGATGGAGTTAGCCAAATACGAAGCTAGGGCGTTACGATAGTCAGGGTTGTGAGACCCGAGTGAATTTAGCGGATTGCTTTTCTCTCTTCCCGCCTCCTTTACATTAATCAATTACCAAGATTTCATGATGTGGTAACCCAGCTTGCAGATACTGGGCCGTCTCTCAAAAGTTGCTTATATTTGCAATGTTATTAACGTATCTGTGCACTGGAATTAGTAGTATCAATAAGTGAAGTATATGTTTATACTCAGTAAGGACTAGGTGGGACGGTGGGACGGGCGATTGAACATTATCATAATGTCTTACCTCATGGGAAAGGATTGGTTCTCGGCTCCCACATCACTTAGAGCAGAAAAGAAGAGTCTGGGAATACTCACGAAAATGGCGCTAATCTACCAGATGCAGAGTTCCTCACTTCACAACCAGGTAACGACTTAATGATACCATTAGAAACCCCCATCAGAAGTCCTAGCGTCTGCGGTCGTTGGCATGGCCAACACATACTCGTCTAACGACTTACCATTGGTTGCCGTACCCAGTGAAACTAGTTCTCTCGTCTATTGTAACTAGTAGCCCTATAGAATTTGCCTCAGGAACTACAGGTGGCGGTACGACAGCGCCCGTTTACCTGACTACCATCGCAGGATTCGAGGCCTATCTCACGTCTAGCTCAGCACAAGCGGTCGAGGACCTCAATTTTCCCAAAGCGCAGCCATATTGGCAACTTGCAATATCTATGCATGCCCGCCGCCTACCTCGGGTGGACAACCTCCCCTCAAGACCCTTGATGGTTGCGGTAGTGGTGCGCTCTAAGGGCTCACCGTTGACGAAGTGGCCTATGATGCGATGTAGGTCGCGTCAGAAAAGTCAATTATCGGAGTCCAATCATACTATTCTTTGAGAGAGATGTCTCTACCTCTCCGGAGTTCCAACATTATCCTATAGGCTTTGTTATCACCAACTTGACCCCAGCATATGTTTGGATCGATCACGTAACGGTAAGCATCTATCCCTCGTACTAGATTTCCGTCAAGTTTGGTAAAGTAGACTGACTCATTCTCTTATATATATCATACACTGGTCGTCAACATTATTCTTTTAGAACTGGTCACAACCAAGATATCACCATCTCCAACAAAAGTTACATGAATGGTTGCACATCAAATTCGGCGACTTATGACAGCCACAGCTACCGGAGTTTCTCAATGGGCGGATCTAATGATTTTTCGATTTCTGTGCTACTTCTACATGTGGATATTCGGCTGACTCATCGGTTCCTGCGTTTTCTAAAATCAGAGAACCACGTGTACTACGCTTCGGGATCGCAGTCCCGCCTTGTCTGGTACCACACTCTTCCATACTGTCAATAACGTCTGGGGAGACAACAGCGGACATCTGAAAGGGGGCGATCCAGATGGCATGGGTGTCTAAGCAAGCAAATTTCTCGTTGACGACCGGCACTTGTCATCTCGGGCTTCACGGGCTACTGATTCAGCTTCGAGTCTGTTGATCTCCCACAGTGTGCAGCCTCCTTAGGTTACAGCTATATCGCTAACACCCTGACTTCGTCGGGTACGTTTGTCTGGGACGACACCAACATGCCCTCCTAATATTCAGGCAAGATAGTTATGTCTGCGGCATTGGCATCGTCTATTCAGAGCTCTGTTATTGCGAATGTCGGCAATACTTTGGACATGTAATTAAGATAATGACTTTCAAAGGGGCTGTTCGTAGTTTTTTTTGGGCACGGAGTTGTATGTAGTTTGCAGTATTTTATTCCTTTGAGCCAAATACAAAGCTACTTTTCCTCTACCACTACGTTCTTTGAAAACCCAATGCACTTCAATCTTGATGTAGACATTTATAACAAGGACGAAGGTTTGTAGATAGAGCAGTTCTTGTTGTAGAATTGTATTGAAGATCTAAAATAGTGGAAATACTATGTGGAGGGTCTTAAAGTTACTGCCGGCTCACACTGAGTCATTGTATCGTCTTATGGTTTAAGACTACCTAGAGGTGTATGGGATAGATTAATTATCCGGAAAGTGACTTGGGTAGAGAATATGACTTATTTGCTATTGAAGAGCCCCGGTCTTACAGGATTATATCATCCCTTCTGCATTGCCACCAGAATCCCGAGGTAAAGACTATTGCGAATATGCTGTAGTTAGATTGGATGACTACTAACAATACTGCAAGTTGTAGACAAAGGATCCTACGTAGTACAACCTCTGTGCTACCTGAGCAAGACTATCATGTGGTATCGTTTTTGAATTTGTCCCTCTCCACCTCTGGGATTCCAATGTTCAAAGTCAGTCATCTTTAGAGGTCTGGATAATGTTGGCTAGCGGGGGTTCCTTTGTTTGAGAAAATCTGTATCCCGGCTCTGGAATTTTGTGTGTGTACGCGCCTTTGACAAGATCGTGTTTTTACCTAAAGTAGGTGTAGTTGGATGTCACAAGATCCCTTTTGTTATGAGTAGAAGACTCTGTAGACGTTGGCCCGAACTCGACATCTATGATTCAGTCTCTCGTGATCACGGGGTAGGGCAAAGCTCTTTGTTTAATTTCAATATATAGACTGCTCTCTAACTCGAGGAGCTCATGAAGACTACCAAAACTGGCATCGCCTTCGCTCAACACTAACAAAACACTCGAGCTACGCAAAAACAACTACACATAGGATACGCTCCATTATACAGAAGCCATGTGCCTTTTCAAAGAATTTGATATTCTTTGTTCAGGGTGTGGAAAAGTACTTCCAAAAAAAGGCTACCAACTCGAAAAACAATGTCGAAGTAAGTATTGTTTGTTTTGTTGCTTGAATGGTTTACTTCACAAGACATGTACCCTGAAAGTATCCAAGATGACTTGAGGTTTTATTAACATCTACCTGCCTAGACGTCCCTAAGGACCAGCGTCATGACAAGACCACATGGTGTAGAGGTCCGCACAAATACGAAAAATGCGAACCAAAGATCGATATCGAGAACCCGCAGTATTGTGATGACTGTAAAAAGAAGTTGAACGAGCTTGGACATGCTGTTGGAACTGGTATCAGAAAAGCAGCTGTAGGCTTGTACCATCACATCACTAGAGATCGAGACGATGGACACCACCGAGACAGAGGTGACCAACAGAGGCACTCCCGTAATGATGCGGATGGGCAAAGAAGGCGGGAACGACGACGTGCGGACGAGGAACGACAGCGACGTGATGATGAGGAGTACGAGCGACAATATGAGCGTGAGGCTGACGAGTGGGAGCGACAACATGAAGCGCAACAGCGTGCGGCACGGCAGCATGAGGAGGAGGAGCAGCGACGGCAGCACGGGGACAGGGCACAACGGCACCAAGGCGAGAGAAGAAGTCGACACCACGATGATAACGGTCATAGAAGACACCACGATGATAGCCATCGAAGACACCATGATGATAGCCATCGAAGACACCATGATGATAGAGATCATCGACATCATCATGGCGGGCGACACCATCGAGGCGGCGATCGACATCATCAAGACGAATCAGACCACGAATCATGGGAGCGACGAACTCTTAGGGTCACACGCGAGCGCCATTAAGTATCTTCTTGTGGCAAACATGGACAACTGATCCGTTCGGGACATTGGCCACCGCTCTCGGCTCTGATACAGGGATTCCCTGACATCGATAACCAGATTGTGCTATGTGAACAACATGTGGAGAGTATTTGGGCCGTTATTAGGCTTCCATTCGTTTAATTTTTTGGTATAGAGAATAAAATTTTGGTACCCGATGCATCAATATAGATCTCGGAGATAAATCATCCGGCAGCTTTCTCATACGGCTTCAATCACAGTAGTTGAGTGACACCAGAGTACCCACAGTAAAAGCAGAGTCTCGGTGGCCACAAACTGGATTACTTTTGCTTATGTTTAACGACTTCGAAGGTCCAGTAGCATCTTGAACCTCTTTATACTAAGTGTCACAGTAGATTCGGTACATGTCTATGCTCCCTCGGCCCCGTTTCACTCTAGGGGCATATCTTCCGCCACTATCTGAGTTTTGTTGTCTTTCTTATTAGAAAACAAAACACACCAGTTCTGTTCAGGCCTTGGAAGAAGCTCTACTCTGATGTCATGCCCAGGTTGATCCATTACTGCTGCTTGTGATGACTTGTCGGTTGGTGGCATTGGCCATTTGTCGAGACCGTCAGCGAGTCGCATGTCGAATCTGAGTATTAAAAGTGTAGCAAACAGAAGGGTCTCGGTTGTTGCAAAATGACGACCGGGACATAATGTCGTTCCGCCGCCAAACCCCCGAAAAGCCACAGGGTTATGGCGTTTGCTTCCAGGTGTCCTGACGAATCGGGTGTGTTGAAACTCATCTACATTTCACCCAAATGATGGGGTGTACTGTGTTGTACACGGCTCGAGATCATGGCCATGCCGCCTTCCTTGATGAGATATCTGTTATTCAGCATGTGGTCTTCAAGTGCGACGCGAACGGATGTCGCCATACCATGAAAACGGAGCACTTCTTGGTATGTGCTGAAAAGGATGGGACATGAGTCTTTGATGATAGAAGCATCAACTGTACAGGCACCGTCGTTCTCAGACACAGCCCGAAGAACTTCGCGGTGACAATCTTCGAGGACAGATGGCGAAGAAAATATCCTGTAAACGAGCCAGAATGCTGTGGGGATCGTATTACCGATGAGGGGAAAGGCACCGGTGAGTTCAATTTTGGCGACGTCATCCTTAGAGAGCCCACGCTCGCACATGAATGCATAACGGCGCTTGATGTAGTCTGAACCTTCAAGATGGCAACCTTGTGCAAAGTTATTCTTGAAATTCCTAGAGAGAAATGCCCGAGCCTTAATAGCATCTGCAGCGAATAATGAAGGAAGAATTCCCATCACGAGTGTCATCGTCTTAGCTTCGTATATACTGGTACATAATAAGTATTATATCATCGACATAAACAAGAGAGATGAATAACATATTACTCACTGCCACGCTAAGAAGTTCTCAGGATCTCGCATCGGGTTATGAGGACCATAGATAGCATCTGTTGTTGCGTAGGTAATCTGCTCGTCTACCCACTTCTATAAGTCGAGTGTAGAGTCGGTTCCCTTGGCAGCTAATTTATCAAACTCCTAGAGAATGACATCTACAGTTCTTTGGTTTAGGACATCGAGCATAGTTCCAGTTAATGTTGGGGATGTCGCTTTCAGGAAGCCGGCACAAATCCATTGTCGTTATCAATGTTCAATGACAAAATATCTAATGCTTTTTTACTTAATGATGCAAAATTTGTAACAGCCTTAAGCTGCACGGGGTTAAACGAAAGAACTCGGAATTAGCGAAGTGGCTGTAATGATATAGAGGCGGGCGAAGGGGAGTCGAAGTGTAAAGATTGGCTCGGAATATTTGTCCCTTTACGAATATGATGGTAAGTAGCTGTATCCACATGATTATCTTGCATACAAAGCTCAACTTAAGTGATTATAATATCTAGAGTTTCTTCTCTTCATTCCGAGGATGGGACTGATGAATGGGATGAATGTTCCCATGACGGGCGGCTCCTTATCATCTTGAGTGAGATGCAAAAGAGCCTGGAGGACGATATAGGTAGCGACGGCGGCCCCAAAGACTTTTACAAGGAGAGATAACATTGTACACAAGGAAATGCAATGGCCTGCCGATAAAATACAATGTTGGAGATAATTTTAAAGTAACCCTCGCAGTTGAATCCTAGATTTTGTAGCGGTTAGAAAGAGGCTGGCTCATATTCATCCCTAGATTTAACTTCGGTATTGCTGGACACAATAATGCTGTTTTTTTCCTTTTTAAGGTGAGCTAAGCGATGTAAGGGGTCTGGTGCATGGTCTCTTTGAATCAGTAAGCCCCTGGCTACTTGTGCTAAGACCCCCTTGCTGAGGATTATCTTGATTGTAGCGGAACCTGAACAATGTTTGCGGCACTTCTATTGGGGGTATCTTTGCCGTCCATTTGGTGTTCTTATGTGTCATGTTGCTGTTGCCTAGGTAGGTAGAGACCTCGGTCAATGGTACAGTCCAAACCCCTATCATGTTGCCCTAGAGGGGCTATCTTACCCCGCATTCTGCGCCTCGATGTATGATGCCGTCTGACTCCTCTCCAATTATCTCATCTGATGGCATTGAGACTGAATCGCTAGATTTTAAGGTCAATGCCACCATATTTCACAATCCTTATGCTTTATGCACTTAGGGATACACTGCCACCCGAGCTTCTCGGCAGTGTGCCGACGACAACTCATGCCAACCGCAAGTACAGCTTTATAAACAGGAAGAATGATTGCATTTGCTGTAACACCGTCAATTTGGCAAGCGACTTGGTGACCACAAAGTGAATGAAGCGAGATGCGGAGAGGTGGTAATGTGAGGGGAGATATCGGCTAAATGAGACATGCCTTTCGCTTGGTGGAATAACTAACGCAGGTACTCAAGCAATAACCATGGGGAAATGTATAGGAACTCTAATAAAGATAACCAGGTTATCGCGAGTTAAAATGCCTCTCCGTGACAGCTCCATGATTTCCCAGGGTTAGCTTGAGACCAGATTTAAAACGTCAACATTTCAAGATCGCAACAAATGCCTGGGAAAATGGGTTTCGTTGTACCAAGCTCTTATGTGAGCCTTCGGACCAGTCTGGCGTCGGCGGTTTTACTGCTGTCCCTTGCTGTTACAGCGAGAACACTCAATTATCATGATGCAACCTCCTTATCAACAAGCCGTCAGGTCACCAGACTCGACACAGACTGGAAGTTCCAGCACTTTTTCTCAAACCCGGATAACATCACATATGATGCCCTGAAAGCATATATACTACCATCTGGAAATGACTTCATCGCAAACGTTAGCGATCGTCATGAGCGACCAGCTGAGCCCCCAGAAATCGACATTGAGTATGCGAAAAACGACTTTGATGACAGGAACTGGGATAGCGTCAAGGTACCGCATGACTGGGCTATCAAGGGACCCTTTTATACGGGTAACAACACACCTGTGGACGGCAGTATGGGCTATCTTCCTGTTCAGGGAGTTGGCTGGTATCGCCGGAAGATCACAATCGAACCCTCTGATAGAGACAAGACATTCTTCTTGGACATTGACGGCGCTATGTCTTACGCCATGGTATGGATGAATGGGCAACTCGTGGGCGGGTGGCCATATGGCTACAATGCGTTCCGTCTCGACTTGACGCCATATCTGACCGTTGGAACTGATAACCAGCTGTCGATTAGACTATACAACCCAACGTTATCATCTCGCTGGTACCCCGGGGGCGGATTATACCGAAATGTCTGGCTGATCAAGGTTAACAAGCTACATGTTTCTCATTGGGGAACATTTATAACTTCAAGAGACATATCCGTTACCTCAGCGACACTTGATTTGATAGTTCGGGCAGAGAACACAGGTGACGGTCAAGATATTAACGTTATCACTCATGTCAACGAGTTTGATGCAACAACAGGAGATCTTGGGAAAGTTGTTGCCACATTTCCGCAAGTGTCTGGTAGGGCACCGACAAACGAGACGATTGCTTTTAACATGTCTGTGAAAGTATCGAACCCTCGCCTTTGGGGGCCATGGCCAGCGCAAAGTCCTAATAAGTATATCGCAACTACAACGATATACTCCACCGATAATCACACCGTCTATGACACATACACAACATCCTTTGGAGTCCGAGAGGTCTCGTATGACCCTGACCAGGGTCTCTTGGTCAACGGACAGCACGTCAGGATCCAAGGTGTGAACCAACATCATGATCTAGGAGCAATAGGTGCCGCCTTCAATACTCGTGCGGCCGAAAGACAGCTAGAAATTCTTCGCGAGATGGGTACCAACGCAATCCGAACTTCACACAATCCGCCAGCACCAGAACTTCTTGATCTAGTAGATCGTATGGGCTTTCTTGTGTTTGCCGAGATCTTCGACTGTTGGGAGATAGATAAGAATGTCAACGACTTCCACTTGATATTCGATGACTGGCATGAGCCTGACTTGCGAGCTTACTTGCGGCGCGAGCGAAATCATCCGTCCATTTACATCTGGAGCGTCGGCAACGAAGTTGGAGAGCAATACACGAACGCTACGGGAGCTGCGATAGGCAAGGGTCTTGTAGATATCGCCCATGAGGAAGATCCGACGCGCCTGGTCACAGCATCGATGAACTATGCCAAGCCGGACATGGATTTTCCCACAGTGTTCGACGTCCTCAGTCTCAACTACCAGGGAGAAGGCATTCGGAATTCGCCAGCGTATGCTGGGCTGACGGGTATAATAACCCCTCCCCTGTACGACGCATTTCATGAAGCGTTCCCAGGAAAGATGGTGCAGAGCAGCGAGACGAGTTCGACTCTCAGCTCCCGTGGGACGTATATATTTCCTGTCACGAGCGAGATCTCCGCACCTGTCAATGACACTTCAGGGGGAAACTCTACATCTCTGCAAGTTAGTTCGTATGAGCTGTATACTGCAGACTTTGGAGCCTCGCCAGATAAAGTCTTCGCAGCTCAAGACCAACATCCTTTCGTCGCAGGCGAGTTCGTATGGTCTGGCTTTGACTATATTGGCGAGCCCACGCCCTACGCAGCAGCACGAAGTGCATACTCCGGAATCATCGATCTCGCCGGGTTTCCAAAGGACAGATTCTACTTATACCAGTCACGCTGGCGGCCCGATGTGCGGAGCGCGCACATACTCCCGCATTGGACCTGGCCTGACCGTGTTGGTCTTGTGACGCCTGTGCACGTCTTCTCAGCTGCTGATGAGGCTGAGTTGTTCGTCAACAATGCGTCACAGGGTCGTCTGACAAGAGACCAATATACGTATCGGTTCCGTTGGGACGATGTCGTCTATGCTCCTGGCGATTTGCGCGTCATCACTTATAAGAACGGAACAATTTGGGCTGAAGCCACGACACAAACGGTTGGGAGCGCAGTTGGAATCCATCTCAGGGCGGACAGAGATTCCATCCGTGCTGATGGGAATGACCTGGTTTACATCACAGCTGAGGTGATTGATGGCAAAGGACGCTTGGTTCCTCAAGCTACGAATGGCATCACATTCGACGTTTCTGGTCCCGGTGTGCTTCTAGCCACTGATAATGGAGACCAGGCAGATTTTACCGCATTCCCATCTAAGGAGCGAAACGCGTTCTCGGGATTGGTGCTGGCAATTGTGCAGTCCCTAAAGGGTCGACCAGGAAGCATCACGATCTCGGCATCAGGAGAGAATTTGAAAGCCACAACACTGATAGTAAAGACTGAGTGATAATTTCTCTCATAGTCTACTCCATACGCTTCCTATAGCTAGCGCCAATACCGACAATGTAGAATCATCACTCAGAGGATTTTAAAGAATTAAGCGAAAGACCAACTTAGCGAACGTACCAACTCGCTTTCACAGTATTCCAATGCTTGATTTCAAGTCGAAAACAACCAGTTATTGATATCATAAGCACCATTTCCCGAAAGATTCCCTCGCTTGCAAATTTCATATTGCTCATGCATCCTTCTGGTCCCTAGCGATGAAGAAATCTGTTAGGAAATCAGAATAATCACCGAAAGAGAGTTCGTATTAGTACTGAGAACTTGCCCTCGAACTGGTCCAATTAGGTTATGGGCTGTGGATTAGGTCCAAGGCATTATGGGGTGCCTTTGATCTTCTGACAGACTAAGTTGTTCTTAGTGCAGTTGGCAATTTCATACGCGTAGCCATCGACACATTGAACAATCACGTTGGGGACAAGTGGGTCGCTGCTGCAGTAGTATCTATCTGGTCTATCCCCGCAGCCCTCGAGTCCGAAAACCCCCCGGGGAATGAAGGCTATAGCCAACAGGGACAAAGCGAGGATCGACTTTGTACGATTTGAGTTGATCGGCTCGGTATTTATAGTAATGGTATTGAGAGAAAAGAGTGCCTGAGGTAGAAAATGGGTTTTGCGAGTTGTGGTGATAAGCCCCATTATATATAGACACATCAGTATTCTGTATGCGTCACAGACCTTGTATTCCGCACATGGTTTCAATGAGAACCAGTTCTTGAGGACACTCGGTGCGACAGTCTGACACATGAAGCATTCCGAAATTCTTGACCGATATGAACAAGACAGTCCTGTCAATCAATGAGATATGAAAGAACCAACTTTTGATAAATCGCCAGTTCTGCCTGACAGATGGGGGCGTACGAATTTCTACGTGATAGAAGAGATAGATATTAAACACCTTATTTTGAGTAACGGCAAATAGTTGGAGTTTGAAATATCTAGAGCATTTTTTCACTTAGAGCTCAACGTCAATTAAAACTGATTGGAAGAGGTCTATAATCCCAAACATGCCTTGCCTCTTCGCTCATATCACCAAAAGTACATATGTTTCGTAGATAGGACGCCAGTCATCAAGGCATAATAATAATGCCTATTAGCAACAGAACTGGAGAATCTAGATCTCTATCACGGTATTGACGTTACGAATGGCAAAGACAGCGTATCTAAGAGCATGTCTAATGGGGTTCTAAACATCTTGCTTCAGTTCATCGCGACGATCCCATGGAGCCACCAGAACAAAGCACCTGTATCCCAAGTTGTTACCAAAACACTTGCAATGTTTTTCCAACAGTTTACTTCACAGACTTATTCTTATCAAGATTTATTGAAGTGAGAAGAGTATAAATTGAATCAGATTGCCAGCCACTCTACTCCCCCGATCTCGGTGTGCCATACAAATCAGGTCAATCAACCAGCAACAATTGCAACGCAAACCCAGATCAAAAATCTTTCCTAAGCAATCATATCGAAACCCAACTCACCAAGTTCAATCCTTCACTAACAACAAGGATGTCAAACTATCCTCCGAAGGCCTGTCCTTGCACTGTGTGCAAGGAGAGCGGCTGCGGCTCTGGTGCAGAGGCTAAGACGGGTAAGTGTAAATATTGTTCAGAGAACTGCAAGTAAATTGGGCGAGTCACTCATGATACTACAGTTCCATCAAGCACCTACTTTTCTTTTGAACCCAGTATTTATTTAGCTGACTATCAAGATTGTATGTAGCTACCATTAGCAAACATGAATTAATAACAATGTCAATCAAATGTTTAATTACCTATTTATGTTTCTTTCTCTTATCGCCATATCTACATCTTGGAATCATATGAGCTTAAGACAGTGTTTGCGAGCAGTAGGCCTTTTCGTTTTGACCGTGTCACAGTAGTGATAGGACGACATAGAATCCAAGCCTCATCTATACCAGGAAACACCGTTGAAACCAGATTTCACGCTATCTCGCTTACCATATGATCTCTTCCCACAAAAACACTACGACCTAGACTTTGTCTACACTCGAATCTAATATATAACCTGAACTGTTTCTACTAACACCTAGCAAACAGGCCGGGTTGGTATGGCCTAGCGGATATATCGGTATGAAGTAACATTAGAGTATCGTCATTGAGTATCATTAGGTGGTTGAGTTCGATTCCCAACCCGGCCATTATTTTTCCTTTTTTCGCCTTTCATGTCTGCATTCTTTTTCTTAAATCTGGGTGACATGAAGTAAAGTAAAAGAAAGAGTCTTAACTAGCGATTCAGGGCATGGGAGCCTGCTATGATAGTGGTTACTGTGCTCTTGTTTAGATGTCAACATCATGCCATTTAAACATCCTCAGCCTGATGCAAACCATGCCTGTGGTTATTTTAGATAACCTGGAGAAAGAGACTGAGAAAAGTGTGCTGCTACCTGCCACTCAAACCCTACTCGGCTTGGATATGCATATGTAAAGTCTCACAGCAGTGCTGGAGCACGAGTAGCCGGTCGCTGCACAATTTTGCGCTTAATCCAGATTTCTGTGTGGTCATAGACTTCACACATAGCCCTGTCCTTCTGACTTGCAAGGGGCCTTTGCGATTGCGCACCTCAGATGGTAGTGATGACTGGGCCTTGCATCCTTATTAGAGGGCATCTAGCAGCAAGTCATCGTCGAGCTGAGATTCATTTTACTAGCTGAAATTATTTTAGGACTCGAATCCATGTCTGGGTCGCAATCTTTTTCGTAGCCAAAAGTGGAATAGTATGTCTATGAAAGAGAGTTCTCTGTGACAAGGTTACTTATCATTTTTCCAGCCGCCCCCGTGCCCCATGGGGTATAGCCCAGGCCAAATGTCTACTCTTTCCGAATAATGACCTCACCAATGAGCTGTGCCAGAACGGCATCATCTCGCTCCACCCACTCCAACCACGCGGCACGCATTTCATTCATGGCCTCATCAGAGATACCAGACATAATATGCCTCTCGCGAACGGCCGGACCGAGTGCGGCGCCGACCATACCGGAAGCTGTAGGGACGAAATGTCTAGTATTAGCTTGAAGAATGTCTTAGTAGAATCAGAATGATAACTTACCCCAAAGCTTTCGGTCTTCGGGCTCGGTATAGCTCCACGTACTAAAGCTCGTGGTGATCTGGCTACGTTTTGCACCTGCCTTCAGAGCCCAGGACAGTAGTTGTCTGCCGGCTGTTGCACAGCCGCCCTGGCCGACAATAAGCTTGACCTCGAGGCTTTGCGAGAAATTAGAAATCTAATAAGTAGCGAAACAAGAAGTGACACAAAGAAAGAGGGATCTGACGCACTCGTGGTGGAACTTGAGCATACCCGGAAGCGGCGGCCACATTACTTCAGTTTCAAGATCGCCTTCTCGAGCAGCGCAGACGCCGCCGGGCTTAGTAACCCGGAGCATCTCAGCCAGTATTTCCCAGGGGTTTTTGTTATGCACAAGAACCTGGTGGCAATGTACCACGTCGAAGGTGCCATCCTCGAACGGTAGTTTATAGCCATCGGCTGTTTGGAACGAGATGTTCTTACTGGTGATTCCCCAACGCTCGGCAACGATGCTGGTACGTGACAGGGCCTTTGGGTTGATGTCGACGCCTGTGACGTGCCCGTCAGGGGTAATCACTTGTGCGAACCCGGCTGTCATGGACCCGGACCCGGCTCCAACATCTAGCACCTTCAGCTTCGGATTTCGAGCGTGTATCTCTCTTAGTGTTGGGAGTAAGAAAGCCGCACTGTTGGACGCGGTTCGTGCCTCCATGAACTCGAACACGTTTTCCGGGGCCCCGCTCCAATCGAGCTTCTTGTGTGACTTCTGCTCCGCCTGTGACATGATGGTATAGTCGCGGGACTGTTCAAATGATGCGATGTAAGAAGAGGAGGAGAGACTAGCAAGAATAGAATGACCCTGACGTACCTGCTTATAGTATGGCCTTTTATACTCCATAAGGGCTTTGCAGGAACAAGCAAGGTACCCCGCCGCGGCGCCGGTAACTCGGTACACAGGCAAGTAAGGAGACACCTACCTACATGTATACATTGGTCTGTCTGTATTGGGAGTCTTGTGGGCCACATACTGTGTTCTGGGGGCTCCGCCGGCAAATCGCGTAAGACTGTTTACGGGTTACCCTCCGTATACCTTTATTTCTTCCCCGCCGAGAGGGTCGCCAGGCGTAGTGTCTTATGTGCACCCCCAATTTGATATGTGACACATGTTTGTTGGGGCCATAGCTCTTGGCATTGGTGACCAAATAGACATGCAAGGCTCGTGTGCCCATACATGGGCTTTGTTCATCATATATGTGTTATATACTTGGAGCCTAGATGGGATCTTGTCGACGTCAATAGCCTTGCCTAGATCCAGGGTGAGGAAGAATATGGGACAAAAGTTGTTGCACGCAAGACCCGACTTGGAGTCACTGTTAGTCATATATGCGTAAGATCCGGTCTCTCGATGATCTTCACATGGATCAGTGCACTTGTGCTTAGGGTCATCAAAGCGTACATGAAGACGCCAGTCGGATGGTGTGGTGACGTATCCCATCTTTTGTGAATGTCTGGACGTATGCGATCATGTTAGATTGATTCTCATCTACTACAATGGATTTGAAAAGAAGACAAAAGAATATAGAAACTCATGTAGAATAGTCGGCTGGATACCCTTGATAGCACCGTTTGGCCCAAACATTTCCATAGCCTCAGCCTTGTTCCAAGTCATCAATCAACTTCACTGAGAATCTGACTCATCAATTTCTAGGACTGTACCGGGCCCGGTAAACCTGTTGTCTCTCAATTAGTTTGCAGCCATCATAATTGACAAGACGTGTAGCAGCAGTTTAGACGTCTCCATTATGTGTCACTCCCTCAGCCTCTAAAGCTGCTTGAAGGACGACACAACCTCTGTAACATTGATACTAATTGCGACTGGCTGCTGGTTAGCAGTGATGCTGGTTGTCACAGTGATTTTGCTTTCCCTAGCAAATACGTTCGGGATATTCGAAGCTGCCTTATCCAAGGGGCTAGGAGCAACAGTGGCACAGAAGACACCACTTGCCCAGAGCGGAAGGATAATCTGGAATGGAGCAGTTGTGGTAAGACATGAAGGCCATCATTTCAATTTATACTTAACAAAATGGCCTAATGGAGGTAGGAAATAATCTAAAGGTTTTCTTGCTTTTCAAATTTCGTGAAACCGGCTATCAAGCATATTTGTATGTATTCACATCCAATTCAGAGATGTCAACCAAGTTTAATCATATAGCATTGCATGTCTATGCTTAGGAAACCTCTTTTGCCTTTCGCCTAAGAAAATGAACGAGTGGCAATGAGACATCGAATTTCAACCAACACGGATGCTGTCCATTCAGCATCTTGATGTGACCATCATTACGACTAGCACAGAATTGGACAATGTTAAAAAAGGTCTCAAGGAATCGGTCTTACTGATGTGGCACACAGCAACTGTAAAGACATCATTTCATCAACCGTCAAAACAGACGCCCCTCTAAAAAAAATCACGCGTCTGGAGGGGGGTAATAATCATTTTTACGGCGGACCAAGGTGATGCTGACCCCCGTCATGACGCTCTTAGATGACATGCTCCGATGGTCATAGGAAGCTGTTGGCAACTTTTGCCGTGCACCGCAGTTAGAATAGAATAAGACGATACTACATATCAACATAAAACCAACACAAATCCACTCTACCAGTGTTCATACTCTTGTTAGTAAGAGCGGTCCTCCTTACGACCAGTCAAAACAATGGTGCTGGCCGTGCCCCAAGGTGATATTTGTGTCTATCGGCATAATATTGAAGCGATACTGCGAACATAGTAGCAACCTATTTTCTACGTCATTCAAAGAAATCAACGGGTGGCAATTTCTGCCGTGACAAGCCAACAGAGTTCCGATTCTTCGGCATGAAAACTTATAAAGGAGGTTTGAATCTTTCTGGCAGCTGCCTACGGCGCAGATGGCTGAAACAAGTAGAACCAACAAGTCGATTGATACTACCATTTATCCTTGCAGCCAGTTCAAGCAGGCATTTATCAACACAACATCATCAATCATTCCGATCTGTATAGCAGTCCATACCACACGATTAATCTTATTCCTATCGTCTTGTTTAGTTTCTGGCCTCTTTCGCGAGGCAACACCTACGTGCGCCCTGACGAATCCTATGAAGATTGAACGGAATGGAATGTCAATGAGAATGACCCCGAGGATCAGCGCTGCGTCGTCTTCTCAGACTCTCTTACCACCGTCTACGGCCACCCTTCTACAGGCGGCTTACTAGTATTGCATTTCTGCACTGTAGTCGACTATTCATTTTTGGGTTTGACCGTCTCGAGCCATCCACACGATCGCAACGTGCCGCCGACGAGGATGCTGGGCGCACGATGGTTCAAGAGTATGTACGACCACAAGAGGATGCCCTACTTTAAACCCGTGGAGTTTCAGCGGATCAAGGTTATCGTCACCATGTGGCCCCAGGACCCAGGATGACCCGGGCGTTTGGGTCTTGTCAATGCGAGATAAACTTGAAGCTGCATCCAAGGGGCTCAATCAGGTGTGGAACACCGTGAAAACGGATGAGAGATTTGAAGGAACAAAACATATGGGCGGCAGTTACTACGCTGATCCGATGTCTCTCCGGAGCTCCCTTTGACTGAGGACGACGATGCTGTAAACTACGGCTGGCATCCTGAGCGTCTCCGCCAATATCCAATATCGGATGGGATGCCCCATCACCTTTGATACCTATAAGTAATAATTGCCTTATTCGACCGACTGGATCGTTGGCTAAATTCGTTCCAAGAAACCAGCATCTACAGATCTGAGCGTCGGCGACTTTGGCTTTAATCTGGCGCGGAATCTGGCCCGACCAACTCCTCGCCAGCCTCCTCCTCTTCGTAAACCCGGGTCTCCCTTCGCTGTCCCAAACCCGCGAGTACACGATCCAGTTCCCGCCATTTGCTAGCAAGGACCTCCACGTCCCGCATTTCCGTGCTCGTGTGCTGGAACGAGAGGAAATGCTCAGACCCGCCACGGACCAAAAACTCTTCGGCGGATCCTCCTCGACGACGAGATAGGCGACTTGACATTATCTAGGCGGAAGATACGAGCGGACGGGATCAAGTTGCTGTCGACGTTCGACTGGGACCGGAAGATCAATATGGCGAGATTCTGGCTTCGGAGTGCCGTTGTAGATACCATATCTGCCGGTGGCTGGACCGTTCATATCTGGAGGATAGATAACGTGGGAGCAATTGACGGGAGGGACGGCCTTAGAGGGTTGTATTCATCGTCTTGGAACCTGGGGTGAAGAATGTATCAATTAGCACAGTATGATCTTCAAGTGAATACTCGTTGTTCTTTGGGCACATCAGAGTCTTGACCTCCGCCATTAGAATCATCATGCTACCAATGCTTCATTCATGATACACATCCGCCTTGGATGGAATAAAATTAAAATGAAATGAAACAATAATCAATCAAAATCAAGCAGAATAAGGACAATAAAAGGCGTAGCATAAAATAAAAAATGCAAAAAAAGAATTGTCCACTGACTCCATTGGGAATCGAATGGCCAACCGGAAAAGAACTCATTCGTTTTTATTCCTGGCGATGCGTTCCCAAATTTTGTTTAACCTACCTTTGTTTGGGACATCTGGGAATTCTGCCACTTATTGTTCCTCATAAGGTAAACACGCTCGCGAGGTGTAAACATCGGCCCAGGGGTACTTCACCTAAGTACCGAGTGCCACCACACCAGTATGTCCCTGGGAATTGAGATTTGTACACTGCTACAATTATCTTTACGGCATGCACCTTCCGCCTGTTGCATCGAAAGCGGCTCTCTTGCACCATTTGATACATTATATTACCTGATAAAAGTTCCCAAGCATCAGCAGTATAATACAAACGAGAGCGATCCAGATATCACCGGGCAAAGACTAAGACTCCATCATAGACTTTTATACACTTGATCGCACCTTCCCTGTCTCACACACATTAATACATAAATCGCCCCTCTCAAAACCTCGCCAACCCAGAACTCCCACCACCGCCAGCAGCCTTCTTCCGCAATCCCGGACTACTCCCCCATGCTCCGGCCGACTTACGTAACCGGTGACTGAGGCTGATCCTGGCCGCGGACAACGGCTGCTGCGAGTGATCATGCCCCTCATGAAGAGGTTTTCCCTGACCATCAGTAGACGGGAGGTTGGAACCAACTACAGTCTCCCAATCGTTCTTGTCGAGTGATCCGCGCTTCTCAGAAATCTGAATTGGCTTCTTCTCTTTCTCAAAATCCTCCGATGGTTTTCGGACCTTCCCACGTCGTATGGCTCCCATTAAAACAGCCCGCGTTTCAACCAGCCCGGTCCAGGCATCCTCGACACACACGCATTCGTCGCCTGCAGGGCATTCGGTCTCGTCGGCGGCGTGCCATTCGGATAGACATGTATCGTGTATGGTACAGCCACATGATAGGCAAGGTGGGTAGAGCGAGTCAATAGGCTCTTTACAGTACACGCACATCATCTGTGTCTGCGCGCGCTTGCACCGCTCGCAGGTACCGACACCGCCGCCAACCATAGCATGGCTCTGAACTGAGCGGATGGGGTCTAGGGGAGTTTCATGGACACGGCACATACCCCTAATGTCAATTCCATAACCGGATGATACCAATGCTTGAAGTTGTTCTTTTTTCCCCATTGCAATCGGAGAGTTTATGTTGACGTGCGTCTGTGAGCTGTTGCTGACGTTATCTATGCTGTGACGAGCGTGGTAAAGCCCTTCCATGTCTTCGCCATCTCCAGATAAGAAATGACTAGACGGAGGTTTGTCTTTGAGAACATTGAATTTCATGATTTCCAGGCGCATAAAAGGTAGCTCCCACATCTGTAAAAGTTCGGCATAAGCATAACGATAGCAGGCGTAAATTGCAGTGCGAGATGGCTCGAGGAATGGAATGTCCAGCCAGCCATCATCATCGAATTTAGTCTGATCTGTCAACTCTGTTGATATTCCGTAACATACTAGTGGCAGACAGTCTTCTCTGCGAGTATCGTCGTCAGATATTGAATTGCGAGCTGTCTGAGGCTCCGATATGGTCCCCATGACTGTGGAATTACCCCAAGTGATGTTGGTGGGGGTCAGATTATTAAGTATATTCTCGCCCGGACTGATGCGCTTGCGAATTGGAGGCGAAGTGGATGCTATAGTTGCAAAAGGTCTCTGGAAAGTAGCAAGGCTAGTTGTCAACGCTGTATTCGCTCGACGCAACAGGCGGTTATCCGGTGACGTGGATAGACTCTGAGTTGGGTCGCCTCCTGATAAATGGTCTTTATGATGTACCCTAGTAGGAGGCGTTTCTCCACAGGAGTATGAAGTAGATTCTGGCTCTCCTGGCCAAACCGCTTCCTCGGAGTCATAAGAGCCAACAATATGGATTGGCGTATGCAACGTCTTAGGTGTAGAAACAGCTGAGTTGATGCCACTTTTGAAGTTGCTGTTAGATGCATGCCAAAGAGATATGTCCGGGGGGAAGTAGTCGAGCGAGAACGCAGGAGCTTTCATGGGGAGCGGTGTTTCAGGCTGAGGAAGCTGCAATTCCGCATATGCGATGCTGTCTTCAGCAGCAGATTCACTGAAAATACACGATAACATGGCGAGCATTTGAACGTCGGCAATCTTTTCAAAGTAGTCCAGAAGACCCTTGATCAAATCTTTGGCAATTGGATGGTGTCCCCATTTGACACGCCCGGTAAAGGCTTCTTGGGGAGGAAAGAACTCGTCTGACCCGAAGCGAGCAACGACATTCTTTGCGATGACAAGGACTGATTGTCTCTGCTTCTCATACTCCAGAAGCTCGAGAGGGATACCTTTTTTAAGTAACAATGCAGCATATCGCCATACATCGACCAGATCATGTAGGGCATACTTCTGGGCGACGCGGGCGTTATGTTCGCATATCTCGGCTCCATCACCAAAAATACGATATTCTTGGGCCAGTTCGCGTTTCGATGGTAGGTCTGCAGCAAGACGATGTATTGACACGAAATTCTTAGCTCTGCCAATACGTCGTCTGCTTGCAGCAGTACCGGTTCCAGTACCGATACCAGTCCCAGCACCACTCGAATGCATAGAGTATGTCCCACTGAGTGCCTTTCTGAATCTTCGGCCGGGCAAATAATGCCACATACTGACTGTATGCAAATAAGTGGTCTCAGAATCGCTTGAACTCGATGAGTCGTCCGATCCGTCTGAGTCAGTCTGATCTTCTGTGACAGACATCTCATCATTCAGATTTCTATGCCTTGGGGGAGTTGACTCTTGTTGAAGACGGCCGAAGCCAGCAAATGTCGGTTCGCCTTTAGGCCGGTCTCTGTAACCTTCACTCGGAGTGAATAAAGCCCGTGCTCTCTCTTCCTTGGTAGGGAAGAAACATACGAGGCGTCCATCATTAGAGAACCTGGCACCACAAGAGCGTGGCAATGGTGGAACCGCCGTACGATTGAGGGGTGCCAGAGAGGCATCCAGCTCAGTACTAGCAGTGAGTTCTTGAGACAATGCAGTCGCACCAGCAGCGATTTCGGTATCCTCCTCTTCACTTGAGCTCTCATCTTCGATCCCGGCGAAATCATCGTCCAGATCCTTAACATTCTTGAAGAACGTATCGCTACTGGACAAATCGATTTCTCCCAGTAGATAGCCAAATGCTACATCGAGACAATTTTGACGTTTCTTCGAGAACTGGCTTGCGAGCTGATTCACTTCTTGATCTAGCTTCTTGTAAGTGTTCTCACTCATCAAAGCCGTTTTCTCGATCAAGAACCGCGGTGCCCTGGCTTTAGGGTACTGAGCGGGAATGTCCACAGTAACACTAATAAATATGGTGTTCCCGTCAGTACCCCAAGGACCATTCAGAAAGGCCCTCAAGGTGAGGGTATCCATGTCGAGCTTGTCCCATTGTACGTTGGGTAGTTGATGATTGACTCGAATAATCTCATCCTGCAATGTTTCGGGTTCTCCCCAGTGGTCGTTGTGATAATTTGAGCCGAATAAAGTAGAATCCCGAGAGTCTTTCCTTCGTGGCGGTGCTATAAATGGTGTTTTCCTCTTGTTCATAGTGATACCCTTCATCCAGCCCAGTTGATCATGATGTCGATCGACACCTGTGGACGCATGAGGCCGTGCTTTCATGGGTTGTCCCTTCCAAGCAGACCCTTTACCAGATCTCATATGATTAGAAGAAATGTTTGGTAATCCTAAAGTCATGGCGCTGCGCCTGAACTGGCTTCCACCACTGCCTGAACGAGAGTCGCTCATAGTCGCTACTCTTCTCTCCCGGCCAGAATGATCATCCACGGGTCTGAAGGACTTGTATGTAGCTCCTCGACGAGTGATAGAGATATTACGAGCCTGATTACCCTTGACATGGCCCACAGACTCAAGGGCATGGGTATCCATTTTATGCAGGCGAAGCTCATTGTCCTCGCCCCAGGACACGAGCTGAAAATCCCGAAAGTCGAGTCCATCGTTGACATTTCCACGAGGTCTCCAGAGAAACTCTTTGACCTTGTGGCTTCCATGGCCAGGGAATACTGCAACCGGATCGACTGTGTTGTTCACACTCTCTTCCTGGCTGCGGCGAATGTCGTACATATATAAATTTCCTGGGTCATTTTGAGGCATGGCAAGGACTCCCCATCCAAAGGGAGTATGACGGGCTCGCCATACAGGGAAGTCTGTTTTGATCATCCTCTTCGGCTCTTCGTGTTCTTCAGAAGTGGCATAATCCCAGAACTTGATGCTTTTGTCCAATGAGCAAGTAGCGACTTTCGTTGAATCTGCACGATCCCAATCTAAACCATAGATCTTCGACGTGTGCGCAGTGATGGACTTGAGAGGGGCAGAGGGATTCCTGTCATCCCATATGCGAAGCCATCGGTCATGAGAGGAGGCAACAATGTTTGGATTCTGGCGGTTGAATTTGACTTGTGTGGCACCGGCATCCCAATCACAAAAGCTCAAGACGGGAACTTTCGGTTTTCGTAAGTCCCATGAATGCACAAAGCCGTCGACAGCACAAGTGGCTAGGATATCTGGATGATGCGCAGAGAAATTAATGTCGGTAATAGCTCTGCTATGTCCCTGGAGGGAGTGCTCGATAGCACCATTGGCAGAATCTTCGCGCAGATTCAGATTCCATACTAAACAACGGTGATTTGCTGTGGATGCCACCCAATAGTCTCGCGCCGGGAACGGAGACCATTGAACGTCGACAACAAGCCATGGTAGGCCATGACTGCTCAGTCTACGCGGTGGACTGAAGGGACTGTCGAGGTCAATGATGGCCAGTCCCTCAGGTGATCCCAGCGCTATATCACGACCGCAGGGCGATATAGTAGCCGACCCAACGAGCCCATCGACATGAATAGTAGCATCACAATCAAAGGTCTCGCTATCGTAGGCAGATTTAATGATCTTCCCCTTTTTGGATGCGTCGGATGGGTGTTCGAAGGGGGTAGAAGGCATTTTTCATCGCAGATCAGACGCAAATGTCGAATGCTGCCTTTTGCATCTCACAGCCAACTCAAGTCATGAGTCTTTCCGGTTCCTTGCATATGAACACGGCTCGATCCCTCTTGGCGCGTCATGTGACAAATAGGCTGTAGCGATATCTGAATGGGCATCTGTTTGTCTTATTCAGAGTTTCAAAAGCGCAGTCAGCTAAGTTGGTTAAGAGTTTCATGAATGGATTGTTCATTACGCAAAAGGATTTTAACTCGCGACGACATGATGAGTGATGTGATGAAGCAGGGGCAGTGGTGATAACGACGCCTTTGGCCTATGCCTCTTGAGGTGTAGCACGTTGCCGTTGCAAAGCGCGGCAGCCTCACTAGAGTTCACCAATGCTCACGCCACTCTGTGGCTTGCCGTTTTCTAGAGGTGGTGGACCTGGCTATGGATCGATGGAATCAGTCGGATCGGAGATATATCGGTCATAACACCGACCGATGCCAACCTGAACCTAGAACTTGAATGAGGGGCAATCTCCCTACATAGCTGGAGTCACTGTGTTATTAATCCCCCACCTCCGTGACCCGTTCCCGTAGTCCTTGACCATGGTACGATGCGATAATGATTTATGCAGTAGTTGCACATGAGACTCTCTGTAGTTCATTCCAGTGACCTTATATTTAACCCGGTTGCTCAAAGTCTGCAATAGATCAGATCATTAGAGTGTCCATCATCCATATTGAAATACAGTCATCCGACAAGACGTTCACTTTGTATTTAAGGGAAACCCCTCCTCGACTCCCGCCATAACAAAGAACTCTTATCATCGGTCTTGGGCTCAGCTTTACTCACATTTTATTCCTCCAGCTCCCGTATCAGCCTTGTGACTTCTTTAGGTCACCAAGAGATCACCGCAACAAACCACCACAAACCACGTAGTGCCTATCTACACTTCTCCCTCTCCCTCTTCTTGTTTGCACGTAAGCCATACAGCGGCACTCTTCCCGTTGTTCCCGCCGAAGACCAGTAACAAACAGGCAAGCAAAGATGGCATTGCCAAAGCGCATTGTAAAAGAGACAGAACGTCTCATGAATGAGCCGTACGATATCTCTCCAGAAAGCTCACTCATCACGACCGACTCATACTCACATCATTATAACCCACAGCGTTCAGGGCATCAGCGCGATCCCTCACGATGACAACTTACGGTACTTCGATATCGAGATCCACGGCCCTTCCGACTCGCCTTACGAAGGTATCACAGCCCATGCATAACACCGCCCAGACAGATAATACTGATCACAACTGTGCACGCCTATCACGAGCATGCTAACATCACCATCCTTTCACCTAGGAGGCATTTTCAAACTCGAGCTCTTCCTGACAGACGACTATCCCATGGTGCCGCCCAAGATCCGCTTCCTAACCAAGATCTACCACCCCAACGTCGACAAGCTGGGTAGAATCTGTCTCGATGTACTCAAGAGTAAGTCCTGCCTCTCCTCTCCTCCACGGAATTGACTCAATTTCTACCACAGACAACTGGTCCCCGGCCCTGCAGATCCGAACCATCCTGCTATCGATCCAGGCCCTCCTCGGCTCCCCGAACCCAGACGATCCCCTCGCCGCCGACGTCGCGAAGAGCTGGAAGGAGGATCCCAACAAGGCTATTGCCACGGCCAAGGAGTGGACTAAGACTTATGCCGCGCCGGCCCCGAAATAGATTCTGATCAAAATCATCAGCGAGGAACATGTTGAGATCGAGACATTCGGGCACGATGAGTCGTCGTCGATAGCCGCTGATAGTCGTTGATAGCACTACGGGCTGCTTTGGATCTGGACTATACAGGGATGACGGCTACGCGTGTCAGAAAGAGTGATGATTGCATTTCACCGTGGACTTATGTGTTGTGGGCGGGCAACAGGAGGGAGTTCCTTACCACGAACGATACGTACAAGTGCTTTTCAGGGCGAATAGGGGAAACTATACTTTCTGTTTAAGGTGTTTGGAGGTTTCATCGCTTGCTGTATCAAATCCTTTTCCAGCCCTCTCTTCTCCCCCTCCCTTCACCGACCGTGAATGGCATAAAGGGAGTTTCCCAATTGCTAGAACGTGGACAAAGTGTACTATGCAATGAATGACCAGATAAGACTGCCAAATATGTAGACTTGGTAGCAACAACCGTCATGAGATGTTTGTCATTGCTTCAATATTTGCCATGTTCTTACATTTTATGTGACGCTTTAGTTATATTATAGCACAAGTAGAAGCATCTACGTGACCTCTCCCCCTTCAAGCAAGGTATGGTAGGTAGACCTCCCATGATAAGGTACTTCACTACCTTTCATTCAACTGACCTTCTCACATCATTCACTCACCCATCCCTTCTCACGTCTCCCCAAAGACCAAAACCCCCTTTCCCTTCCTAAACCCGCCCAACGTCCCCTGCACCGCCTCCCTAAGTCCCTCCTCCTTCGTCTCCCAACTCCAATCCACCGTCTCCGTAGGAACATCCCTAAACCGTCCCTCTCTCACCAAGTCCAAAATCTCATTCACTGTCCTGCCCTTTCCCTCTGTATCGTTATCTGCCCACCGACTCAACCAAAACCCGACAAAGCGGATATCTTTGAAAATGAGTAGTCCCGTCGGTAAGTTGACGGGCTGTCGACTCATGCCCCCGTACGTGACGAGTGTACCGCTCTGGCCTAGATACTTTGCCATTGTTTGCGCGGATTTACCGCCTACGCAGTTGAGGCCGAGTCTGACACCGCTCGATCCCGCGCTGCGCGTCCATTCGGAGAGTTGATCCCGGAATGACCGTGCGATGAACTCCTCCTCAGTAAGGACGTGCGTAGCGCCCAGAGACGTCAATTCATCCTTCAGCGCCTGTGTCTGAGTCTCATCTTCCCTTGCCCTGATAATATTAATCGTGCGATAACCCCATAACTTCGCAAGCTGGATCGCCGCACGTCCAACGCCAGAATTAGCCCCATTCTGCAGAATCCAATCCCCCTCTCTCAGCGGGCCCGAGCTGTCTCCGTACCCCTGACCGACGTAATCCCTTAGCATGCGGTACGCCGAGCACGGATTCACGAACGCCGTAGCGACCTGCGTCGGCGTAAGGCTCGTCTTGTCGATCTTGATGAGTTGGGTATCTGCATTTTCCACGACCGCGTGAGTGCGCCAGGTTCCAAAGCCCGTCTTAGCGGGGATGACCCAGTCGCCTTTTTCTAATTTCGAAGACGACGGAGGCGTGACAATCTCAAACACGCCCTCGTTCCCCGGAATAACACTCGGTTCCGCAGTCCCGATCAGCGAGCTATATGCCGGCTTCGCGCCGTACGTGCCCTGGATCGTGTTCACGTCGGCCGGGTTGATGGAGGCAGCGAGGGTGCGTAGGAGGGCTGAGGTGGACGGTTGGGAGGGCGAGATCGAGTGTGTGTGTAATCTATATAGTAGTACTACTGTGTCAGCTTCCAGTCGTGTGATTGTTGTTGTAATCGACGAAGGTATGTAGATATATATACATGTATATAAGAAAAAAAGAAAAAAAGAAAAGAAAACCTACTTCAAAACATCTTTAGGCTCGCCATTCTCGCTGAAAACAAGCGCCTTCGCCTGTGTATACCCATACGGCCCCGATTTCCGGCGCGCCGGTATCAATGTCGTCCTCAACGCCGCCATCGTCGTGTGTCTACTGCTAGCACCCCCCGCCGCCACCACCAATGACGCACGCCTACAAGCTGCAGAAGTTCGTATGAGGTAGCTCGGACTCGCCATCTCCATAAGGGTACCTCAAGTCCGTCGGTAGGTATGCGAGTTCGTAGGTTAGGTCGTTAGACAATCAGGTGAGGTTTGCGGGTACGTCCCCACGATGGGATCCGGATCTGTGTCTTTTTTTTTTTCCCCTTCCCACAGGAGTCTTTCAGTAAGCTCGTATTCTGCAGCGGAAAGACACCCGTCGTCTTGTCCTGTCTCACGCAAAAAATGTTGGATCATCCGCATGCATGTAGGAGATACAGGTCTCAACACTGGGTCGCAGTGAGGACTGATGTAGCGATGACGTGAATCTTTTGAGGACGATAAGGCGCGATAAGAGGTTGATTGGCACATGCAATTGGCTAGCTGCCTGGGGAAGCTCTCCACATTGGACTTTGGACGGCGGGATCATTAAATAGCTTGAGAAGTCTGCTGCTCGTATTTACACCTCCAGCTTCCCTATTGCGGTTACTCTTTCACCTTGTCGAATGCATTGCAATCATTTTACGTGAAGAGTGTTCCTGATCTTCTGGGATCAGCAAATGAAGTAGATTATCCAATGCCAACCTTGAACTCTTGATTATGCCAAGTATTTCAGATGACAGCAGCATATCATAGCCCATAGTTTTCTCAAGCAAGTTTGGACAAGGATATACGTTCCATTGGGGAGAGATCTTCTACTCCAGCATTCTCTGATGACGATTGTTAAAACTAGGTATTTTCCGCCCCTTTTAAACGGCGCATATGCGTCTTGGTCATCGTATCCCATAATCTCATATCCACACGCAACCAGGCACGCACACATTGCGCACAATCCAACCCGAGTGGGAAATTCGGTCTAAGCTCCTATTGGGATTCTCCTCCTCCACTCAAATGCTCCATTTTGAAACCATCTCAGGGGACAAAGGTAGGTTATTTTCGGTAGGTTTGTGGCCGAAAGGGAAATGTACATGGCAGATATTAGAAGTGAAAAAAGGCCGGCGCTGAATAAAAAAAAAATATGATCCATGACGAATCCAAACAGATCCGGTTTTGATTATACACGGTTCACAGGCTGGGGCTTGTGTACGTCCGAATCGATGACAGATAAAGTGACAGAAGGAAATTTTCTCAAAAGATGGGTTGTGCTATGTCCACTGGAAAATGAACGGGGTGTTCATTTTGACTGTTAAGGCAGAGGTACTTGATCCGATGACCCTCCTCACCGGGTCATCGCGTTACAGAGTGATACAACAGGTCGCAAAGGGGGTATTATGAAGCAGTTTGATGATCGATCGATGAGAGCAAATTTGGTCGGCCGCCATAGACAAGGAGAGGTGAGAACGAATGGTGAAATAAAAGAGAGATATTATGCTTCGCGCCCGATGCCTTTGAAAAGGTCGTCGCCCATGTTGGTGTCGATTTTCGTCTCCAAAGCGGACAGCTCGGGGATCATAGGGGGTGGCGGTCCAGTCTTCTTGGGCTCATCGGTGTACTGGTTGGTCCTCTTGCTCATGTCCAGGTCGTCTCCGGTCCGTAACCGACGGAACCAGCTGCTGCGCTTCTGACGCTTCTCCTCAGCAATAACACTGGCGGTGCGACTCGGGGGTCTAGAGATGTTCTGGGGAGGTATGGATCCTTCTTCATGGTAAGCATTGTTCAGTAGAGACCTGCTCAATAGACGACGGAGGCTGCCTCGACTCGATGGCGCGGGCGATGCGGGTACATCGTCTGCTGGGCGTTTGAGTCCGACATTGGTGGTGATGGCCATGTCGGATTTCATGGGGGAGGTACCATTGGTCTCGCCATTTGCAGTCTGCTTCTTTGGCTTCTCTTCCTCCACCTTCTCCTCTCTCTTCACGATCGGCTTAGGGGCTTCTTCCTTTGGTGAGGGCGGCGGGGGTGGGATATCGGTTCCATCAGTGAGTGAGCCGAATTGGAAATTGAGCGCGGGAAGCTCGAAGCGCTTTGGAGCTCCGTTGTTGTTGGGTTTCTTGGCGGCCATGATTTAGACCGGGGACGTAAGAGTCACTGGATAGCGAGGGCTCTCTGTCGATGACTATTGAGATAGGCGAGTCAGTCAGGGTAAGGAGGGGGTAGCTTGGGGTTTAGTGCATTGTAATGGGGTAGCAGAACGGTGGGAGGTACGGACCGTGCAACCAGACCAAGTCTTTGAGGAGAAAGTCAACGGTTCTTGGGGATGTGTCTGAACAAGTGGCTTGTCGATATGCGATATGTGCAAAGCCAAGTGCAGTTCATCAAGGAGGCAGGAATGGGGTGGAAAGCAACCGTCTCACCAGCCAAGTGAGGACAACGAAAGTGGACTTTCAACAGGCAAAACACAGTACGGTTATGTGTTTTGACGAGATGAAAGATTGGAGATGGAGAATTGCAAGTGGCGTCAAGTCAAACTGGGGGCCGAGAAGTCCCCAAATGGTCCAATCTGCATTGGAAAATGTCAGGTCGGGATCAGGGTCTGCAGCAAAACTTGGGGGAGTGGCTGGGGTTAGTGGTAGCGGGAAATGGCACGACGCGTGCAGCCTGCAACCAGGTTGTCTATTGATGTACCTGGGCTGAAGTAAAGGAAAAATAGAGTTAACTGGCCGTACCTTTTCGACTTTTTTTCTGCTCAATTCTCGTTGTAGAAAAAAACATCAATAACTCGCAATAATCTGAAGATTGTAATTGATCTTCCAATGCCCACGCTTCATCTCATTGTTAAAAAATTGTCAATAACGGATCAGATGATGCGATTGGTAAAGTCTAACTTGTAAGCTAGGAACATGCCCATTGGAGCAACTGGCCGTAAAGGGGAAAGAAGACCGAAAATCTCCGGTGGGGTTTGACCTGAATAAGAAACAACATGCCCATTCTGGAAATCTACAGCCCCGCAACACCCGAGGAACTATTAATGTATCAATTGAGATGAATAATAGCAAGACTTCAATGCCATGAAATGAAGGCGGGCAAGCCTACGATATTTCAGATCAAGTTAGTTACGAGTCCATAGAACTACCTACCTAGGTAGGTATCTGTATCCTGTTTCTTAGGTAGATACAACGGGAGACTTGACATCAGGCGCTTCAGACTCTGGAGGAGAATGACTTCTCTATGTCACGATGTTTATAGTTGTCATATATTCAGACTTATCATGAGATCTGACAACGATCATCGCCAAGGAGGCTCTGGCCTTTCAAGACTCCAGACACCATACATCTCATGTCCGTAAGAACGCTTATCCCAGTTCATATACCCATACGACTTTAGCCTGTGCGCTGCTTTTCCCATATCACACGGCTCGGTAGTCTATACGCTCCTCTATCGAAATGCCTGTACCAAATCATGGAGCCTATCTATGACGACAGGCATAATCCCATTGAGCGAGTCCTCCATAATGCGATCAAGATGTCGAATGGCGTCTTCTTCATTCAGCTCCAAATGAAACCTCTCTTTGACCTTGAACACTGCCTTGTCTGGCTCCGCCTTGATATCCGGGATATTCGCATGCACCATCAAACTGAACAGATTCAGTATCAGATTAGAAGACTTCCGAAGGGCTGCAAATGCCAAGAAGCAGTATTGCTTGAACTGTAGGTATACCTCACTGGGAGGGTTAGCCCCGCCCATGGCATCGACCATTTCTTTGCTCAGCTTGACTGCTGGCGCGAACGGCTTCGGGTCGCGGCCCAGGATGAAGCCAAAGTCTGCGTGGAAGAAATGCCCATCAGGCGCAAGAAGGAGATTCTCGAGATGTCGATCACCAACTCCAAGGATATATGTAATCACACAGTACCCAGCGCACGACTTCGCAAATGTGTCAAGAGTCTCCTTCCGCACTCCCAGATACGCCCGGTCATCAGGGTTGTGCTGGCGCAAATAGGCAAGAGCAGGGTTATTGGTTTTGTACTTCGACGCGATGGCCGAGAGGGTTTGCGAGGGCACGAATTGAGAGGCCCCCGCTGTTGTGCTTGTTGCCAAAATCTTGTACGGTGACAGCTTAAGGTCTAGGTTTTCCTTTTGTAGCAGGTCATCCATCAATGTGATGATCTGGATGACAAGCTGATCCTGTCGCAAGTCATCGCCCGTTTTGAAGATGATCGGATATTTGCCCTGGGGTGTTTTGAATGTCACCATTATGGGCGATAAAGATGACTTGAAGACCCGCGATTCTTCGGGGATAACCCCACAAATCGTTACACTCGGATCGAGAGGTAATGGGATAGGTGGTTCGATCGTTACAATCTCGTTCTTCGGATCCGCGAGAAAGTTCTTAACTTTCTCAAGTTTGCGCGGATTACGTTCAGCAGATACTTTAATATCAGCCGAGATTTTGGATAGAACCGAAATGAGTTCTGCTTGTCTCCGAATCGTAACTCTCTTGTCTTTCCCCCCTTCCCGGCATTCCAGCTCTCTCATAAAATCGTATTGCACCTTGGCATACATAGTTCGCGTTTCTTCACCTTGGTCGTGGCTCTTGTCGTCATACTCAACACCAAGATACCAGTAGAAATAGTTACCCAGCACGAAATTTTCGGCTGCTCGGGAAATCAAGAAATCGGCCAGTGACGACGCCTGAACAGTAGCTTGGTTTGAATCTGCCGATATGTGCTCAAATTTGAGCGCTTGCACAAGCTGCAGAAGATATAGCAGTATCTCTCCGTCATCAGCTTTTCTCAGGCGGTCCACGGCATATGCTCTCACAGCTCGGTGGTCAAAGGTAGGACCCAGTAGCTCTAATGCATCATCAACATCGATATCTGTCCACTTTTCGAGAACTTGTATTGCCTGCCTTGATTCGCTCTGATCTTGCCAGTTTACAGATTTGATAAACTTCGTCAGAGCACGCTTGTCTTTGGACAAGTGGTACCGGAATTTCCACACGAGATCTTTTTCTTCGGGCGACAAAACGTGAGTAGGGGAATACCCCATGATCATGTTCAGTTCGTCCCGAACCTTGGCATTTGGCTTCAGGTCCTTGTCGAGAATCCCATGACGGTGCTGACTTCTCACAAGGCGTCTATGTTTGCTCTCAGCTGGATTGTCCCTAGCTCCAACTTCGGGATCATAGATTCGGATCAGACGGCCGCTATCCCCAAGGCCATTGATACCCGGACCATAAGATACTTCGGGAGGGGGCTTCAATATGATATTGGATTGAGAAGCCGAGAGGTGCTGAAAGGAGGAAATGGGTGGTGGAGGGTATTCATGATCGGCAAAGACCACTGGGAAGTCGAACCGAGGTAGCTCGACATTGAGGGTGAACTTTGAAGGACCAGGTCTTGGCGGCATTCCATTTTCCAACGCGTCGCCATCCTCTTTCGTCTCTCTCCGCGAAGCTGATTGTTGTTGTGTAGCTTTGATTGAGTTCCGAGCGGCTTGTAAGCCTCGTTTCTCAGTAGCCCGAAACACCAGTTGGTCGAGCCACTCGACACGGGGGATCTCGTTCATCTCATGTTTCTTGAACAACTTCTCCATGCGCTCGAGCTCCTCAGCTTCCTTATCCACTAAGATGGCACCATTCCTCTTCGTATCGTGTCTCGGTCTTGAAGTGTCCGAGGGCGTGGTAGTATTGTCATAGCCATCGGCTTTTTTGTGTCGATGCACATGACATTTCTGTCTGCCTTTTAGTAATTGATTATCTTTGTCGAATAAAGGTAGAGTAGTGCCACCAAAGGGGATAGCATGTCCTTGGGCATCCTTGCCACCGGTGGGAGATAGATCCCAAATGGTGATCGCGAGGTAGGAATTGAGAGGTAGGTGCTTGTAGTGTATTGGCAGCTCGAGCCATTCGTTCCACCGTCGCTCGGTTCGAAAGGCCTTGTAGGAGGTTTGCACGGGAACTGCTAGCGGTTTGGAGCCAGCCCAGACCTGTACAGTGACATAGAGGTCTGAGTGAGGGCTAGGCGGTTCAGGAGTCAGCACGGATTCGCAAAGGGTGCTTAGAATGAGAATAGACACACCTCGTATTGGAACCGATGTGGCGGAGTTCTGGTCGTTCAAGCAGAGTGGAGGCTAGGTAAGGGGCTTCATCGCCTTCTAGGTTGATGCTATTTTGTAGGCATAGTCAGATACGGTAGTAAAGAGTAGCAGAGTGAAGGCGACCGGACTCACACGCGAATGCTCACTGGAATGTCTAGCGAATCCGAGGTTCCAAATGAAAACGGCTCCATTCTCCTTGTAAATGACTTGGACGATCAAGAGTTCGTACCATACTCATCTCTTTAGCTGGTGGTGGTTATGAAGTTGCAGAGGTGAAGATAGATAGAACTTGATCAGCAACACCTGAGCGGCGTCACATGTTCCAAGACAGCTTCCACCAGAGCTGCACCTAAACAGCTGTTACCTGAGGCGCCATGCTAGGGGACCTTATCTACATTCCGCTACCTAGTAATCTTCTTATCACCCCGCCTGTACAAAGTACTTGTACTGTATCTAGGTACCTGAAATGGGATATCCAGCAATTTGGGAAAGCTCATTCAGCCATATGAGGGGAGATTGCCGAATAATAATAAGTCAACAATTTAAATTGACATCCATCGTCGCGTCTTCTAGTGAACCGCACGACGCGTGCCTGCCTGTTCAACCACCGACACAACCCCCACCTCAAGCTCAACCTGGGCTTCGAACACGCCGACTACATTCACCATTATCGCTAGTATTCCGTAATTAATTTTAATCTATAACTAGCAAACTCGACTCTCTTCTGTAACTACTCTAGCAGCCTCGTTGGAGGAAGTCGGTCGGCATGACCTCACCAACGCCTTCCGATGATGACTCCCCAGTGAGGGCTGCCTCCCAGCAAAGCAATCTGGTTGTCAGAGGTAAACCCGATGCAGCCGCCAAGCGAAAGAGAACTTTGACCAATGGCGCCGGTCCCTCTCAATCCAGACGTCGCACCCGTGAACCCGAAGTAGTATCCGATCATGACGGCGACAGAGATCCATACGATCCCGACCAGCCCCTAGAAGAGAGGCGACAACTACAAAGGGGATATCGAGACTTACTACGAAACTTAACCGAACGCGCAGACGAAGCCCTCGATCCAAAGTCCGATTTCCTTCACAATACCCTCACCGAGGCCAATAAACTTTCCCTCAAGGTCAAACAGACTGGCGAGGCCACCAAGGACTCCAAACTTCTCGTTGCCACCGCCGAAGCCCACTACAAGAAAGCTGCCCGTCTAGTAAATGGCAATGTTGCTCAAGGTGTCGATGTCGACGAGTTTGTCTCCAAATGCATTACCTACATGCGCCATGGCCGCGGGATTGTTGAAGACGACGCTCCCGAACTCACCTTCACCCAGCAACAACGGAGAAGACCTTCGAGAAGAGATGTGGATGACTCGGACGATGAAGATGCTATCGGTGATGAGGGTGACACGTTGAATTGGGAACATCTGGGTCGATTCGCTTGCATTCCCAAAATTGGACGACCAGCA
Source organism: Xylariaceae sp. FL0255 (assembly GCA_022578795.1). Taxonomy (NCBI): domain Eukaryota; kingdom Fungi; phylum Ascomycota; class Sordariomycetes; order Xylariales; family Xylariaceae; species Xylariaceae sp. FL0255. The sequence continues at coordinate 281,105 of MU388828.1, read as the reverse complement.
GTACCGGGCTTTCTGCTCGGCCCGCTCTCGGTAGAGAAGAAGGTCCGGAAAGTAGTGAAGCGGAGTGCACCGTTCAGAGCCGACAACCTTAGAGAGACAAGACCACAAGTCCTCAACGCCGAAGATGTCCAGAGAGCCGAGAAGAACGATTTAACAGCGATATGTGCAAAGATATTGCGACGTTTGAAGGATTTCCAAGCTGATGCTCAGACTAAAGTGGAGGCTGCTTACGAAAAATACGGCGATGAGGAAGCCCAGAGCCTCATGGGAGATATTGGGTTGAGGGATGATGGCGGCATAGATCTGCTCAAGTTTGTCATAAATCCAAGATCCTTCGGCCAGACTGTGGAAAACATGTTCTACGTCAGTTTTCTGATTCGCGATGGCGCTGTTCGAGTCGAATTCGACTCCAACGAGCTGCCTACTTTACGTGAGCCTCTTACCTTACCCACGCAAGCTCTCTTTGCTAGGCTGACCTGTATTAGATCCTACGGATAACCAGGAAGAATCCGGTACGACTAGAAGCACTGCCGAACGACACCAAGCTGTACTATCCATTGACATGAAGACATGGCGAGATGTCATTGACACATTTGAGATTACGGAACCGATAATTGAACATCGCCTGGAAGAAAAATCGCAAGGTCCTGGTGCTCGCAGCTGGTATAGCTAAGCTAAATTTGCTTTCGACAAGTACCATCAGAGGGGGCACATGTAAATGAGTATAGCTGTATACACTAGATCACGAATTCGATGAGATGAGAGATGAGAATACCCAGTTGAAACGCAGAGTACGAGTATTACGCAACGCCGGGCATGCGGGTTGTTTGCACCCCGAAGGAGGGCAGCTACGGATCCGTAAAAAGTCGCCGATATCCAATGGAGAGCTTTCCCTTACCTTGTAACACCATCATCGGGCAGGGAAGTGAATCATGACGCGGACACGTACGTAGGCAGCAGAATAAAACAATTAATGCATTTTTTAGTTTGAACCTGTTCATAATCATCTCAATTTTATCTATCCATCTTTTTTGTTTAGACTAAATATTCTCTTCACCAGGGAATAAACTACAGAATACGCAATACGGTAGCTGTGACGTCAGCAAGCTGTTTCACGACTGTCTATCTGTGATTCTCAGCTCCGATTTGGGAGGACAAGTAGGATTTTGACCGAGCCTTCCGGACTTCATAGTCCTTCCATTCTCAGAATTACTCAATTCAACAAACGAGCCTGACATTAAACTCAGTCAAAATGCGCTATACGAGTATTGTCGCACTCACAGTGGCCAACGCCGCCACGGCCATCGTCATCCCCGATGAGCAGATGGCCAAGGGGTTGGCTGCAGATGCGGAGGATTACCACCAGCAACGACAAGGACTGGAAACGCTGAACAACTGGTGGAATGACGTACAACTCAATGATGCGGAAGACGCCTTCGACGCCATCAGTGAGGTCACACACCAATTCCTCAACAACCCTCCCAGCGTTGACGATGTGTTGGGTTCTCTCTTCGACACTGATACTACCGGTGACTACATCAACGCCGAGGACTTCTTCAACACCGACAAGCCAAAGCACCGGCCCGGTCATGGAAAGCACCCGAAGCATCCGGGTCACGGACACGTCGGAAAGCCCGGCCACCACGGCACAACGAACTTGACAGTGTACCAATCGATCAAAGCATCGAATTTCACGACCAGGTTCGCGAAGCTTATTGATGAGTACCCGGATCTCGTGGAGAAATTGAATAGCACCAAGTCGAACGTCACAGCTTTCGTGCCGATCGACAAGGCGTTTGAAAAGATTCCTGAGCATGACAAGCCTTCTAAGGAGTATATCGAGAGTCTAATGAAATATCACATTCTAGAGGATAGTTATCCTGCCGGCCGTGTTCTCTCTCACCACACACTACCCACCGCCTTGAACAGCAAGGCCCTTGGTGACCGTCCTCAGAGAGTGCGCGTCAGTTTGAGCCTGTTTGGATTGAGGCTGAATTTCTACAGCAAAGTCGTTATGGCAAATTTGTTCACCTCCAACGGCGTGGCGCACGGCATAGACAGTCTGCTGGTGCCGCCGACCACGGCCGAGAGGCTCGTCGGTCTATTCCCTGGCCGCTTCTCCACTCTCGAGCTTGCAGCAGCCAAGACGGGACTCACCAACGAGAATCATGAGCACCGCGGGAAGGACTCGCTAACGGGCTTAACGATCTTCGCTCCTACGAACTTCGCCTTCCGCAAGCTCGGTCCGCGTGCCAACGCCTTTTTGTTCAACACTGAGCGTGGTCTGGGTTACTTGCGCGCTCTCCTCAAGTACCACATTGTCGTCAATGAGACGTTGTACTCGGATGAATATTACGGAGCTCAAGAGGAAGACAAGAGCTCATCGTCTGGCAAGAATGGCCATTTCCACGTCGACCTCCCTACACTCCTAGGCAAGAATCTTTCTATTGACATCGCGCGCTTGTACGGACATATCAACATGCGTATCAATGGGTACACGAACGTGGCGATTGAGGACGGCGTTGCTGAGGATGGTGTTGTGCATGTTCTTAACTCGATCCTAATCCCGCCGAGAGAGGGAAAGAAGAGTGATGGTGTTGAGGAAGAGGAAGAGGGGGAGGATGGGTACATTAGTGTTGAGGACCTTGTTGAGAGATTGCAGCCTTATGTTGTTGAGGAGGATGATATGTGGGAGATGGCGATTGAGAAGATGAAGGATGCGGGCGAAATGTTGGGTCATGGGGCACAGACACTAAAGGAGCAAGTCTGGGGTGAATTGTAGTCGCGAAATTGTATTAACAGCAGTTCGCCTTCTGGCATGTCTTGTTCTATCTATTGGCATTTCAGGGCTTGAATGGTTCGGATCAGAACGGAACACTTCAGCGAGTAGATTCGAGATTGGTGGGTACCCTAGGCAGATATCTACTCACAAATGAAGATGAGAAATGACATTTGAACAGTAAAATACATGGCATCTAGGGTCCAAAGTCTAATGAAAGTCCGTAACAACATTAGCATGATGACTTGATTTAAGTTCAGCGTACGGATTAGCCAAGACGAAATAGCATGTGGTTTAACTCTGGGTACCCTTCAAGTAACTACTCAACTAGGCATAAAATATGTGAACTAGAGATACCCAGTGTTGATGATTTAGGCTAACCGCCGCGACCAGTTGTATACACAGCCGCGCCGTTGCTTAACACAACCGACGATGACCAGGGATAAATTATAGACAAACAACAAATAGTCGGGGATCATTAGATTATTGGCTAGCAGTGTATTCACTAAATAAAGCGGTATTGACTTCGAAGCGATTCCGATCCACAGTATAGCAGTTACCCGAGAGAAGTTGGTCATCATACCAACTAGACAGAACCGATTAGTTTAGGTTGAAGCCGGTAAGCAAACAGAAAATCGTCAACAGAGAATTGTGAGTCCCTTGGTATTTAAATGGACACCGGGTCTTGTTCCAACCTGTTGAAGCTATTACCCGATCCTATCCAATTTCCACAAATTCCAACCACTCTCCCCATGAATCAGCTTGAGCTGAAGTCGACACCACCTATCCAATTCAAAATGAGAACCACAACCCTCCTTCTCGCCACACTGGCGGCACCAGTGGCTATTTTCGCTCACCCTGTGTCCAACTCAACCACCATCATCACCACCAACAATAACAACCACTCTATGCTCGATCCATTCGTAAGCTTCGCTGACCAGCCCATCTTCGACCCAAGCAAACTCGAATGTTACTGGAACGGTCGCGAAATGCACAACGCCGAAGACTACATAATTCCCCGGATCGAAGCCTCCTGCAAGAAGAGCACCTTCGAATGGAGCGGGCTAGCGGGCATGTATTCTCCCCAGGACAGACACTCGGCCTGCTATCAGCAAGACCGCGGCCCCTTTCCGGGGACTGTATACATAGAGATCGAGGTGAAGGATATCGACAAGGCCCGGCAACTCGATTACCCAGCCTGTGTTGAAGCGCTGAAACTCATCGCCAGGAGTTGCCTATATGGCGGCCTTATCATAGCAACTACGAACGACTGGCGTTGGGTAGTGGATCCGAATGCCGGATGGTGTTCGCACAAGTACCCGGGACCGACTGAAACTGACTTACACTGGAGATGAGCTGCTCTTATCCGCCTCGTTGGGGATATAAATATCGTACAATAGTACACATCATTGAGTGAAAACAGAAGCTTAAAAAAGAGAAAAGACCCCCCAAAAAACCCTTGTAACAAGCTGCTACGTGTGTATATGCAATAACATAATTGTAATGGCAAAGACTAGTGCATTGACTCGATATGAAAGAGAACGGTCTCGTGGAACGAAGATGTAGAAACAGGCAAGTGCGTGACGGGATAATCGATGACTATATGACCAGATAACTCAAGTCTCAGCGCTCTGATTACTAGACATTTGAGAGACTTTTAATCTTATGGCGTTTCGATTGCGTCAAGAGTCAAAAAGAGTATATCACCTCTTGAGGCATGCTAGAAGGGAAAAGAAAGCGCCCAATGCTTAGCTTGCAGTGAAGAAAAAGGATAGAGATATAATGTTATATAAGTCATATAACCCCGAGATTGGGATGAGTGGGACGACTATGTAATTGTCTATCTGTTCACTTGTCTTGAAGTACACATTGATAGATAATAGACAACATCTCACATAGTTGAGTTATTGTTTCAATAGAGCCAAGGAAGTGTGTTGTCACTACTATTATTCCTCATAATTTTCACAGCATTACAATACGCGAAATGCCGCCGAGCAGTTTGCGAAGCCGAGTCTTATTCGTATTCGTCTACAACGTGTGGGAGGTTCGATCTAGCCGTATGGATAGGTAGCTGCCAGCTAGAACTGGAGTCACCGTAGTTATTAAGTCTATTTGTTCATTTTACTTCCAGCCCCCTTTGCTTGCACGAAGTGTGTGTACAACCAATAAAGCGACATAACATATGCATCGATGATTTTGTTGTGGTTTAGCAATGGGCTGTTAATTTCCAAGTAGATAGTTATCATTGCTTGCAGTTTGAACCCATCTTTCTTGATAAACTACTTGGATAAGTTTTTAACACTCAAACCAGTTTGCAACCACCTGTGGTGTAATAGAGGACATATTCTTATTTCAAATCTTTACACCATATTTTTAGCCACCCCAGTACCATCACTTCGACATATCTTTTCAGAACAGGGCAAATTTAATCTCAAGCTACCATCCTCTACTAATCAGCGCTTAGGCAGGGCTTATGGCCACAGTGTTGGAAAGATTTTAATTTCGAGACCTATCTCTCGAGGAAGTGTTCAGTTTGCCATACCCTTCCTTTTCCACATGAACTCGTGCTCGTCCCCAAATTCCTCCAATTATGCAAACCTGAAATCAAGAAAATCCCACCAAGACGAGATACCAGGCAGCCAGATTAAATCAATGGCGGTGTATGGAACGTGCCTCGATGAAAAGAGGATCAGGTTCCACATGATGTCAAAACTGCAGTTTTAACATGGCATAGCCTCCAAACTATCAGATCCCTTTAATAGTTCCGAGCGGGTAGTCCGTCAAAGAGCCATTTACACACATGTCCTAATTCTGCTGCCTAGAGCCGAAGCAAGTTAGATAGACGAATGGAACGTTGCCACAAGAAGAATATGCAAATCAGTGAACACTTACATTTCTTGGCCATTGGCCAGAATATTTCCGTTACTGGAAGCTCGTCCGTTCAACAATCCTATCCATAGCACTTTGAACTGATTCAAAGTATTGCTGCATTACGGCGCATTCCATCACCAACGAACCACTTTATGACAGAGGGGCAATGCTGGAGTGGGTAATGAAGCACTAACTTCTGTAGTCTGCACCAGTCGAACCTACAGTCTAAGGAGGTTTTCGAGGTTTTCTTCAATTAATTCATCTGGTATGGTCTAACAATTGAGACATTAGTTTCTGGTTCGACAAAGTATTCCCCCCCTTGGCCCCTCGAGCTCTAGCTGTCACGTTGGGACAGAAACGGGGTCTGAAACAAAGACAATGTATGTTGGTATGATTAGCCACTTCCAACAGCATATGAAACTACAGCAACATGATGAATTAACAAGGTGAGGATTGCTTGTGGTTTGGGGGCTGCACCGCCGTGTGCACACTCAAGCACTCTGTCCGTGGCCGCGGCCAATTTGGTGCCCCTGTCTTACCTACCAAGAACCCTCACGCACAGCTTTGCGCCTCTCAGCAAGAGCCAACAAGCAAAAAGGGCCCGCCGTGTCGCTAAAAGTTGCTGATGCAAACTGATTAAATGTATGTAGCTGAGAAAGACGCTACCTATTACATAGTAGTACAAAAGGTTGTTGCCCCCTAGAATCATTCAAAACAGTCCGAATTGGGTACTGGATCCATAGGCCAATTATAAAGGACGATTGGTTATTAGCGTCCGGCATTCGACCCCTAGCCCCTTGTCGACGGCTTTCCCCTCGCGCGGCCGTACTAGGTAAAAGTTGCATAGGATGATGTACCGAAGTCTGGAACCAATAGCTGTAACTACTCCTACCTCAAGGAGCTGTATGCCTTTCCATGTCATTGATCCATCATAACTACGACATTGTAGATACCTGCCTAAATAGATATATGTATGTCGGGGCCGTTTTCCTGAAATCTAAATAAAAGCGATGCTCCATTCTCTGTGCTCCATTCTCTGCACATAACTGCTTGTCGTCTCGATCACGTCTGGTATTGACAGTCCGAATTGGCAATCTGCTGTAAGATGGGAAACAGCGCCTGCGGCGTGCTTGGGAAATTGGTATTATCCTGACTCCTGACGTCGTTTTTGAGGCTGTGGGGTCCACAACCGAGAAAAAAATAATCCTCCTTTGTCCTCAAAACGCTTACCTGCATGCTGCATAACCGGCTGTGAGATGATCGCCAAATTAGACCAGGCAACGACATTTCTCGGACTGTCGCGTGACACCAAGGGACCTCCTTATCATGCAAATACAGTTTGAGCTGTCAGTGAAACAAGCTCGCCAAGGTTGTGGATAAATTGAATATGGCTCAGCATTATTTTCTCGGTACACATAACATTCTTTTACGTGTTGACTTAGCTGATAATCACTACTCACTTAGTACCAAGTATATGGAAGTTGTTGTGTCGATCAAGAAGCGCCACGGTTGTAAAAGTGTACGCCGCATTTTACGCCCCACGGGAATCAGGCTTTATTAGTCTGACATCATAGTGTTCTTTTTGTTATTAGTCTGTATCTATATGCAGTACCTGTTAAAACGCCCCATCTTACAAGAGCTGAAAGCGTATCGTTTCAAACATCACAGCCAACATGTGATCCTTGATCGGCATTGAAAGCTGCTTCTAATTATACCCCATAACGTAGTGGGAATTTGACCAACGGTACGGACCTGGGGGCCCATTATTATTCCCTGTTCATTCTCATTAGGAGTTCAAGCTTATTACCTTGCTCCGCCATAGGCAACAGAATTGCAAGGTACATGTCAAGAATTTTTTTTTAATATTAATATTATACGTGCTTGGTGTCGTAGCCCTTGGCCTTGTTACTCCTAATCATGTTGTGCTACGAACCATGCAGCTCAGATCATCAATGTTTGCCATTGTTTGCTAGCAATTAGCTCCACCAATTCCCATGAAACAGCAATACTTATGCGATAAAGCAAAGCTACGAACCCTCAATCGAGAAGGGTCGTGCGGTGGGTCAATGAGAAGAAAAGCATCAATCAAGTCGACACGATAGTATTCGTTCTCCAGCAATGGAGTTCGAGGTGTTCCAAGATACCTTTCCCACCGTACGATCTCACCAGGTGCTACGCGCCGTAGCCGTCGCTGCTAACATCGTAACTGCTCGGCACCTCTTTGCCAATGGCTTTCATTATCCATATATCATGCTACTAGCTCACGCAGGTATCGTGGTTTTCATCGAGATATGCTGCGACTGGGGACGTGCTGGGAATAGGCAAGAAAACTCACAACAGGGCCGCCTCGATATAAAACGAATGATATGGCAACTCCTGTTCTCCGTCTCAATTGCCCTCGGGCTCACTTGGACCTATCAGGCACTGCTTCACAACCGAAACACCACACTATGGCTCATGATACTGGCTCTCGACTGGGCCGTCGTTTTGGAGCGTGTGGTGGTATGCAGGACGCATCGCGATGAGAAGCAACGCAGTCTAGATGCGCCTCTATCCGTCTTCACATTTTTAATCTGTGTTGGCATGATAATATGTTACGAGAACGCCCTCACCGGGAGCGCCCTCTCTGTAAGTGATATCGGAGACCTCTCAAAGCGAGCAAAAGGAACCCTAACTAATTCGCCTGTCAGCAATTGTTTTCCGCCGCCCTCTTTATGACAGCAGCCAGAAATATGTGGAGAAGAGGATTGGTGGAGAGTTCATTTGATATCGGTTCACTCCGTATGGACTCCTACGTTGCAGGCATCGCCGTGTGCATACCCATGACTATCATCCCAATATTCGCGTTTGCTCCTTGGCGACGTGTCGATTTTCATACCGAGGGCCGACTCCTCTGGATCCTTTTGAGTCTCTTTGTGGGCACACTATCACTATTGAGCGACAGAACCTTGAAGAAGCTCACATCAATTATCCAAAACAGAATCACCGCTACCACATCGATGGACCACGATTTCGGTAGCCACCTATTTTTTATGTTGGTCTTGGCCGCTGTTGAAGTTGATAATAGCCTCTTTCAGCACAGGCCTTCGATAACTCGTGCCGCCCAGTGGCTCGCCTTTGCCATTGCCAGTTTGACGACAGTAAATGTTGAATGGATTCCATTATCTGGCTTTAGGACCAGCCCTCCTCCGTTATATACACAAATACCGATCCTCAAGGCCGCAACTGCGCCCTCAGACGAAATGATCGAGGATCCCGAATCCTTCCTCCCTTTGGGTGGACATCCGGCCGACGAAGCAGCATGGTTCCACCGTGTCTCACTCATTTGGCAGTCTATACTAAGCAGTCTGACTCTTCTCCTAATTCTCTCTTGCGCTATGAACAGAGCAGAGCCGATACCACACCCACCAGCTCCAGACCTCGACATTGTGATAGCCTGGTACGATGAGCCGGTAGAACGAGTGATCAGCACCGCGAGACTAGCCATCGACCTGCCAAGCCTCGCCGGCCGCCGGACCCGGACAATAGTATATAATAAGGGCTTCGAGAACGGGAGCGACGTCCAGGAGCTTCGGTCAGCATTCCCGAAATCAGAGACAGCAGAGCTCGTCATCCGGCAGCTCGAGAACGTCGGCCGCGAAGGGGAGACGTACTTGACTCATGTATTGCGGAGCGGCAACGACACCGAGAAGGCCTCATCACACACTATTTTCTTACAAACCGAGCCCCACGAGCCGATGTACCTCGAGAAGAGGCTAAAGGACTACTTCGTAGCCGAGACGGGCTTTTTATCTCTTAGTTACGCGCGAAACTACTGCCATAGCTGCAACGACTGCAACGATCATGCCGGCTGGTCCCTCGACAGCGAGACGCTGCACTACATTTTTGCATCGTCTATGGGCCGGAACCAGACCTGTCGGGACATTAGCCTGACGTACCGGGGTCAATTCGTAGTGTCGGCGAAGCGCATGGCACGTGCGAACAGGGAGCTCTTCGAGGAAGCGAGGACGCGGCTTTTGAAGGATGTGGACTTTGGCTTCTCGCTGGAGAGGCTTTGGGGTGTCTTGTTCCAGTGCCCTAGGCAGTCCGCGCGCTGCCCTTCGCTGCTTTCTGGCTGGCTGGGAAATGTGGCTGAGATGGACGATTGCCAATGTCTCGATGACGACTTCAACGAGTGAAAGGCGATTTAAAAAAAAACTCGATGGACCATTTTTACTGAGCATTGCTGAGAAATGCCTCGGCGGACGGGGGACTAAACGAGTACTTCAAAGAACCAAAACCTGAGCTTGCACAATTCAAATCCAGGGGAACGGCAGCTCGCAAGATACTCGGATGCTCTGCAGCCCATAAAAAAACCAAATCGGTTTTTGATGCCTCTCCCTCTTGGCTCAACGGAAAATCTTCGAAAAAAAAGGGATCGAACATCCGGATGATCGAGAGAAGAAGCGGTGTTCGCTGAGTGCTAATCGCCTGCCGAAGGGGCAGATATATAGAGCGATCGAAGTGTGACAAGCCATTACAAGGTCGCCAACCTCTTGATCCCAGAGGTCTCGCGTTCCTATCTGCGCACGTCCATACCAAAGGGCAGGTTCTATACCCCCTTCGCGCCCAATACCACCAGCCTTGAGCTCGACCTGATTAGCCATTCAAGGTTGTGATACATCGCCTAGCCCTAGCCAGCGCAGAAGCCATAGGTAATGATTGCCGTGATATGCTATATTAGCTACAGCCGATCTTGGGTAGGGGGGAAGAAGAGGAGAGCAGGATATAGGCACATAGAGACTATCTCTATAGATAGCTATAATGAAATAACATGAATGAACAGTTCCTAAACCTCAACCTTTTCTGTAAACGTGACATACCTATAACGACGACTGCATCGGCAAGTCCCCAACACATCTCTCTCAGCCTTTATTGTTGTTCAATAACTCTGCTTCAGTGCTTCTACGATAACACACATCTATATCATGGACGAACGATACCGACATTTTTCCATCTTCCCCGGTAACAGCCTTCGTATCTACCCAGCCTAGGTAATCAGGAAGAGTTCTCAAACCCTAGGGCCCCCAAACCCAGCAGCAAGCCTGATCGGCCCCCGACTTACCTCTCTTGTCACTCCTCGAGGAAAAGCATCAACAACCCTAACACCATCCGCAACATCCACAGCCCCCCAACGTTGCTCACGACTCACTCGTGGGGGCGGAAGATCAGCGGCGCCACCGGCATCACTTCTGGGTATTCTGCCTTCCCTTCCAGCTCTTGCTGTTCCTCTCCTACCGTCCCCGCTCCCGCTCCCGCTCCAGTCCCAAAACCCAAGTTCATCAAGCAAGACCTCAACGACCCAGGCGAACTTGATGCCGTCACTTCCACTACCACTTAAACCACCAGCACCGCCCAGCGCAGCAGCAGCTTCAGCATCCTCCCTCGAGCGCGGCACTTTGGTGCACAGGAGGTGTAAGTCGAGGAACTGCGTAAACGTCGCGCCGAAAGAGGGTTTGTTCCGGCGGGTGAGCTGGCTCGTTGCACCTAAAGCTCCTGTTCCACCATGGTGGTGGTGATGAGGGAGCAGCGGGTTGAAGATTGAGCGGAGGGTGGGATCTAGGGGCTTGGTACTGCTTGTCTTCATTCCTGTGGTATCGTCTATGGGTTGTGGGGCCGTGTTTTGGTGTTGGTTATGAGGATTAAGATTAAGATTGGGAGGATGAGCGTTGTGTGCCGAGTGAGGCGTGGTCGTTGACGACGCGTTGTTGTTTTCCGCCGATGATGGCGTCGTCGTATTCAGGAGCATAATCAGCGGCCCTGCTGATCGCGCTAGATATCGTAGGTGCGAGGATAAACGCTGCAACATCGTATGAGCGCTAGTTTTGTCGCGGTTGGTGAAAATTGATGTGAGTAGTGAGGAGAAGTGTGTTATGAGAATGATCTCTGGTACTGGGAGGGGAGGATCCGGAGCAAACTTGGACCGGGGTGGTACAGGTCGAAGAACGTCTTTTGATGTTTGGTTTTGATTTTGAGTTGGGACTACCTCTGAGTTGAATGTGGATTCTAGCTTGGACAGATGTGCGGAAGACATGAGAGGCGACGCTGTTGGGGAGGTGGGCTTGGCTGCTTCTGGGATGGGAGACGATGCCGCTGACGAAGATGAGTCTTCTTCGTCTTCACTGTCAAGGATCTCAAGTTTTCGGACTCGAGGTTGCTGGCTCGAAGGAATCCTCAAAGGTGGTAATTCCGTCACCGGGCTTCGAGGAGAATCACGGTGCTTTTCGTCACCTCCCCGATCTTCTTCCTCTCTGTCTTCACGTACTTCTTTCTCATACAGGTCACTCTTAGCGATACCTGTCACGAGAGCCGGCCGTTCTTGTCCCGAGTCGTCGTCCAGAGCATTGTGGACTACCTCTTCCTTCTCCCCACTGATACCCTCAGTAGGAGGACGAAGACTCTCCGCAGCTCTCGCCTCCAGTTCACAAAGCACCTCCCACAATCCCTGTATGTCAAACACGCGCGAGACAGTGATAGTCTCAAGGCACCACCTCACCTCAGCATCTATACTCTGATGCCGCGGACCCAGCTTAACTTGTGCCTGAGCACGAATGACATCGCGCAGCATAGGGAGAACCGTTGTCGCTGGGAGAGTAGTGATGATAGCCGCCTTTGGTATGGAACTCGGGGCGGCAGAGGATTTGCTAGTTTCGTGTTTGGACAACAGCGAACAAGCTATTGTCTGTAGACTGAGCTGGTATCATCATTCCTTAGTCTTAGTGTTGAGTTCTTCTAAGCAGGTAGGCATATGTAATCATAGGAAGAGGTAGTGAAAGTCTGAACGGCAACGGCGAAACTCACCAACATCCCAAAATCAATTGCCTCGGCGCTCACCCCAACCACGTTTCCGTAGTCAAGCCCGCCACCAAGCAGCACCGCATCATCGACCTCAGCACACCCCGTTGATGCACAGCCTTTCTTTCTCAGCGCCTCACGGCGCTGAATCTCCAGTCTAAATAGCGTGGAACCTGTCACTGGGGCGAGAACCAGTGGCTCGTCGTGTACCGGTGGTTCGCCAATGCCAGTCGCCGTATCCTTAGCAGCTCCGATGACTGAATCCATGATAACATTAGTGTTATGAGAAGTCACAAGCTCGACTGCTTTCCAAAGCGAATCATCTCTAACGAGCCTCAGCCAATCCTTGAGTGCATCTTAATAACCTGGAATAGCGGGAATCTTCTAAGGCATGTAATGATTGTTGTAGGTCGTCAAATACGATGATGAACTTGTACCCCAGGTCTCAAACGGGCAACCGACGAAATATGTAGCCCACTGCGGCTGGATATCATACAATCCTCCAGGTCGGATAATGGCTATAATCCGGAAAGATGTATGAAACCCAGAATTCAAAGAGAACATAGAGAAGAGGGATAAATGAAAGACAAACCAGGAGGTAGATGAAGTCAAGTACTGTTAGCATTGTCTGCCTGCTGAATCTAATCATGATAGAGGTGTGAAAAGTGGAGATGCGGTGGATGGTTTGGATGGGTTGGCTATTCTCCAAATCTAAGACATTCAATAGGCATACCCATGGATAAACCTACCCCAAATTCGAACTTCACAAGATAAGGGTAGGGCACATGAAGAACGCGGCGATAAGAAATGGTAGTCAGGCAAGTGTAGTCTCTCAATGTGAAGGGCCTCTTGCGACCCCCGACAACATTGATCTCTTACTATCACCAACCTGCACTTCTTACTTCCGCGTCCAGGTTGTCTGGGACAATTGAGGCATTCACCTTGTGATAAAGGCATCAAAGATGATCAGTACACTGCAACCCGGTCTCGCTGTCGTCATAGTAAGAGTATTTTGCTCATTTCTGCATTGAACCTTCAATAACTAACACTCACATCAGAAGCTATGAAGCAAAGCCACCTGCAGCATCTGTATAACTGCCTTCTGATCCTATTCACAGGCCGAATCAAATACCTTTGGCCATAACAAACAGAGTCGTAGCCCTGACGGAAATCTTGTGACGCCCATGAACCTTAAGCATATTCATCTCCTCGAATCATCAGCCCCTATAAAGATACCCCTACAATTGACGCATCTCGCGTCATCCATCGCCTTAGGCCAATTTCATCCGAGCGTCCTCTTGTACTTGGTAACTGAAGCATATCACCACTTCTGCCATTTATCTTCATCCTTCCGAGCACACATACGGTAGCAAAAGTCGAAGTCTGGGTAGCCATGATGTAAACACCAGCTGGAAATCCCATCTCCAGTGTCATGGCGACGCAAGTACATGTGGTTTATAGCAAATAGCCATTTACATGGCTGTGCCTGGGTGTGGAGCTGAGTCCTTCGCTGGAGGTGGAGGGGGGGCCTGTCGTCGACCTCCTTTCAGACTCCTGACACGCGAAAGGAAACCACCACCGCCACCACCTTGCTTAGACTGCGAATCTTCAGGACCATCCATTGTAGCGTCTGCAGTCGCTCGTCGTTCAAGTCCATTGCCGATAACAGGTGGTGGTGTGAGGGGTGACTTGGGATTACTATTTCGGTTTCTGACAGTGATCTGCTCCGGGCTTTTGTCAAATTCAGCAAAGAAGGGATTGGTTTCGGTGGGACCTCCTCCCGTAGCACCACCTGTAGATCGAGAAGTGTACATAGCCTCAGGGCTGGTAACTCGACCCTGACCGTTGTACTCTCGAGGTCCACGCTTGATGCTCTTGAAGCGCTGCACCACAGACTTAGTTCGGCCCAGACCCTGTTCCCGTTCGGCAGCCTCTTGAGCTGACTCGTTCTGAGTACGGAGAATGGCAGTACGAGCAGCAGGGGCCCCCTCTAGGAATGTTGAGCTACCGAGGCCAAGAGTCTCTTCACCATGCTCTATAGTAACACCCTTGGGGTCAAACTGTTCGATGTCTGACTTCTTGAGCTTCTCGCCGGCATACATCCTTGTAGCGTCATAGGGTTCTGTGCCCATGAACAACTTGTGGTCTGGGCGCTTGTTGATAGGGCCGGCACCTCCAATCGTGTTGTTGGCTGAGTCCTTAGCAAAGGCCTGCATAGGTGCACGACGGCTGCCTTTCCGGTTACGGTGTGGATTGCAAGCATCAAACGGCCCGTCATGGTGAAATACTGCAGCAAAAAAAAATTAGCAAACAGCACATACGATTGCTACAATGTCAAACTCACAGCCTGTTCCATAGATGCTGGTGGCATCCAACTGATCAATGATGTCCAGCTTCTTTGGCTTTGGTTGACCATCACGGTTACGCCTCTCCCTATCTCTCTGTCGCATCTCGCGAATTCTCTTCTCCTCTTCGGTCGCGGGTTTCTCCATGATCGAAGATTCACTGTTGCGGCGAAGACGTGGGTTCGATCGTCGCTGAGGTGACTCGCCAGGCTTACTACCATTCGGTTCAACTGGCTTTCTGCGTGTTCTCAGTGCCTCTTCTTGCGATCGTGTTGGTCTGTGGGAGCCTGGAGGCGGGCCACGTCCTAGTGGGGGGATGTTTTCGCCACGAGGAGCGCCACGGGGAGGGCCACGAGGAGGTCCGTTAAAAGAAGGTCGTCTCCCATCCGGTCCAACGTGAAACTTCTTGTTGGCGTCATCTCTGATATTAAGGTTACCCTGTGCATCGAGTGTTAGCAATTGTCAAAGCAATGATGAAGGCTAAACATACAAATAGATCCTCGGCGGTGGATGCGGATGATTGAGCCCCTCCAGTTTGAGCCATCTTGTCTGGTGAGCTTAGAAGGGGGGCAGCTGAATTGAAGTCAGGGTCGAGGAATGGATTATTCGATGTTGTCGGTCGCGCGGAGGAATCATCGAAAGGTGAACGGGGAGGTGGAGGAGAGAAGTTACTGGGAGAGGCGGCACGATTGCGGAAAGGGTTGTTTGACGAAAGATTAAGCGTCAATCCGGCAGCGCCCTTGGTATTGGATGACGGTGGCTGGCCTAAAGGGGAAGCAAGCAGACTAATGTTAGCAAGAAACGGACGGGCGGTTGATTGCAGGCTGGAATGACGACGACCGTGCCGGGCATTGTGAAACATGGATCATCCCCAATGAAACCAGCGAATGGTCCGGTTAAGTGGAACGCAGACCTAGCGCCCCCTCACCCAGTGTCCCAGGTTGATAGATACGGGCGTAGTACTCGTTATTCTTATCACCAGAGAAACAGGTTTCTGCCCCGTATTCATTCCATGACAGGGGGTGGCAGTGTGGTATAACAATGTGTGTGGCTCGCATAAGCTGTTCCGGCGACGGTCCTCATATCTTTTTTCAAGGTTTGCAAGGTTTAGCACTTACCTAAGCCGAGCAGGTCTTGGGTGGCCGACATCTTGGTCGGATCTAATTTTCGAATTTTGACTCAGTGATACCACTTTCCTTTCTTCTCTGTCTTTGCCCAGCAGAAGGTGGTCTCTTCCTCTTTGTACCACTTGTTGCTTGCTTCGCTCAAAGAGTAGCCGGTTAAAGTCTGGCAAACGCCAAAAGAAAATGCAATGGCGCGGATCGCACGGCTACGGGTATCAGGGCAATGAATTGTCGTAGCGTGGGTATCGAGGATCACGACTGCTATTTCCGAAGGTCGATGGTCCCCTCGCGATGTGTGAGTGGTTTTACCGAGCGTTTAGGGGTTTGTTGATTGGTGGGATGTGGTGAGGGTTCAGCGGCGATCGATAAATAGAAGAAACCGCAATATCGGTTGGACCGGAGCGTTCCGACGTCTTTTTGGCACACTGATGGCAGCTTTTTGGTAAAAAAAAACGTTGGATGGTGTTGTGGTGTTATTATGTCTCGAGTATGTGGACAGGTTTGAGGAATTATGTGAGTGAGTGCGTGTTTCTGCGGTGGCAATGAAATGACGTGCGGTGCTGGGGTTAGGATCGAGGGAGCAGATCGGCCTTGCGTAGCGGCACCAGCAACATAAAATCAAGGGTGATCGGATCTCAAGTTAGGGTAGTATGCAGTGGAATATGATGTGCTGCTTATGGTAAAGAACGTAGGTTCACGTAGAATCGCGCTGCAGTCCAGATCAATAATTGAACTGTAGGAAATGTTGCGACCGTGCCGAATAGGGAGAGAATGAAATGGTTGAGTGAAAGACGGCGGCCAGTGGTCACAGGATGGAATTAATGAGAAGAAGGGGTCTCGAAAATTACCTACAGATTTAGGTAGGTACGGTATGCAAATGCAAGGGCCCCAAGACAATAGAGCGGTACCACTGGGGAAGGACGGTGTGAGAAACTAAACACAATCCAGCAGTGACAATGTGTGCAGGGAGAGTGTTGATCTTGGCAACGTGAATGATCCACTAGTAAATAAGTGGCAGGAACGACTGATTAACGGTAATCAGGTACAGATAAAAGATGGCTGATGATGTTGATGATGACGGTGGTGATGGTGATGTTGATGAGCAAAACAAGAAGTTGTTGGTTGTGTGTCGGTGATGATTGATATGGTGGTGAAGGTGCTGGTGACGCACTGCAAGAACTAGCACATCTTCTTTGTTGAATGATGCTATTTGTGTGGTGGTATGTAATCAATACTTGCAAAGGTGCGATTCACCCCAACGACCCGTCGCTTCCTGCATCGTGAATTCATCTAACAGTGCTCATAACTGTACGAAGCGCTAAAATGACCCGGAGATGCCTAGTGTCGCAACACCGATTTCTTTCATTTGAGCCTCGGTCTTTTGCTCGCCCATCTTCTATTCATCTTTTGAATAACGTCAAAAACACATTGATAGCAATAGGTCTCTATTTGCCATATACTATCTATCCTCAATTGCTTCATCTGATCCATGACTATATATCTACTGCTACTGTATTTTCGATGAAAAAAAGGGGGACCCGTCCACCCAATTCTTAAGCCAAAGACCCCTATTCACCATGAACGAGGGACAGTGGACATCATGACGCCCCAGCCCACACTAAACAGTGCCTTGCCAGATTATGACTGGTTTATTTGAGGTCGCCTTCACCGGTCTTGACCTAGCGCCATTTTTAGACAGCTGAAGGGTTCGGGATTTTATGGAGATGCCTAGGGTGTACATCGTTACGAAATAGCGGGGAAGCTGGTCACCTGAACCCACCGAGCCCACATCCCTCCCTCTTCCTTTATTCAGCTCCGAGAAAAACTTGATTCTTTAAGGTGTGTGTGGTGTGGATGGTGAGAAGTGCGTGTGTTGATACGGAATACACTGTACCAGACTGGAGATTGAGTATAACCTCAAAAGATTTGGGCGCAATCCAAATCGTGTTCATATCTTTCTATGATACCCAACTACAAGTTTGGTGTCTTGAG
Organism: Xylariaceae sp. FL0255; assembly: GCA_022578795.1. Lineage (NCBI taxonomy): Eukaryota > Fungi > Ascomycota > Sordariomycetes > Xylariales > Xylariaceae > Xylariaceae sp. FL0255. The sequence goes on along the minus strand of MU388828.1, from coordinate 263,160 downwards.
TCTGTGATAATTTGGAATGACACCATATTGACGGCCTGAATTATACCGAGTGCAGCTTTCAGATGGACGTTCTGGACCACGTCCCAATTGAGCATGTCTTAACGGAGCAGCATATCATCTTCCACTGCCGTTTTCGGCCATTTTCTCTGTTATACTTACAACGACACGAGTGAGGCTTGCTCGAATTTTTTCATATACTGCTTTCTGAGGAGTTGACGATCAGATTTCAGAAAGGCATGCATGTACTGTAGCAAAATGAGGGAAGAAGAGCTGGTCATCAACACTATAGGGACATACTCGAACCACTAATCGAATGCTACAACTTGAAGAATTTTTACCTATCATTTATTAAAGTGCATGTGTTTGGTGCTTGATATAAATGAAGGATGTCGTCTGGAAGCCATTTAAGTGCTGCTGCAAGAAGACATAAGGCTAATTGGCATGAAGAATGGTGGTATGGGACTGTGAACGATGCCTTGGCCCGCTTCCCCTTCTCGACTTCTCTTACCCGGAAGAGTATCTTGCAACAACTTGATATTTGGTCACCATCCCAAGCAGATACTCTACTCTTCCTATAAGGTGTTGATACAATACAATTCGAGATTCTTATTGGACCATTATGACTGATTGACTTGGAGCGAGTAAGAAGTTTGATTGATGAATTATTTGGCTTCAGCCAGCAAGTGTAACCAGCTTGCACACATTCTTGTCGGTTCGAGTTGGCTACGAACTGCATGGTTTACAGTACACATGCACTCAATTTTTAAACTCGCACCAGCCAAGGTAAAGAGACAGAAAGGCTGTCTTCAGCGGTACATTTTTGTTTCCTTGATGATGACCAGATGATGGCTTCAAGTTCTATGTTATTAGGGATACAGAGCGCTTACAAGGTACCTACCTACCTAGGTAAGCTGTTCAGTAGTTACTGTCCGTGATCTTCGCGGCAAGTGCGTGGACCAGTTGAAAGCGCTTTCCATTTCTACTTCTACTTTGACTCATACCTGTTTTCAGGCTGCCCCATCTCTGTGCCTCTTCAGCACACCTCATCTTTCCTACAACCGCCCACTATTCTTCCATCCTGCCAGAAGGACGGGCTCTTGGTTCCTCTTCTCTACCGTACATCTGCACTTCAATCGTGGACATAGTCCGGCATTCCACAATCGAGACATTCAAAAAGAGATTAATATACACAAATCACTTTCCATCCCATCAATCTCGTTGATTTATCTCCTCAAGACCCAATTCCCCAATACATAGAAGCATTCTAGACTTGACAAGCATAATTATAATTCGATATGGCGGGTTCAGACTCTTCGAGCAGTCCTCTTCCAGATGACATTCTCGACGTATTCAGTACTGAACAGCTTGCTCAACATTTGATTCGCCGTCTTGATCCTGAGCAGTCGGTGGACAAGCCCTGCTTCGGGGACATCTTCGAGAAACTGAAGCAATACCATGTTGATTCATTGAAGCCGCTCAGAGAACGAATTGCTTCTCTTCACATAATGTTGAGTGAGTATGCTGGAAGGAACAGAACTCTCGAGAACCTGATGGATCGCGAGTTCGCCGCCTCGCGCTCCGAGTTCGAGCTTCTACGAGAAGAGATACGTGTCATGAGAAAGGATATGTACAATTGCTTCTCGGGACGGTCCTCGCCACCTGCCTTTCCAAAATTTGGAAAGCTTCCACTTGAGGTACGTAATACCACTTCTATCTGATCATAGGCTCTAGCGTTGGCTGTGAGTTGGATTAATTAATCATTTATAGAGGACAGATCCGACAAATGATTTGGGGGCTGGCAACCCCTGGGAAAATCCTTGAGATCCACGAATTCCGGACTGCGAGATGTTCGCGGATGCTGAAGACTATTTTGATGGACCATCTCATAGATTCATTGGCAAGCGTTCTCCACCCGTTACGGCCCAGATCTGCACCGAATCCCGCGCGATCGCTTGCAAGCAAGGTCGACTGGTGTGCATAAAAAATCTCAATTTGTCCATCGAAGACTGCAGGGGTACCGAGATGCACTATCTTGGAGGAGCGGACTTTATCTGGAACGGGACACAATGGTCTTGGTTTGATCCAGGACGAGACACCAGGTATGCATTGAATATACTCAAATGCTACTCAAAGCCAGAACTTCGAAAGCTAATGTTTCCCCAGTAAGCATTGGATCGATCTCTGTGTTATCCACGGGAGTGGTTGACCGAGAGACCTGAGCTGATCTGCTGTATAGTGTTGCTCGGTCATGAATGTGGCATGAATCATATCTGCAAGCTTCAAGACGTGCTCAGATGTGTTCAACACATCGCAGTTAGTTATCACTCGCTCGGGGTATTACTATGGGATATTCTTGACCCATCGATCTTTCCTCACTTGAAGACCATCGACGTAATCGTCGGTTCCAAAACATACCATCTAGGAAGCGACGCTTCAATCGAGAAGGATATCTGGCCAGGGGAGCATAACATCATGTTCCCGATATACGAAGTTGACTTCGACGCGGACAAAGAGAAAAGCGCAGTTACGGACATGGCCAGCCTTGGTGAATGCAAGGTTGAGGATGGAGGTTGCTTAAACGCTCACAGCTCTTTCAGTAATTCTTTCAACCAAGTCAAGAAGGCTCCTTATAAAGGTGACACGAGCACTTGCCAAGAAGTCCTAGAGCGACGAGCGACAGTTTGGCACAATCTGCGTAACAATTGGGGCTCCCTTTCGAACGCAATCTCTCCTATTGAGAGCAGCAAACTACACCAGCTCCTTTTAGACGACAAGGTAGAGTGGATCTCCTCGCACATGAAGTTCCGAGCATTCATCGCCCACATCACAACGTGCCCAAACTTAGAAGGCATAATTCGAAGCAACCAGAACTCAGTGGCTACCATCAAGCGACTTGAAGAGATGTTCAAGAGTGGAAGTATCTCCCGCGCTTGGTTGATGCGCTTTGGGCCTCAGTACTATGGCCAGAACATCGACTATCTTAACGGAATGCTTGGTGTACACTTAGCTTAAGCATTTGGTGAACTCCAGTGTGCTTATGTCTGAGCTAAGAATTCGGATCCTCAAACACTTATCCAAGGAACTTGATATCGACGTGAAGTTCATGCTTTTTGGTACCGCGTTTGTGAGAAGGCTGACGAAGGGAGAGAATAGAGTAATAAGGGCAAAGAGGCTAAAATGTTGTAATATGAGAGCTTCACATTGCTGTATGTAGTTTGATCTATTGTCCTCGAGTTGACACTGAGAGAGCGGGAAAAGAGCTAGACATAATTCAAGGTTTCGAATGATCGTCTCATACAAAACTGTTACGAGTAAAATGGCAAACCTCAATTGCCTATCACATAGTCACAATATCATTAAAGCCATCATCGTTTCTTTTCGGAGAGTATTATGAGCCTGAATTTTATGGAAGGGATCATTCCATACTTTTCAAACGTGTACGTGATGAGCTAAAAAGGTGGCCATGCGGAGGCAACGCACAGGAAAAGCCCCTCAGTGAGGTGCGAGGGCCTTTATAAAGCTCAAGATGGAAGAGAGAAAGTTGTTTCTATTATGTTTCAGAAAAGTTTGTCCAGTGATAGGTATGTAGTCTAGCGTCTATTGTACGCGTGTAGCCTTGATCATGAGAGCAGGCTTCTGCCACGCAATGAAAGTCTTCTGGTTGATCCAGTCCTGGCACTCCGGGAGCAGGCTAACGTCGAAGTGGTAAAGTATCTTTGAGAGAAGCAGGCGCAATTCGAGCATGGCAAGACTGTGAGAGGGAAAATGTCAGCAAGGGTGCCATGGATGAGAGTTATGAGAGCGTGTAAAACTTACTTCTTGCCCAATACAGTTCCTAGGGCCCCCAACCAAACGGCTCATAGACATCTCGGCGATCATTCTTCCACTTAGCACCATTCTTATCGATCCATCGCTCGAGCGCGAAACGCGTGGGCTCAGCGAAATTCGAAGCATGGCGGTACGCCGCGTAGCTGCTGATCGTAACAAACATGCCCTCGGGGAATATACTCGCCCAAGACCTCGGCACCGCCTTCGGGGACAATACGCGTGACTCCGGCGCCTCCCGGAGCGTACAGTCGCAGTCCTTCGTGAATGACGGCCGTCAGATACTCCATCTCGAGTGAAGGACCTAGCGCAATCTCATCCGTATGCTTGAAGGTCGTGCGGATCTCGTTGACGACTTTGGCCATGACGTCGGGGTTTTGCGTTAGGTGCTAGAGGATCCCGCTCGTTGTGCCGGCGACCATGAATGCCACAGCGTTTGTCTGCATCTCGGCGCGCGTGAGACCCTTCCCTTCTTCTTCGTGGCGCAATACAAAATTCCAAAAATCAGGCTTGTCGCAATCCGTCCAGGCTAGTCTCTTGTGGACGAAATCGGAGGTATATTTCTAATATTCGGCACTGCATTGCTCGATCTTAGGCTGCATCAATTTAGATAGTAGCAGCCCAAAGATAGGGATTAAAGATAAGACGCCGCGGAAGGAAACAAATTTCAATCCCTCGAAGATGATCGATACCCAAGGACTGTACTCGAGGGTATCGAGTATGTTGAGGGATTTGCCGAACAAGAGCTTGGCCATGATATTGAAGGTGCCGTTGTTCGCCTTAGACACCTCTTCGACCTTGCCCACCATGCGGTCGCAGTATTTAACAAGAAGCGGCTCCTAGGTGCGTAACGCCGTCGTATTAAAACCGTAAGTAAATAGCCGGCGTATACGGCGGTATTCGTCGTGCGGGGCCGTGACTATAGTGTACGCGCCGTTAACCTTAGTTCCCGCAAACGCCGGGTCCTTGATCATTTCTTTTTTGCTAGGACGGCCTAGGATGTCATTGTAGGACTGGGGCTGGATGTACGAGAGCTTACTGGGCGCAATGCGGACCGTCTCGCCGTACTTGTTGTGCAGCTCGGGAGCGAGCTGGCCCATGGTGCCCTGGATGAGGGCTAACTTGTAGGGGAAGGATGTGACCCACCATATCGGCGGTCCAAAGTATTTTCAAAGAGGGTAGAAGAAGAGATTTGTAGATGACATCCCCAGCGACCTGTTTAGGGGGCTCGTTGTCAGTTTTCTTATTGTTTTCAGAGTTTGTTCTTGAGTGTTGTCTGTAGAAACACGGGAATCAAAGCTCGGTCTATCATTTACCTTGAGGATGGCGGCTGTGAGCAAGGCCAGGACTAACTGTCCTAACATGAACGCTGCCATGTTGAATGTCACTTCGACAGCGACAATGGGAATATAGGCAGAAGTTTATACCAAGAATTATTCCAAAAAAAAAAAAAAAAAACGAGATGAGAGAGTGTCCACGTAAGAAGAAAAAAGGATCACGATATACGTCACACCCGTACTTTGGCACTGACGGAATCACAGCTAAAGAACAGATGAAGAACGAACATCACGTCCTCAAGGTGAAGTCGCGTCGGTCGTGACATACCTTACTTACATTATGTATGTAAGCCAGACCACCTGGACAAAAAGCTGTTTAGGTAATTTGAATTCTTTCGAAACGAACGGACCACGTTTTCTAGACCAAACACCACTAGTAGTCGCTGACTTGTTCCTTAATAAGATGTCGGTTGTGTTCCCTCTACACGCACGTAAGAGGGCAATGATGAATGGGATTGAGGCTGATGGACCAACGGCTTCTTCCGAAGAGTAAGAAGATAGCGTTGAGGCTTGCTCATTCAGCCTTGGAAAGGTCACATAGCAAGTCTCTAAAAGCAGTTTGAAACACTCTTCAGGGCTCATGAAAACAGTCTGCCCACATGTTAAGAATTTCGAGCATTGCTAATATGGACCCGAGAATTGTTCGAATGTGACGGCGGAAAAGGAATGGCCCCCGGCAGGAGATGTGGCTACAGGGGGGAAAGGAACACATGCTGCCGGCAGAGAAGTGCTGGGGATCCCATGTACAATTTATGTACAGGACTAAAGATTGTCGTCTTCATTGAAAATAGCTCCTATATCAAGGATCAGGACACTACCTTAGGGAAGGGGGGGGGGGGGGGGTGGGTGACTAAGACTTTAATAATTAGGCCACTTTCTCAGATGTGAAACAGAGTCTTTAGCTTGATTCCAACATCATGCAATTGACATGAATTAGAATGGAGTTAAAGGTTGCTAGCTGACACACGCAGATGTGGAGATATGAGCAGTAATCATTCATCAGAGCTTTACTCTCTCCGCTTTGCCACTTCCTTTGCCAGTTTCGAGATTCCTGATTGTGCAGATTCACCGCCAACGGTGTGACACAGCTCAATCATTGTTTCGAGATGATGTAAAGTCGAGGTCGGTCCATCCGCCTCCAAAAGCCTCTGGTGTTCAGCTTCCTTGACATGCTCAGGCCAGGCATCGAAAGCTCCTAGCTGATCAAATATGGATACGACGTAGTGATTCGGATTGTTCACATCTGCTGTAGCCTGGCGCCAGCCCTCCCTCGTGGCCTCCCACTGGTCTTCGGTAAGCCGAGCACCAGCTCGCATCATCCAGAAGAGCTTCTGAAGGCGACGATCATCCCATGGTCCAGAAAGAAGGCTATCTGGAATTCGGGTGTCGGCATGAACTTCAACCCATGTCCCTTTTCCTATAGGGCGTCGGGTCCTCTTTTCCCATCCCTTGCCTTTGTAGCTTGACCCGTAATATCTCTTCCATGATTCAAAATCACTGTAGAAATAATGTCTGGCCTCACTGGCATGACTGATTTTGCTTGAGTCATCCTTACGAGGAGGAGGAAGGAAGAGATCATCCCAGAGCGGTTCGTAGTGGAATTCTCGATTCTTCTGGGCGGTATGCTTTCGAAAAAATATGTCCCAACAGTCGAGAATCATGTCAATGGTGGTCCATGGACATTCCAAGAGTGAAGACTGCAAGATGATTAGCCCAGGATTGAACGGATGTGAAGAAAACGCTCAACAAACCTGGAACTGAGGATCCCCATCGAGGCGGCAGAAGTGATATTCACCAATATACTTATGGCTTTCAAATAGTTTTTCATCGCGAATGCAAGACCATGTACCATCTCGGCGTTTCCGAAAGAACACAGGGTTCAGAGGATCAGGATGCAAGTTGAGTTGTCCAAACCAGACTTCCCATGTTGGCGCAAAGGCAAGCAGGAAGGTCTTGCGAAGAGTAGTGGGGGCGGATAGCAGACGGCCGATGAGAGGACTGGCTCTCGGGAGATTCACATTCTCGCTCATCAAGAAGATGGACTCTAGAATCTCAAGTGGCAGTTTCCTTTCCATTTTTGAAGGCTTGAGTCGACGTGGTTTTTTCTGTGGTAGCTCTTGCGTCTCAAGCTTCTGGTGTTTGAGTCTGGGTGGATGTGTAGGGTCTCCTTTTGCGCGGCGCTTGCCACGGATTTTTATAGGCGTCAGCTCCATGACGTCTGGTTGTTGGGAGTCTACGCTGGTATAATATTATGTACAGACTCGTGGATGTACGTGATTACCTATTTGTAGGGACCTACGAAGTGCTAATTCAAGTGAGATATATGCGACAAAATAGGCTTAGCGCCATTACATAACCCGTGTTTGTCCATTACCTCTAGGTACCTACATGTATCTAGAGAACATGGACTGAACAACTGCAGGTAGGAATTGAAATCGAAGCGATCATTGACTTGCTACAAGTAGTAAATGGTTTCGATATGAACACCGACTCTAATCGTGGACGCAAGGATAATTATTCTTTTTCGCTCAAATTTAAGCATTAATCAGAATCTGTCGCCATCTTCCACCCCACCCGTTTGCAAATGAAATCCACAATGTCATCTATCTCATCAGGGATTTTATACCAATGACCCAACCCAGCATATAATTTCCATGTAACATCGTACCCAGCGGCGCGCATAGTGCGCGCAGCATCTTCGCCCAGTGCATGTGGTTTCTTCTCATCTGCATCACCGTGGCCCAGGAAAATGGGGGTAGACGAAGCCGGGAGCCGGGGTTCTGAGGCGGTATCTAGGGGATTGATGCAAAGAAGATCTCTCTCGAAGTTCAGAGCCCGCATTGTTGGGTCTTCTGGTAGGTCTTCGTCCGATGCCGCGAATGGGTCATCATCATCGATATCGTCCCCCTTAGGCCCGCGTTCTTTCTTGATCGCATCTTCAATGTCCTGCTGAAAGGGCAAATATCCACACATGCCGAAATAACCACCAAGGGTATATCCGAGGGCCAGGAGAACGGAGAGAGACATAGCGCAGCCTTGGCTTAGTCCGCCCAGAATAATGTTTGACGGAGCCACTCCTGCAACCTCAATCTCTTGACGAAGAAGCCCCCGGATCTCTACAGCCGACTCCGCTAGTCCCTTAAGCTGCGTCTCTTTGCGGTAGGAGGGATCTGGTAGACGGGCAATGTCGAACCATTGAGTCAACTTCTTTCTACCAAAGGCAGTGGAACGCCGCCGTTTAGCAGTAGGGAAAATGAAGCGGGCGCCCGGGAATAGATCGGGCAATGTTTTGCCCGCGGACGTTTTGCCCGTCTCGAGAAGTTCTTTGCCGAATTTCAGGCCATTTGAGCTGAGGCCGTGGAGCAGGATAAACGTTTGTGAGTGTTTGGTAGTAGGCTCGACGATGTACGTCGATTGATCGGGACGCACTGTAGTTGATGGTGCTTCACTACCCAATTCCATGGCTTGATATTTTGCGAAAAATTCCTGTCATGAACGTGCCCGGTCTCGTTTTAGAAAGTTTAAGGAATGTCTGTTAGCTTTTATAATTCGCGCTATGTTTACATGTTGGTTTGTCAGAGGCGCCTAGTGGTCAAAGACTGTGTTGTGTTGGTGCAAGGCCGGAAAGCTGGCGCTTAGTAGGTAGGTACCGTGACTAATCACACAGGTACTCACGCTGGCGGCTCGCAAGCTGTTCGAGATGGTTAACATGAAGGACGCAAATGGGGCATCACATTGACGTCTTACCAGATCTCAATTGTTTTTGTATCCATTTCCCACCTATGGCGGCTCCATGTTCCATTAGGGAGTGGACCAAATGGCCTGGGTTTGCTATTACAAGCAGTTTGACAATCTCTCTAAGACAGACTTGGGTTGATGCCTAACGCCAGCTACCATATGATTTCAATTGTATTCCACATGACGGACAGTTCTTGCAACCAGGGCTGTAGTATCCTATCCAATGCTCTTTCTTTGATCCAGCCGCTCTGCCAATCAGGCTGTCTCAATGCCTTGCAGTATTCCCAATGGTCAGTATAATAGCCGGCAAGCTCCCAGTCAAGGATAGCTACAACCTTTGAGCCCTGTACGAGTATGTTTCTAGGGGCAAAGTCGTTGTGCGTGAGAACAATGTCATGCCCCTTCATGGTCTCGAGGAAGATGTCACAAGTCACTTCGACATCAACATGAACTTGTGCTTTGCCCTGTTCCAGCGCCTTGACAATACCAGCATTGAAATCGGCTTTCATCTTTGAACGGCCCGTAGGCCCTCCGCTCGTCATCAAGAAATGGTTATCGCACCATGAACCGTCGATGGTGTTAACGAAGTTTTCCTTGAATTGGCGAAGCTCTTCCATGTAGCCCTTCAATTGCGTGATAACCGATTCTTTCTCCGTGGCTGAATACGTCTCCCAAGCTTCCTCTAGCTCGATTCCTTCGATGATTTCCATTATGATGCGAGTATGGCCAGATTCTTCATCCTTATAGGCATTATAGATCTCAGGTCCTGGGATGCTGGTGTTGTCGCGGACAAATTTCATGGTCTCAGCGAAAGCGTGTAGCTAATGAAGATGGTTGCAACTGAGAAAGGAGACGGCGGTGAGAGGTGACCACAGGAAGAGCTGTTCAGGTTGTACGCTTTGCGGGGCATCAAACTGAGTCGAGAAGAATGATGTTCTGAGTTGATTGTTTGTTGAACCGGATTCATCGTCACTTTATACCCATCGTGCCATGCGAGGGATTGCCCTTTGCCTGAAGGGAGAACCCTTTCATGGCTACAAGAATTTCGAGCACTAGCATCATCAGCGCCTAAAGCGGAGGAGACATGACGCATCTGCGATGCCATGGCTTTTGTGTGCTCTAAGATGAAACCATGAAGATCGTGTTAGGACTTGGAAGAAGGCCAAGCGGCTGATTAAACTTGTTCCGGGTCGCTTAACAGCAGCCATCATTTATAGATGTGACCAGCATCACTTCCCTCTCGTCGGCGCGTCCGTTGACCACCCCTTTCATGTGTAATTTCCTAGGTTATAGCTTATGGCTGTCAAATTTCAAACGGGCTTTCAAAATCCCTTCTGATTGATGATTCGCATGGGAAGTCTTCATGCTGGCTCAGTACTGAATCCTATAAGTTAGGGCACCTTCTTAGTATTTGCACATGTGATTAGCGTATGGCGGATGAGGTAACGCCCTTGACCCTGTCACCTGTCCAACATCTGGTAGCTGTAACACGCTTGACACGGTAGCGCATTTGACACTGTCAGGTGCGTCAAACCTCCCTGCAGCCCAATCGTCAACTTTTTTTTTTTTTGAGCTACAACACTCAGCTCAATGTCATGCTTTTCTTTCGAAAGCACCATGGACACAACAACCAACCTCTGTAAACTAATATAGCTGGCTTAAATCTTCTATCTTTTCGAGATGGCATCCCTCCGCTCTCCAGTACCTTCAGCTAGGCTACTCCGATTCCTGCGCCATCAGACCGAAAGCTTGAACTTTTTCAGCGCCAGTCATGACGTCCGTAGCCACGTCGTCGCACGCAAACCACAATGCGCATCTCGAAAACAGACCGCCTCTCTCCAAGCCTGTATAGTAGACATCACCGCCATCAAACCGATAACAACCAAAAATCAAGTCAGCGTGCTGCGAACGACTCCCAGACGCTCATCCTACGAGACCTTGTCACCATGTCGCCCATATAGCTCCACTAAACGAGAACCAGCTCCCTGCAAGACGACCTGGCAGGATTGGGTGTACGGTCTAGGCACAAAGCGGACGGGGAAGCCCCTGGAGCCTGACGATCTACCCGAACCAACAGGCCATGAGGGGAGGAACAACTCCATGTTCAACACCCGCCGCCAGCTCAGTCAGAAAGCTGCTCTTGAGCCGAGACTGCGGTGTACAGAGGTCGATGAGAACGGCAATGTCATATTAGTAGATGGCGAGTTCAAGAAGAGCGAGCTGATCGCAAAGGTACGGAATGGACTGTATCCTTGACAGACGAGCTGTCGCAAAGGGGAACTAACAATTCACCACAGTTCGGACTTCTGCCTCGCGACTTGCGCAAAATTGACTCGTCCAACCTCCCACATATCCTCGTCCGCCCAACCTCCATCCTCCTCAACTTGCTGCATCTCAAAGTCCTAATCAAGCACAACCGGGTGCTCCTATTCGACGTTTACGGCACGAAAGCCTCCTACCCGCAATCCGCATTCATGTACGACCTGCAAGGCAAACTACAACAAAAGACACTCTCGGCAACAGGCGGTCTCCCTTACGAATTCCGCGCCCTCGAAGCCGTCATGCAGTCCGTAACACAAGAACTCGAAGCCGACTTCGAGGCCGTCCGGGATCCCGTCATCCGGATCCTGGGCGAGCTCGAAGACGATATCGACAGACACAAGCTGCGCATCCTCCTCATTCTGTCGAAGCGCGTTAGCACTTTTGAGCAGAAAGCCAAGCTCGTCCGCGACGCCATCGATGAGCTTCTCGAGGCAGATGACGATTTGGCGGCTATGTACCTGACGGAGAAGACGCACGATATCCAGAGACAGCTCGACGACCACACGGAAGTCGAAATGCTGTTAGAGTCGTACCATAAACTCTGTGATGAAATTGTGCAGGAGGCGCAGAACTTGGTGTCTTCTATCCGTAACACCGAGGAAATGTAAGCACATCCTTTCTGGGCTTACCGCCTCCGTCAACTGATCGACCGACCACAATGCTAACTTACCTCCTCTCCAGTATCCGCGCCATTCTCGACGCTAACCGCAACTCCCTCATGCTCCTCGACCTAAAATTCAGCGTCGGCACCCTCGGTCTCGCAATGGGCACCTTCATAGCGGGCCTCTACGGCGCGAACCTCGAGAACTTCATCGAAGAAACAAACTGGGGCTTCGCCGCCGTGACAGGTGTCTCTATCTTCTTCTCCCTGGTCGTCTGCCGGTACGGTCTCAGCAAGTTACGAAATCTCCAGCGCATCAAGATGGGACAGGATGGTTCTTCGTCCGTTCGTAGCAGTAGTAAACGGAACGGCGGCAGTGGAGATTACCACTGGTTCCATGATGATGGGCATGTGGGATTGCTGGATCCGAGGAACAGAGAGAAGTTGAGGAGACTTCAGATGACGAAGGCATCTGATTCGAACTCGAATAAGGGGGCGAGGGAGAAGTGGTTCTGGTGGATGAGGCTTTGATCCCACTGACCTCTTTGCCGCCCCCCCACTCCTGATCTCTTTTAACATATTTTGAGAGAGTGTGAGGGGATGCGGACCATTTGTGTCGATTTGTGTGTATTGTTGGATAAGATAGAAAAGATGTAACAACATATAGGACCCAGCGGCGTTGAGGCATGTACTATGTTATGGGGTTAGACTGGACTGAGCTGAGTCGGGTCGGCTTGGGTTGGGTTTGCATCATATTCACCGAAGGGTATATGCTGTGTTGTATATATTGTTCGATATACAATATCAGCTGCTTCTCACCTCAGATTCATAAGATATACCCACCGACTCTGCATATCCTCAGAGAGAGAGAGAAGAAACCTCTAGCAGAATAATACCAATCTCTCTTGAACCAAATCATCCCTGCAAGCTACTCACGCAGAAGATACTGACACAAGCGCGTACTAAATAAACATACAGCCCAGCCCATTTGGTGATTGGGAAATTTCAGTGGAACATGACCACAACTTAACTCACAAAGACTCTCCCCCTTTATCACCACACCACACGGAAAACCAACATCATCAATAAATAACAAAATAAAAGGTTGAATAAAAAATGTCCTAGTCTATGTAATCTAGGTAACCTCGCTTATACGTAGGCTATGTGCCATATGTCATATCCCAAACGAGCCCTTCTACCTCATACCGCATCATCGCCTCTCGGATGATCCTGCTGCGATGTCGGCGGTGATGATCTATCATGTCTCCGTTGCTGCCGATGTGACTGCGACGCTGAATGTTGGCCGCCCTCCTCTTCCTGTTCTTCCGGATCGTCCATATATCTCTGTTGCGTCTGTCCTCCCGTTATCCATGGTCCACTACCACTAGCACTACCCGGCGGACTCATAATAGCCGAACTATTATTATTATCTACCTCCCCACCACCATGCTCACCATGACCATGACGATGTTTCCACCACCTCAACTTCCAGATCCCGCCCAGCGCATCCTGAACGCCGTGAGCGGCCGAACTCGATGTTTTCCGCTCGTGTCTGCGGGCCTGGAAACCGGGGAACCCAGTAGATTTCCGTCTCCTCCGGAACATCCTCCTCGGGGAATCACCGCTTGCACCGCCTCTTGACCCGCTGCGTGCTCCTGCTAGTAGGGGAGTGGTAGGATCCCCTCCTGATCCCATGGATGTTATCCGTCGGCCGGCACCTGCTAATAACGGGGCGCCTTCAGAGTTACTGGGCATCGTATTTGACCTCTGTCTTCCGTCTATTGGCCTTCGGGACTGATGTTGATCATCCAGTTCATCCCAAATTTCGTTCCGCCAATGTACACTCGATTTCCTCATTGACGAGAGAGATGGCCGGTGTGGCCTGCTGGGCGCGAAAGTGTCGTATGTGGGAGGTACACTTCCATCTCCGTCTTCGCTGAATGAATCCGAGTCAATGGCAGACTCCTCCTCGCCTTCCGTGTCCTCCACAAATCCTAATCCGGGTGTTAAAGTAGACTGGCCGACGGCCGGTGGATGCTGCTCGTCGCTTAGGCGCCAAGACAGGGCCAATACACCGGCGAGTAATATGGCGGTGCCCAAGGCAATGAGCCCGCCGTGTAAAGGGGTGATGAGCTCGGTCTCCTGGAAATAGATCAAGCCGTCCAAGATAGCAATGATGTTGTAAACACAAAACACAAGGGGGTATAATACTGAAGTAGAGACGAGTTTTAAGCCGCGATGAAGGTAGTACAACTGACTGAGAGCCAAGACGACCAACCCCAGAACTAATATCCAGGACTGCCAATGGACGAATTGGTTTTCGCCGTCGGCTATGGTGCGGAGGATCAGCTCGACGGCTGATTTGGCGAAGAGGAGGGAATGGGCGGATAGGATGCCGCTGATGCAGCCGTAGGCAAGACCTCGCGCGAGTCGGAATCGGGGATCTTGTGAGACGCTCTTGAAGCGATTTACGAAGCCGACGGTCACGGCTATTCCGACGACGATAATGGCCTGAAGAACCATCCATACGATGAACTGCCACCTCCCTAACAGATCCAAAAGCTCCTTCAAGCTGTGGGCAGGCGACGGGACGGCGCCAAATATCGCGATCATTGTCGCGCCGGCTGCAACAAGTGCTGTACCCCCTAAAGACCACCTCGTGAAGGGTTCGCCCAGAATCAAGGTGGCGCATATCGAGTTGAAGACCAAGCCGGCAGCTTGTAATGTAGATAGGACGGGTAAGGGTAACGTAGAAATCTGGATGGTGCTTCCGAGAATGTTGGATATGACGAACATGGCCATGCCCAGCTGCCATCTCCGCCTGCGATAGGGTGGTCTTTGGATCTCGTGTGGTCCCTTCTCATCTTCTAGCATGTGCGATTTTCGTTGGAGGGTCAAGCCGAGGGATTGGACGCTTGTGGACAACAAGCCCACCATGATGCCAATCTGTTTGGGAGGTGGTTTAGTCTTCAGGCCAGACATATAGATAGACAGTCAAAGGATACGAACCGCTAGCGTGCCCGCCGGCGACACATCGCCAAAGAACCCTCCCATGGAGACGAGGGTATGCAGGTCATCGGGGAACAGGTGTGCAGGGGGGGGAATAGAAGTGGCCTCGACAGCAGCGTGCGAGGCTGTGTCGGGCTGAAGCACCACTGTAGTCGAGGCTGTATTTTAAGTTCTGACAGAGTTGTCTCGCTTACTTGTCGGCCTAGCGATCAAGTTAGAGCCGATATCGGTCGGTGAAATATGTTTGTTGTTGAGTATATATCTCGCGCGCCCTTGAAATGTGACAGAGGCTTTGTATCAACACAAATACGGATAGTGAATGGATGGTTTGTTGCTCTGGATCATTGGGTAGGACGTGGGAAACGGAGGTTGTGTGACGGACGATGAATCTACCCAACCCAAAAGCGGCAGTAGGTAGGACCCTGGTGATGGATGACGGAGGTCTCTAAATACTAAAATGTAAGAAGGTCGAGGAGTTCAAGACAAGAAATAAAGAGTGATCTTAGGCATGTTCGATTTTAGGATGAAAATAGTAAAAGACCGATGAAGTTAAAATAAACTTTGACAATCCCTTTATCATCTATATTCAGGTATATTCACATTGAGTTCTCTGCAGATGGTCGCCTGCTTGCACATGGGACACATCAGTTGATCGGCGGTTTCTGTCCCGTCGCCAAAGCATGCGGATCACTAGCATAGTGGGTGTTCAGGTCCTGACATGTCACCCCTCGATTTGATGAGACATCGTACCGTCCTCCTCCTCATAACTAAAGGAGAGGTGGATTAAGTACCTCATGCAGGCGGCATTAAACAGTGAGGACCATCATCTTTAAGACATGACTACATGTAGTATGGATATTCCCGTTTAACGCGTTTTTAGCTCAGCGCTTTACAGGCCTTGATTGAGAGATATTCTCTGCGTAAGCCACACATTACCTTGAGCTAGTGGCTAGGTCAGGTATCGTAGCAGAAAAGTGGCTTGATAGGCGGGCCATTTTCAGAAAAATTGTGGCTTGCGCAGCAACGTCACTGCTCAGCTGATTGCAGGCTGCATCCCATTTGGGGAAGCTTAATCGTCAAGCTCTAAGACATCGACCTCTTCCTCACAACGAGACGACCGACGACAACGACCCTTGACTGATCTTTGAATATACTGCCTACAACCTAGGTGCTCAAAATACTCTACAATTTCTCACCTAACAGTTCTTCCACACAACCGTCAAGATGTCGCAAGTCCACGCTCTGTCCGACGACCAGGTGAGCTTCCCATCCCACCCCCTCCTCAACACCACAGCCAGCATCACCAAACTCTTAAGACACCCGACATACCACACCCCCGGGCTGCAGCTCTACACAGAACCAACAGACAATATACCTCTCCATATGACTAGAACTAACCTCCCTCCTCAAAATAACAGGTCGGACAAGAGCTCCGCAAGATGACAGCCTTCATCAAACAAGAAGCCATCGAAAAAGCCCGCGAAATCGAAATCAAAGCCAACGAAGAGTTCAGCATCGAGAAGTCCAAACTCGTGCGCCAAGAAACCGACGCCATCGACCTGACCTACGCCAAGAAATTCAAGCAGGCCTCCATGACGCAGCAGATCACCCGCTCGACCGTCGCCAACAAGACCCGCCTGCGCGTCCTCGGCGCCCGTCAAGAGCTCCTCGATTCCATTTTCGAAGAGGCTGAGAAGAAGTTGGCTGATGCCGCGAAGGATAAGGGGAAGTACAAGATGGTCGTGGAGGGACTGTTGCTGGAGGGCATGTATGCGCTGAGTGAACCCGAGGTCACGGTCAAGGCGAGAAAGGCCGATGCTGGTGTTGTTAAGGACGCTATCAAGGAGGCGGAGAAGACGTACCAGAAGGAGGCGGGCTCGAGCTGTAAACTGACGCTTGACGAGTCTGATCCGCTACCGGAGGGAGGGTATGTCTCTTCTTTCTTTTTCTCTCACTTTTCCGACCCCTTTCCTATTTCAACTTTGACTCTCCTCCCTTATGCTCTCTTGATTTAACGGCAACTGAGACTGATGAATCATTTGTGTTAATAGCGCCGGCGGTGTCGTCGTCATCGGTGGCCAAGGCAAGATCGAGATCAACAACACCTTCGAGGAGCGTCTACGCCTGCTGCAATCCAGTGCCCTCCCCGCCGTGCGAAAGGCTCTGTTCGGAGCCAATCCGAACCGCAAGTTCTTCGACTGAGCGGGGGAACATACTCTAAATCATGTCCGACACTGGCCTCGACTGTCGCAGAGATTGAAATCCTACTTACGGCGTTTTCTTTCCAGCTCCTATTTGACCCCATACCGATCTCGACTGTGTCGTTGTAGTGGGAGGACTGTTCAGGACAAATAGGGGTAGCGGCGACGTCGAGGTTTAGCCTGTCGGAGAGAAACAAAACATCACATTTTCTGCTCGTAAAGAGCAGAGAGAGAGGGAGACCTCACGAGACTATTGGAGCTGTGTGTCCTTGTCGTTGAAGCTGTCTGATATAACAGGACATCGTGGTCCGACCACTTTCTTGTTTTTTCTTCATACTCATTAGACGGCTATATCATAAGGGAAGCGTGTCATGACAGGTCCCTCAGGCCAAGGTTGCTTTTTTTACACGAGGTAGCATGCATGCGGAAGCAAAGCAATAGTGAATAACAAATGCCAGTGCTGAGCAACAGTAACACATAAACGTCGGATTCCTCTTTCACTTAATCCTCTGTTCGTCCCTGAATAGCGGGATGTGTCGGGAGGGAAACAGGCATATGATGACAGAGGGGATATCCCACGACAGCATAGGTATGAATATCAAGCACGGCGGTAGAAAAGCAGGTTGGCGTGGCAGCTATCCCACAGCGACCTGCACTCCATTTCCAGCAAACTCCTCAGCATCGGCAAACATGTCGTCTCCCTCATCCTCACTGCTCAACGTCACGAACTGCACGCCTTTGCCCTTCCCCTTCTCCTGTTTCTTCACCGCCCACTCGCGCATGAAATCCCGCTGTCTTGGCACGTCGATATCCTCTTTATTCTGTGGTTTTGGTAGAAAGCCGTCTTCGTAGAGATTGATATGCGTCTTAGGCGGCGGTCTCGTGCGCACCGTGTATGTAAGCCGTTTCTCGAGCCCGTTGAGCGCTGCCTTGACCGTCTTGCGGTCTGGCTTGTCGAGGATCTTCTCGTGAATGATCCTGATGCGGGAGGCTAGGGTGTCGACTTGGGTGTTGAATCTACGGTCTGCTTCTTCTTGGGCGGTGGCGCCTGTCTGTTGGTTTTGTTTCTGTTTTTGCTTTTTGAAGCTGTTGATGGTTGTTGCCATGGTTGTGGTGGTAGTGGGGGGTTGTTTGGTTTGTCTCGGGGATGGTGAGGATGATGGCGACGATGATGATTTTAGTGTAGTGGAGGATGATGATCTTTGTACGTCTGAGGGTGTTGTTGTTGATGCTGTCGTTGGGCGCATGAAGTCCGCGTTATTGATTACGATGTCTAAGAGCATGGTGAGGACCCTCAGCTGCTCAAAATCGGAGCCGTGCCTAGGCTGGAAGTCGACTTCATCTAGACGGTTACATAGCTTCTCATAGCTCAAAAAGGATTCGACGGGTTTTCCTCCGAGTCCTGGAGTGTAGAACAGCGACTCGGCTGCCATTCGCCGTCGAAGATCTATCAACGAGGAAGTTGAGCTTGGTATAGTCAGTATTGGGACAATCCTCAGCTCGAGGTCGTCAATATTCTCGTAGACGTAGGCGCAGATAGCCTCACACTAGTGATTATGTTAGCGGTCGACATTAAAGTCTAATAGAAGAACAATTATACATACCGCCATGTTCCACCGTGATCTGGATCTTGCCAAGTTTGCTATCAGAGCTTTCAAGGCCTTCATATGGGCTTCGCGCACTATGGTGCCAACAACAGGGTCGAGACTCATGCGCAGTAGCAACTGGACAGCGCTGATAACCGAAGCACTATCCAGGCTCGATGCCAACTCTTCTACTAATTGCAAAAAGGTTGTCAACGGAGACCAATCTCGCTCCAGATATTCGGGCCGTATTTCCGTCGTGCTCTTGAACTTGCTGTGTTCTCGAGCATATCTGGGGCCTCCCATCTTCTCCAACATCGCATAGAGGCGCATATCCGTGACCAAGCGGCGCGTCTGCTCTTCGCAGAGACTTGCGAGGTCGATATACTGCGTGCGCAGCTCAGCATTCTGCTCTGTGCAGATCTCATCCAGCATCCACAGGAGTAACTCATCCGGAAGAGGGTTTCCCATCCTAAGTAGTGCCCGAGGTAGTCGCATCACGAAGCTCTGGCGCCGAGTCGCCGCCTGAGAGAGGCACTTCCAACAGCCCACTGCCTTTTTGTGCGGGAATGGATTCTTGGTTGGGTTCTTTGGGGTAGACTGCTCATCAGGGGTGAAGAAGTAGCAGTGTTTCTGAGCACCATGATCCTGAGTACGCCTCATAGCATTTTGAAGCTTCTCGACCTTTGAGTCGTCTTTCCCGGCCAGCAGGACCTTCTGAGCAGCCTCTTCGCACCTCCTAGGATCATCTTCAAGCCCTGAGTCGTCCGTGCCGGCATCCGTCTTTGCATCAATTTCCGCTATCAGAGCGTCCGCCTCCCTCACGCTGGCTTCGGCACGGTCATGCTCCTGGGTATGCTTGAGGAGTGCCTTCATATCAAACTTATGTCTTTTCGGCTGCAGCGTAAGAGGTGATCGATGAATATTACTTGAAGAAGCTATCCTTTTGGCCTGTGGCGTAGACAGCAGACTCTTATCCCGTTGATGCGCCGCTGGCCGGGGCTTAATCCCAAGAGCCTCTGTGATGGAGCCGAGGGAATCATCTGAGTCGGAGTCATCCTCATCATCCTCGTCTGAGCCTTTGATCTCGGTTTTATGGTTGAAAGACCGTGCTGATGACTTGGGCGGTGTTCTCGGTGATGAGATAAGGACTGGCGAGAGAGGCCCGGATGAGGCTGGCGGCTCGGAAGGCTGAGAATTGGGGGTGGCGGCGGCTTTGAAGAAACCCCTAATATCTCCATTCTTCCGCGGCTTCGTACTATTTTGGTCGAGTGGCATGATGTGTGCTTCCCACTTATTATTACCATGTATACATTAAGCCTGGTGGTACTTTTATGTTGGAATGTGACGGCATATGACTGGGATGACTGCGTGCAACGTGCTCCCACCACACACTAAAGTCAGGCAGATGGTCAATCTCAGAACCACCAGAGGAGCGGTTCGACTCTCGCTGCGTTCTAGGATAATGTGTCGATGAATAACATCCACAAATAGTTTGTATACTTTGTCACAGATGAACAAGCAGTATCTGCATCTGCTGCTTGATTGTGGTCCGTTTGCAAGGCTGCGATAAACGTGTGGTACTAAGGGTCCGCGAACCCCTGTACGCGTTTGCTAATTAATTCAGGTCGAGATTACGAGGTGAATAAAATAAGGTAGTGTCTCCGAATAGTCATGCGCTAGCGCTAGCGTAAGTGATACAATTTGATTGGTCGCCTAGCGAAATGTTCGCGTAGCTCCCCTACACTTATCCTCTAAAGCCAGACACTAAAATCTAAACTCACCTGGAAAACGACACTAGAAAATTAATCTCGGGTTCTGCAACCGAATTAGTAGAACTCATGCGGCCAATAGGTCGATACGGAATCCGACTCTTTGGGCCTGGTAAGCTTCAAGATTGAGAGAAGAGATCACTGACCCTCGTGGTCAAGTCTCCCGAGCTGTAGAATGCCAACTTGAGCATCTACGAATGATTACTTGCCCAGCTGTTACATCACTGTGATGTCGAAATCCCAAAGTGCAATCCATCGTGGTGGCTTGGTAATTTGCACGCATACCGTGGGATATGTGTCGTTGGTTGGTTGGCTTGATGAGAAGGATTAGAAAAGTGCACATCAGGTATAAGTACGTGATCCTCTGGATAAGCTGATGCAATATCACTTTACAGCCCAGTAGGATAACTTTGCTGTCTCTTGCTCAGATAACTATTTTTGTTTTTCATCTCAATTTTAAGGATCCATTTCCAAGATCTCATCGTCACACGCGGAATATGTTTCAAATAGGCCAAACTGTAGGTCCTTATGAATTCTGAGTAAGATGATTGAGAAAGAAGCCGGTATCCGACGCAGGGCAGAAAGAAGGAACCGGGTCACCGTTTTGAGGGGGGGCCGTCGGAAGGGGTTGGTTGGTGTCTGAGGCTGTTCATCTTTCGCTAGCGGGAGACGTAAGATATTCGGGTTGATGAAACAGTCCAATGAGCCTGCCTGGTACGGCATATGGCATTTCCAGGCATCCGGCTCTGTCGAGACCTTGATGAATAGATAACTGCGTATCTAAAAATCACGGATTAGAAAGATTCATAACTCTATCAGAGTCGATTTGCTCTTTACCGACCTGGAAGATCAAGTTTGGAAAGTATGTCAAAGTGGATGGAGCATATGCAAGGTAATGTGAGTAACACGAAGGGGTAAAATAATATTGCCGATACGTTTCTCGTACTGTTAGAAAAATACTTATACTGCGTATTCAATATGATGGGTCAGTTTAAGAACCCCCAGCACAACGGAGTCAAGATCATTCTGGCTCATAGATGATTCTTGAAGCACGAAAAGAAGTAATAACCTTGTGTGTACATCTATTTGTGGCCATGTACCTGTAGCTTTGGATGAACGGGAATCTCTACCACCGATAGTATTCAGTCCAGGGGCGGAAAAGCCCGGTTCAGGATATAACAAGACTCGCTGTGATTCATAAAGGATACGGTAATAAGAAGCATACGAAAGGAATGCTAAGGTCGTAGCAATGAAACCCTTCCCTTTCCACCTGCATCATTATTTGTTGTAGATGGGGTATTGTACGAGTAGGCCCATGCAGATACAGAGAGACAAGGGTGGAAGGATCGTGCCGCAGCTTCTGGGCCGAAAGTACCTCTATCTCAAAAGGGAGGGTGCCACAGATTCGGACCCGCCTCTTGCATATTGAATCTGTCATCCTCACTGCGTGATGAGCAAGCATAAAACGAGTGTATAGTAATAAACTATTCAGCCTGGTAATGCCTTGAATTATGATAATTAATGTACAGTATATGGAATTCATGATCTCAAGCTTATTAGAACCTAGAGAGCTGATATGGAACGACCTGACTTTAGGTAGCCTTTAAAATCAACAGCAAGTCTGGGGGCCGGGGGGGGGGGTGGGGTAGCATTCTCCAGGGTCCTTGGATGCCTCAGCTGTAGGACCCAAGCATGTCATGGAGGTTCCCTGGACTTTTCAACATGATGCTCCAGAATAGCACCTGTTGAATGTAGATAATCTGTGAAAGGACAGATAGCTCATGCCCCCCAGCCTTCTAAAGGACTTCACAGTCTACAATGTCAGTAATCTTATTCCGTATATAATCATTGTACCTGCCCAAGAAGGTAGAAGATCGGACGCGTTGTGGTCGGTGATAGGGTGAAAAGGCAGGACCTAAAAAAAGACTCAGCAGCGATTATGTTGATCATAACTGACATGCTGCATGATCCGAATGTTATTACTATCAACATAATCCGTATCGACATATCCCTTCGATACGCACACATAATACCTGACCATGACGCTCTTGTCCTACATGGAATAATCCCACGTGAATAATATTGAACAATGCACGGCTGTTCATTGTCATTTGACCCCCGAAAGGACCCTTTTCGGGGACTTACAAAAGCCCGCAACGTTGTCCTCGGATGCTTACAAATTTGGTTTGAGGCGTAGCGCATCTACTAGTGACCGGACACGATTAATTCCACATGAAATCTCCATATCAATCAAGTTGCGAGATCTATTACAGATGTGGCAAGTGAACACCTCCTTGACAAAGGAGTCAATTGATAATGCGCAGCTCTGATACCGATATTTGTTCATGTTGTGCATATCGTAGGCTAGGTAGCTTTGATGATCTTTTGGCGAAAACTTGCCCATGAGCTTTCCCATCCCTAGATGTACTCAGCCCCCCCTTTGCACCGTGCAGAACCGAGGAGCTCCGTCAAACCCGGTGCCGCAGATGACTAGCGTGATGCCGTAGGTATTTTCTGCAGACTACGGGAGGGAGATTCAGCAAGAGTGACTCTCTACCCTGCTCCGTAAATCTACGAACAACAAGCCTAGAAGCACTTAGAGTTGTTGAGCATTTGTTGACTTCAAGAGTTGTGGCTGTAGTCTTATAGTAAGTTCACATCAAGACTGATTTGCATGATTTTCGTGTTCATTCATTAATAAGATTGTGCAAAGAATACTGCTGACGCTAAAGAATAAAAAATGTCATCCACTATTTCAATCTACGCTAATCAGGCTTGCTGCTGAAAGGGGTGTCAGGGTGTGAAGGAGCGAGAGTTAACACGCTAATAATAAGGTATCTTTTCTACCGTCCACCCGTTGCTTCGATCGGTCGCTCGTGTCACTAGCGCAGTTCCATTTACTGCCACCCCCGGCCCATCCGACCCAGTCAAGCCAGTAAAGGCGATCAATCAAATCTTCCCGCGCTGCTCCCTTTCCTCAGTAATCCTGTCCTTTTGGCCCTGTCTCACTGTCACCACCAAAGAAGAACAATAACAACAACAACAACAACACCACAACTTCACTCTTTTGTGAAAGAGAACAGTTTTCGCTCTCCACCGACAAATTGCCACGACATTCGGTAGAGATTCTCGAAAGCTTGGATGTCCGCATTGCATCCTTTCCCCAACCCCGAGGCCTTCCGCCGCCACACCGTCATCACACCCTGCCCTCAGCCGCTGGAATCGACATAGACGAGAGAGAGGGAAAGACAACCACCACGACGGTGTCAACGCGGCAATTCTGGCAACAAGACAATCGAGTGACGGGCAGCGCCCGCATCGCCCTTGAAAATGGCCAAAGACGACCAGCAAGATGCTGCCCCTACGCGAACCCGATGGGCTACCCGCAAACTCACCGTAAAGAGCAGTGGGAAGAAGCGCTCGTCGATTATGGGTAGGATACATAAGAGATCGGATTCCGCCGAAAAGAAACGAGAGTCCGGAGGGTCGAGTCAATCGGGAGGTAGCAATTCCATACCGCCAATTCCGGGACAGGGAGACGATGCCACCATACCCGAGGAGGGTGAGGAAGAGGGCGACGACTCAAAAAGCACTACCACCTCCGAGGACGAAGGCGAAAGCAGGACTCTTTTCTTCAACCTGCCGCTCCCCGCCGACCAGAAAGACGAGGAAGGGAACCCCACCCAAACCTTCGCCAGAAATAAGATAAGGACAGCCAAGTATACACCACTAACGTTCATTCCCAAGAATATCTGGTTCCAATTTCATCAGATTGCCAATATTTTCTTTCTTTTCAACGTCATCTTGGTGGTAAGTCAATTACCCCCTACTCGCACCCTTTGTGGTTTTATGCCAATCCTTGGCTCTAGTTCTTCCCGATCTTTGGAGGTGTTAATCCCGGACTCAATGCTGTACCTCTGATATTCATCATCTTCGTCACTGCTATCAAAGATGCCATTGAGGATTATCGACGAACAATTCAAGACAATGTCCTCAATAACGCCCCTGTGCACCGCTTGATTGGGTGGAATAACGTCAATGTAGCTGAAGATAATATTTCTACATGGAGAAAGATCAAAAAGGCAACTTCAAAGTTCTTCGGTTCCCTTTGGTGGGGCATCAAGAGTATTTTCAGCAAAAAGAAGAGATCGAGGGATATTACAAACGACTCGTCCGACCCGCGCGCTTCGATAGAGACCAAGATTACGCATCGGCGATCGGTAGCCTCTGCATACGAAGATATGGAGATGACCCCGGTGACTTCACCATTGCCACGCCCAGATGAAATGGCGATGGGCAATGCTCAAGAGGCTCTGGCACGCGAAAAGGGTGACCTGATTAATCACGAAATAGAGGCTAGCGGCCAAGCAAGATTTCACAAAGATGCATGGAAGAGTCTACAAGTTGGCGACTTTGTGCGTCTTTATAACGATGATGAGCTCCCCGCAGACATCATTGTCTTGGCGACCTCCGACTCTGACGGTGCTTGCTACGTCGAGACCAAGAATCTGGATGGAGAAACAAACTTGAAGGTTCGCCAAGCTCTTCGTTGTGGTCGAACTCTCAAGCACGCGAGGGACTGTGAACGTGCTCAGTTCTCTATTGAGAGCGAACCGCCTCAAGCCAATCTCTACAAATACAACGGAGCCATCAAATGGCAACAATCGTTCCCAGGGGTTGGCCGAAAAGAAATGATGGAGCCAATTGCTATCGAAAACGTGCTCCTTCGAGGATGTAATCTCAGGAACACTGAATGGGTTCTGGGTGTCGTAATCTTCACCGGCAATGATACCAAGACCATGATGAACGCAGGAATCACTCCCAGTAAGCGAGCACGCATTGCCCGTGAGCTCAACATCAATGTTATTCACAATTTCCTCTTCCTCTTCGTCATCTGCTTGGTTGCTGCCATTGTCAATGGTGTCTTCTGGGGTAAACCGAGCTCCTCTAGCTCCTACTTCGAGTATGGTGCGCTTGGTGGGACGCCTGGACTTACTGGTTTCATTACCTTCTTTGCCGCACTGAGTATTTTCCAGAACTTGGTACCCATTTCGCTCTACATCACCTTGGAAATTGTGCGGACTCTTCAGGCCATTTTTATCTACAGCGATGTCGAGATGTACTACGAGCCGACTGACGCTCCCTGTGTCCCCAAATCTTGGAACATCTCAGATGATCTGGGCCAGATTGAGTACATCTTCTCAGACAAGACCGGCACTCTCACACAGAATGTGATGGAGTTCAAAAAGGCGACGATCAATGGACAGCCCTATGGAGAGGCTTATACTGAGGCACAGGCCGGCATGCAGAAGCGACTTGGCGTTGATGTGGTTAAGGAAGCCGCAGAAGCACAACAGCAAATTGCCGCTGACAAGGTCCGAGCTCTAGAAGGGCTTAGATCGATTCATGACAATCCCTACCTACACGACGAAGATTTGACCTTCATCGCCTCCCAATTTGTTGATGATCTTCGAGGCGAATCTGGCGAAGAGCAGAAAGAAGCCAATGCCCACTTCATGCTAGCTTTAGCACTCTGTCACACTGTTATAGCAGAACAGATCCCCGGTGACAAGCCAAAGATCGAGTTCAAAGCTCAATCTCCGGACGAGGCAGCATTGGTTGCAACAGCACGCGATATGGGTTTCACTGTTCTTGGGTCCGCCTCTGACGGCATCAGGCTAAACGTGATGGGCGAAGAGATCCGTTACACAATTCTCAACATTATCGAATTCAACTCAAGCCGAAAGCGAATGAGTGCTATTATCAAAATGCCTGACGGTCGTATCATCCTCTTCTGTAAAGGTGCAGACAGCACTATTTACTCACGCCTCAGCCGGGGTGAGCAACCCGAACTTCGCAAGACTACAGCCGAACATCTCGAGATGTTTGCCCGTGAAGGTCTTCGAACGCTCTGTATAGCACAGCGCGTACTCTCAGAGCAGGAATACTTGGCGTGGCGCCAAGAACACGACAAGGCTGCTGCTGCTATACAAGACAGAGAAGAGAAGCTCGAAGAGGTCGCTGACAAGATCGAACAAAACCTGACTCTACTTGGTGGCACAGCTATCGAGGATCGATTACAAGACGGTGTTCCTGACACTATTGAAGTGCTTGCCCAAGCCGGTATCAAACTCTGGGTGCTAACAGGAGACAAGGTTGAAACAGCTATCAACATTGGCTTCTCCTGCAATCTACTCAGCAATGAAATGGAACTCAACCACCTCAAAGTGTCCGAGGATGAAAGTGGAAATACGACGGAAGACCAATACATTAGCCAACTGGAGAAAGAACTTGTTACGAAGCTCAAGCAGTTCGACCTGGATGGAGGTGACCAAGATCTAGCGGATGCGCGCAAAAACCACGAACCTCCAGGACCTGGACACGCTCTTATTGTAGATGGCTTCACCTTGAAATATCTTCTAGATGACAGGCTAAAGCAGAAATTCCTACTTCTCTGCAAGCAGTGTGCCGCCGTCTTGTGCTGCCGTGTCAGCCCAGCCCAAAAGGCTGCGGTCGTGGCCATGGTCAAGACTGGTTTGGACGTCATGACCTTGTCTATCGGTGATGGTGCCAACGATGTGGCCATGATTCAGGAAGCAGACGTTGGTGTCGGTATTGCTGGTGTTGAGGGTCGCCAAGCCGTGATGTCGGCTGATTATGCTATTGGCCAGTTCCGCTTCCTCCAAAGATTGGTTCTGGTGCATGGCAGATGGTCGTACCGAAGAATGTCCGAATCGATTGCCAATTTCTTTTATAAGAACATGATTTGGGTTTTCTCGATCTTCTGGTTCGAGATCTTCACCAACTTCGACATGAGCTTCCTCTACGAGTACACTTACGTCATCTTATTCAACTTGATCTTCACTTCACTGCCTCCCATCGTCATTGGTGTCCTTGACCAAGACGTCTCAGATGCTGTTTGCCTTCGGGTACCTCAATTATATCGTCGTGGCATCGAACGTCTGGAATGGACACAAACAAAGTTCTGGTGAGTTTCACGCTTCTTGTGTTGCTCAGACGCTGTTGCTAACTTTTCTTAGGACTTACATGATTGATGGCATCTACCAAAGTATCATTGCTTTCTTTATCCCTTACCTGATTGTCTCAACCACGTCATCGATTTCCGGGAATGGGCTAGACACAGTAGAACATTATCGATTTGGTGCCTACATTGCACACGCTGCTGTTATCACGATCAACCTTTATTTCCTCATCAACACGTACCGTTGGGACTGGCTCACCATCGTGATCATCGCCTTCAGCGACCTTTTGATATTCTTCTGGACTGGAGCTTACACGGCAGGGACCTTTGCTGCCACATTTACGGGTGCTGCACCTCAGATCTACGGCGAGGCGACGTTCTGGGCTAACTTCTTCCTCGTACCACTTATCTGCTTGGCGCCACGTTATGTCTGCAAGGCGATCCAGAAAGTATACTTCCCCATGGATGTGGACATCATCCGAGAACAGGTCACTCGAGGCCAATTCGATGGGATTACCCCAACAGGCGAAGAAGTCGAAGAGGGACGGACCAAAGGCAGCCTTTCGAGCTCTTCTGGCTCATCACGGCAAAAGCATAACGGGCACAACCCGCAACAAAGTGTGGACGAGGATTTGCGACCGATATACCCGCCCTCTGTAGCGGCAACGTCTATGCGTAACCCGCGAAGCCAGCGTGGAAGTGACGGGACCAACTATACGCAGCATGACATGTCGATGGAAGGCCGTGTCATGCAGCCTGTCGACATGGCGGATATGCCTGTCCGACCGTCCATGGACCGGGTGCGGCCATCGTTCGATAGGATGCGAGCCTCGATGGATGCTTCTCGGATCCGTGCCAGCTTCGAACAATCCAATGATTTTACGAGCGCGGCCATGTTGAGTCGATTCGAGTCTACGCATTCAGGCTCGCGCGATCCCGAAGATGGGAACGGAATAATGGGCCGTATCCGGAGACGTACGAGAGGAAAATCGTTCAAATCGGCTTTCCAATTCCATCATAAGGACAGCAATAACAGTATGCGTGAGCAAGAATGAAAAGAAAAAAACACGGCTTTCACTGACGATCAGCACAAAGAGGTAGCGCCAAGTATACCCGTTGCATTTTCAAGCCAGGCATTTTCCTAGTTATATTCTGGCACGGCGTCGGCGTTTTGTAACTGGTGCATGGTTCAAGGGTAGCTGGGTTGTACGAGACGATGATGGAGAACTCTTTTTGTTTGAATTGTTTTTTGGGCACCCTAGACTCTTTTATTCTTTTTTTTTTTTTTTTTTTTTTTTCCCTTTTTATCCGTTTCAGACATTCATACGGCGATGACTTTTCCTTATTAGAACTACTACTATACGCCGGCGATGAAGGGAGTCATTTTATTATTCATTGTCTCTGAACTCAAAAATTCGCAGGGAGGGAAGAGAAAGAAAGAGGGATTTTCAAGTCGAGGGTGGAAGATGCACAGGAAGATGAAAGGGAGGGAGATGGGGAGAAGGGTGGCGTGGTTGAAGATGCATGCTCCTTGTGTATATACGCCTTGGGAGGGGCGGTAGTGGTTTAAGCGACACTTGATCAATTTTATTCGGTGTAGACCTGTAGCGAGAGAGAGACAGAGAGAGAAATTTCGAAGGCGTTTCTAAACAAATCTAACGAGTGTTACTTTTTATGATCTTTGATGCTTGTATAGCTGGGATATGATGATGATAATGATGATGATGATGCTTACGATGCAAGGTTCCCAGGCTGACTCAGCAAGACAGTCTGCAATAATAGGGGTTTGGGAAGCCACAGTTGAGCCACGAGGACCCTGATCTACGGAACCGTAGCGGGACATGGAAATTCAAATCGTACTTGTAGTCGCAATTTTGATACATGTACCTAAATTACGGGCACTCTAAAACCCTGCTCTCTCAGATGTGATAAGCATCCAGTCGAGGTCGTGATCCTCATCACGATCAATTGCAATTGCTTTTAGTGCTAACATCTAGAGAGAACAGGTTGCGACCATGGCAGCAGCAAAATTCGGCGAGGAGGTTGACCAATGGCTAGCCCATCTTCAACAGATGGTCGAAGAAACCGACTTCAGCTTCGAGTCTGCTGCCCCCATCCTCGGCGCTGTTCTGGGAGGTGTGATCCTTCTTTACAGTCTCATCACATTCCTCACATCCGAGGGTACACCCCTGCGGTACTCCATCCCACCGCCCAAACTCCCCGAAGAGACGACCATCCTCTCGAACCCATCCATCAAAGCCCCCGGGTCGACCGCGATACAATGCTACGCGCCCGCAACCAGCCAATTCCTCGGCCTCGTGAACCCCTCGACGCCCGCAGGTCTCGACCGCGCCATCGCACAAGCCCAAGCCGCGCAGGAGAAATGGAAGAAGACGAGCTTCAGGGAGAGGCGGAAAGTGTTGAGGTCAATGCTGCAGCACGTCCTGGACAATCAGGAGCAGATCTGCCGCGTGAGCTCGCTTGATTCGGGCAAGACGATGATCGACGCCCAGCTAGGCGAGATCATGGTGACGACGGAGAAACTCCAATGGACGATCAAGCACGGCGAGAAGGCTCTCGTGCCATCCAAGCGGCCCACGAACCTGCTCCTATCCTACAAGAAGGGCAAGGTCATCTACGAACCGCTAGGCGTCGTCGCGGCCCTCGTGAGCTGGAACTACCCCTTCCACAACCTCATCGGTCCCATCATCTCGGCCATCTTCGCCGGTAACGGCATCGTCGTCAAAGTCAGCGAGCAGACGTGCTGGAGCGCAGCGTACTACACCTCAATCGCCAGGGGCGCACTCATCGCCCACGGCCATGATCCCGCGTTGATCCAGTCCGTCGTCTGCTGGCCCAACGTCGCCAACCACCTGACCTCCCACCCCGACATCGCACACATAACCTTCATCGGCTCGCGCCCCGTCTGCCACCACGTCGCCGCCTCCGCTGCCAAGTCTCTGACGCCTGTGTTAGCCGAATTAGGCGGCAAAGATGCCGCCATGGTTTTGGACTCGGCCGAGCGCGACCTCCGGCGCATCGCGGACATCTTGCTAAGAGGTACCTTCCAGGCCTCAGGACAGAACTGCATCGGCATCGAGCGGATCGTCGCCACGCCCAAGATCTACGACAAGCTTGTGTCCATGGTCGCGCCCCGCGTGCAAAACCTGCGTATGGGTCTCGACAAGGACGTCGGCGCCATGGTCTCCGATGCTTCTTTCAGTCGTCTCGAGAATCTCGTCGCTGACGCCGTCGCTTCGGGAGCGCGATTGCTCGCTGGTGGGAAGCGGTATATTCACCCGGACCATCCCTCGGGCTTCTACTTCACGCCTACGCTGCTTGTGGACGTTACTCCGGACATGAAAGTTGCAAACGAGGAGTGTTTCGGCCCGATCATGACTATTATGCGAGCCGAGTCCTCTTCTGCTCAAGCCGTCCTCAAGCTCGCCAACGCACCCGAATTCGGTCTCGGCGCCTCCGTCTACGGCAAAGACTCCGACCCCGTCCTGCACGATATCGTCGCCGGTGTCCGCGCCGGCGGTGTAGCAGTCAATGACTTTGCCGTGTTCTACGCCATCCAGCTGCCCTTCGGCGGCGTCGGCGGGTCCGGATATGGCCGGTTTGCAGGCGAGGAGGGACTGAGGGGTCTTTGTAATGCGAAGAGCATTTGCGAAGACAGACTCGGTTGGCTTGGTGTGAGGACTGCTATACCGCCGCCGGCGCAGTATCCTGTTCCGAGCCAGGAGAAGGGATGGCGCTTTACGAGGGGCGTGGTGGGGGTTGGGTATGGAATTACGTTAGGGGATAAGATTTGGGCTGTGATTGATATTTTGAGGAATATGTAAGCGTGAGGGGATGGGCTGTGATAAAACAGTTGGTAGACAAGATGGAGCAGGATGAGGTATTGTCTGCGCCGGGAGTAGACGCCGCTGGCGAATGTTGAGAAGAGACAAGCCTACAGAGTACACGAAGCAAGGGAGCTCGATAGGCTGCAGTACGAGACCTACTGGCATGCATAAGATAATCGACGCAGATATATATATATCCTCATAACACATACAAAATCGAATGTAAATTAATTCTTCACGACAGAACCTCGCTTCTTTAGATACTTAGAAAGTGGCACGACCACCATCTCCAACATCTCGATCTCAGTCCCAATTACGGTACAAGCAATTCCCCAGGACAGATTGTGGCAATGTGTTCGTTCAGTCTTTTTTTCTTTTTGTTTTTAAAAAAAAAAAAAAAAAAAAAAAAAACACAAAACTTGAGGTTATAACCAGAGAACCTCTCAAACGAGGCCATCCCCATTGTCATCGAGAAACTCGGGAGTTTTAGTGAGGTCAAGGAACCACGTGACGGCTTAGTTCAGTAGTCAGCCCATTCCAATTCAAATGACAAAAAAAAAAAAAAAAAAAATCAGTTGCCATTTATTGTTCTTCCTATCCGACCAATCCATCAAGCATTCAATAATTCCCAGATCACGCAAGTAATGATGGCCCAAACCTTGCCTATTCGATCACGAAAGCCTCAATGCATAGAAACATTCCAGAAAGTCAATGAATCAAAGGCTCAAAAACATGTTCAAATATACTCGAGTAGACGTCACCACCGTGTCTCTCCATTGCAGCCAACAGACTTTCATTCTGAAGGTGAGCAACTGGACGGGTCTCGTTCCATTTGGTTGCATCCTCAGAGCCACGTGAACGCCCAGGCGTAAAGTCTTCTATGTAGACCCAGCAGATCATATTGTGAGACATTTTATCCTAACGCAGTTGCTTGCATCCCTAATTCAAGGGTTAGCTAGTAAGGAGAGCTTCCAGATCTTATATGTGGATGGGATGGGATCCCTTTGCCCTCTTACCGACTACCAATGGCTTTAATATTAACTTTGCTTAACACATATCTCAAGAAGACCTGGACTATATCATTTTCAAGAATACAGAGCCATCACCATCGAAGGAAGAAAGAATTGCTAAAATCTCATCGAATTTGCCGAGATGGAGACGATACAATCGATCTAGCTACTCAATGGCTACCGAGAAGTCTTTTTTTTTTTTATTTACTACAACATAAAGCACGAGGGAGAGCAATCCGTAGCTTGCTGCTAAACCCGCCCTCAGGATAACAACCTGATATCCATGTGCCATGACCGTGAACCTTTTTGGGGGCTGTGCGTACAAGAACGCACTCATCGAAACCCTCGCAGACCAGAACCGTGAACATGTTGCCGTGCGGAATCAACCCGAAAGCCTAACCATCACAGAAGCCACCGTGAACCACACATCAGGCACAATCCTTGTATGATTCTACCAGGCAGCATTAGTGGACACACCCCAACCAGACGCGTTGCCACCACTGTTGGTAAAAGGGTCATCAGCGACGGCAGCACCACCACCCCAGGAGTTGTTGTTGTTAGCGGACGCATTGCCACCAGATGCAGCAGCAGGACCAGCACCCCAAGCATTGTGTTGGCCTTGACCAGTGGCAGCAGCCCAAGCATTATTGCTATTGCCGGTCTCTGCTCCGTTGCCGTTGCTCTGGTCGGCGCCAGCACCCCAGCCCCCACCATCGCCTCCATTGCCATTGTTGTCGGCACCGGCACCCCAGCCGCCAGTCTCACCTCCAGTCTCACCACCAGCATCTTCCTCCTCGTCACTTCCGTACTCGAACTTGAACTTAGTGACATCTTGGCCCTCGACGAAGCGCTCGAGGAAGTCCGGAACGACTTGGCCGGTCTCAAGAAGAGTCATGGCTAGGATCTCCGCCATGGGCTCATCTCGCTCTGTGTAGAAGGATGTCGCAAGACCAACGTGGCCAATTCGACCAGTACGACCTGTCTCATATTAGCAAAGAGATATTTTGTATGATGATGGTGCAAAGGACTCACCAATGCGATGAATGTATTCCTGGATGCCACCGTGATCCATGGATGGCAGGTCGTAGTTGATGACATGCATGACATTGCGCACATCAATACCACGAGCAGCCACACCAGTGGTGACAAGGATTGGAGTTGTGCCCTTTCGGAACGCACGCATGGCATCCTCGCGCTCGCGCTGAGTACGATCCGCATGCATGGACGTGCACGGAAGACCAGCGTTGTAGAGGAAGTCATCAACTTCGTCAGCAGCTCGCTTGTTGTTGACAAAGACGATGGTGCGGGTTGCCGTTTGGGCGAAGAGTAAATCCCGAAGTGCCTGCTTCTTGACCTGGGGCTCAACAAAAACAATATCCTGCTTGATGTTCTCATGGGTACTGCCGACGCGGCCAACCTTGACACGGATATGGTTCTCAGCAAGATGCTGTCGAGCTAGCTTTCGAACCTCGGTCGGGAAAGTAGCAGAAAAGAGCATGTATTTGATATTGCCCTCCTCTTGTTCTGTTGTCCTTGTTAGCTCAAGCTTTTCTTGCATTTTTTAGACCACAAATTACCTCCGCCAGTGAGAATCTTGTTGAGCTCCTCCTGCCAATCAACGTCGAGCATCTCGTCGGCCTCATCAATGACCATGTATTTGACGCGGCGGAGACTGAGGACATCAGGTCGCTCCATCATGTCAATCAGACGGCCGGGTGACGCAACGAGGACATCACACCCCTGCATAATTTGATTGATCTGATCGCGGAGAGGACCACCACCATACGCGACACAAGGACGGAGAAGAGTTCGATAGCAGAACTTGCGAGTCTCATTGAAGATCTGGATAGCAAGCTCACGAGCTGGGCAGACGATGACGACCAGGGGCTCGCCACGGACACGGATACCCTCGCTGCATTGCTCAGGAGTTGGGCGAGGCGCTGCGAATCTTCGGGCTTTGCCCATGAGATGACTCAGAATTGGAATCAGGTAGGCGGCGGTCTTGCCGGAGCCTGTCACACAGAATCATGAGCTTTTGTTGGTAGTCAATAGGCAATACTGTTAAAACTTACCAGTCTGAGCGATGGCGATGAGGTCGTGTCCCATCTTGATGGCCGGGATGCAATATCGCTGGATTGGAGTTGGCTTCTTGTATCCCGACTTCTTGACGTTGTACAGCATAGCTGGGTGCAAGCCAGCATTATCAAAGTCAGCGATGGGCTTGATGCGCTCAAGACCCTCCTGAGTGACATTGATTTTGTCGATCCTAGTAAAGTTAGCTTTAATCAATGGTCAATGACATTTCTTTTGTACGTACTTCTGAAAGTCGAGGCCTTGAGGGTCACGGTCCTGGGCATCACCGAAGAGGATCTTCTCCAGCTCGGGAATCTCGGGGCCGATGTCACCCTCATCACCATCCCAATGATAGACAGCGGCATTACCCATCCACTCCACGTCATTATTCTCGGAGTAATCGTAAGCGGTTTTCGCAGCCCACTCGTGTGCAGGAGTATCGCGGGGCTCAATGCCAGGAATGACAGACTGAGGGCCATTGTCTTGGGCGACGGCGGGCTCCTCAGAGAGGGCGTTGGCCATTTCGGTAGTCTCCCAGGCCGACATGTTGAGAGATAGGAATTGAGAGCCTAAGTGGTCTGTGTGACCAAGAAGCCAAACGTCAGGTCAATACTTAACAAGATGCGGAAGACCAATTGTGACAAGTGTAATTGAAGAGAGTACTGAGAAGGCATGGCAGAGCAAGAGAAGGAAGGCGTTAAACATTGAATAGCGACAGGTTGATGCCACCATTCAATTGAGAGCCTGGGGTTTTGCACGATTGACATGGATGGAGAAAACATTCAATGGGATCGGGTAAGGTTGTTCACTTACTTCGTCAATGCTGGATGTTGCGCAGGGAAACCTCTTCTTGACCGTTTCGCTTTCGGATGAAAGAAGTTAGTAATCAGTAACGATAGAAAAGTGGAAGGGAAAGAACAAGTGGTTAAGGGAAGTTAATGAAAACAAGAAAGAGGTCGGACGAAAGCGCGAGGCAACAGGTTGACTGATGAGGAATGCAGAACCTTACCTGTGAACTGTTAGTGATAACCACTCAACAAGGTGGATGTCGAAGTGGGAAAGAAGGAGGGTGATGATAAAGGTGAGAACGGTCGTGAAGGAAAGATGAAGGGGCAGTAGGTGGAAGGGCAAGTAGGCACCATGTGAAGAAAAAGGAAAAGTGAGAGGTGAGTAACATGTGAGTATATAGGAAGGCACGGAAGGTGGGAGGGTTCCAAGAAAGGTACGACAGAGTCGTATAGATCTCTGAGCGTAGTGTCTCGAGTGTAAAGAAAGAGGGAAATGTGGTGAGAGCGTGCCTGCGCAGAGACACTTTGGATTGTAGAAAAGGCTGGCAAGGCTAAATAGAGAAAGACTCGGAAGATTTGGGTGTGAAGAGAAAAGAAAGAGGCAGACTTACAGGAACTGGAAGAGACAGCTCTAGGCTTTGGTTGAATATTGTTATGCAGATGAGAGAGTGATTGATGAAGAGAGAAGGTGAGGTGATGGAGATGACGTGTGGTCGAAGTCGAGTGTGATGTGATGGATAGGATAGAGGGATGACGCAATGTTATGAGGGAGGTAAACAAAAGACGCCGAGGGAAGGGTAGGGAACCACAGGGAAGCGGAGGGGTTATCAAAACAAGACTTGTTTACATACCTGAGAGTGAAGAAAGAGATACTAGAGAGGATCTCTGATGTGTAAGGTTGCTCGTAAAGAAAGGAATGAACCAATCTAGACAAGATGGAAGGTAGTGGATGACAAGGTGCAGAAGAAGTTGAGTGACCAGTGAACCTTGTGTGGGGAGAAGGAGGGAAGGCTTGGGTCTGGAAGAAGGGGGGGGGCTTATTTATAAACTGGGAAGTCAATAGGGGTGATTTGGTTGTACCTAGGGCAACTGCAATCCCATTATCGTGAACCTGCTTGTTGCCTGACGTAGTGGATCTCCTGCGATCTAATCTATGCTGGAGATGTTTTTCTTTTATTCTTAACCTACTATAGAGAGCATAAATGAGGTCTTCAGGGGAGATATCAAGTCTCACATTGGAGTTCATGTGACGAGAATGAGGCAGGCACGACTGATACCCCCACCTGCGCTCGCACTTCAGGTACCTACTGCATTGTATGAGATCTGTAAAGTCTCCTAAGCGAGGGCACTGGCAAGAATGAGTTGGGCAGATACAGCAATCTAGCATTCTGATCATCAAGGGTTCCTTCCTTGGATCTATCTTGGTATCTCAGTTCACCATAGGCCACGGGCTGAATATGATGGCTTGTCACAATTTCAGGGGCAGAAAGCATGATGTTCAGACATTTGATCTTTTTGCTTGTGACAATTCCGAGAAAAGGTTAACAAGAACTTGAGGGATATGTTTGGAACCCTTCTTCCCTTTGCTCTCTTCTTCTTGCTTCTCCCCTCCCTATTTGGAAGTGGCTTGGTAATTCGCATTTCTCAACAGGATTTCGTCATTAAACAGTTGTCAGCTATGAATTACAAAGAACAGAAGATTCTCTACCTCTCAGGTATGAAGGAGTTAGGGTAGATGATTGTGTGTAGAATTGGGAAAGCCTGCTCTCATCTTTTCCAATTATTCAGAGAGTTGGTGAGGCTGTGATAACGCCCATGCGTAGTAGACCTTTGTCTGCGACTAAATATGTTTTCTTCATGCATGCTGCAGGAGACTAGCTAACTGATTCTCGGGGTATCTGGAAGATCCAAGTAGGTTCTCTCAAAGTATTGACTTTGACCATGTGGAAAAGCATTTTTGTCTCTTTTAATTGGACATATCCAGAAAAAGTTGAGGTTTGGGGATTAACTATAGAAGGTGTTGAGCTCTCAGGTTTAGGGTTAAAGGAATCGAGTGAGCTTCAAATAACCAGGCATTGACGGCTAGAGATGTGAAGACCGCAAAAAGACTTGGAAGACTGGGACGTGTCATGCATGTAGACAAGAGGTGGCAATAAGATGTGATGATCGTGGGATTCCATCATATTGGCTAAGTAGTGGTATCTACAGATAGAAATCTACATAATATACCCAGCCCAAACGCCATCATCGTCATCCTGCGGCAAAGCATGCGTATGGTCAGCCATGCCATCCCCCAAAGCCTTATCCAGCACAGCCGCCGCCCGTCCCGCAGCGCCTCCTTCTTTCTTCGCCATATCAACACCAGCCTCAACAGCTTCTAAGAAGCGTTTGGCGAAAATATCCCGCCTATCCTCTCGATTGCAATACATCTCGCCCTCCTCATCTCTCGGCGGTTTGAAAAGACCCAGATACCCGAAAGGATCAGCAGTGCGAGGCACAGTGGTGATGTTCCGTACCCAGTCTTGAGATGACCAAGGATTGGGTGCCTCCGGCTTGAAGCCGAACTCCAGGAATTTCGCAAGCACTAGCATCTGCCGCGGGAACGACTGCCCGAATTTCTTGGAGCCAAACGTCGTTCGGGGAGCAGATGTCCAGCCGCCTTTGGCGGCTAGCGATGGGGCAGTCTGTACTGTCCAGCCCAGCACTGACATGAAGTCTTTGAGAGGCTTTACCCAGCAGCCGGGGCTTGCGACGACGTCTTCGCCTGCGGCGTCGAGTAGCCACTCCATGTAGTTCAGTCCGTCGTCTTTGACGTCTTGAGAGAGATGCGTCATGGCTCCGCGGATGTAGAGTATGACTTTCTCAACGTGTGGACGGATCTCCGGGGGTGGGAGTTGTTGGAGGGTCTTAAGAAGTTGAGTCCGGACAGAAGCCGAGATATCCGTCATCAATGGTAGAAGCTTCTGCAGCAGCGTTGAAGTCCCAACAGGGTTTGTCGGAGGATTTGTAGATATCTGGCCCGCGAGATAGGCAAGGGCATCTCGTCGTTGGCTCTCGGAGCGGGAGCTCGTCAGGGAGACCTGGTGTTTAAATCGCTCCACGACATCGGGGGCGATCTCAGAGAGTTGCTGTTGCAAGACAATGGCTTTGAGAAGTATAGTGTAAGTATCAATTGGCAGCTAGGCAGGCAGATAAAGACTGAGGATAATTACTATCTTACATTTTGACTTGAAGCTGGTATCGGTGAAGTTGGAGGCTTTGGGCTTGGCCTTGCCGACTTTCAACTTGGGCTTCTGGAAGTCCTTCTTCTTTTCCTTCTTCTTCTTTGCACTAGAACCCATCTTTGCTCCGTCATTGGTGCGACAAAGACTTGAGGCAAACTGGGTTCGTGGCCTGACGCCTACTCGGTCCTAATTGCGAGTGCGGTGTCGTTGTCGTCGAAGTCGGCGGGCACATTTGAAACTTTTTGGCGGTCGCAGGAGGCAGAATTGTTCTAGGCCCACTGGAAATGGCCTAGGGACCTAACGGGAGGGGTGCTTTGCTGTGCCACTGGACAACATTAGGTAGACGCTAAATCGCTTGTGGCTGACGCCGATGCTGTGCCGCTCCCGGTCAACCAGTGATGTTTTGTTTGGTTGTCTTTTGTACCGAAACACCTACACTCACGTATTCAGAGATCAGCTTTATCATCGAATGAGTCTCTAGAAACTGAGTAACTGGATAACTACGAGATTCAAAATGATGGAGAAAGGCCTGGTAAGCATGATCAACCTGATAATTAGTTATCCTCTAACCCCAAGCCAGAGTTCAGTCAACCTCGAATCCATGGAGGAGGCTCTCCACCGTCTGTCCAAGAAACCCGGTGTCAAGGCCTGGCTGATGCTCGATCGCTCTAATGGCGCTGTCCTCAAAACCAATGGCCAGATCGCTGCTGTCCGACCAGCAAAGTCCACCCCCAACAACAGCAGCAACAACACCACGACATCCACTGGGGGGTCATTCTCCAACGACGCTAATACCAGCGCGGACAACGAGACACAGGCCGCGCAAGAGTTGGCGAGCATGGTGTGGGGCTTTCTGAGCACCGCTGGGAGTCTAGTCGACGAGATAGACCCAGAGGTGAGACTTCTCTACATAGCATTGGGTTGCATCGCATATGTGCTGACCAGGCTGCTTGCTTCTTCCACCCGCAGGACGAGCTGAGGCTTCTCAGATTACGGACCAAGAAACAAGAATTCGTCATTGTACCCGAGCCGAAATACATACTCGTCGTTATACACGATACACCCCCCGCTTGAAACGCACGAACACGCGCGCTGTCCACACTTCGTTTCGCGTCACTCGTTATAGACTGCCTTGCGATCTTACCCCTTCCTGTGATGGCCACAGGGACAGGGAGCGGCAAACGCGCTGCTTTTCTCTTTGCCCATGAACTTGGGTTTTAATTTTCCCTTTGTGGCGACCTTGCATGGCGTCGTCAGGGGTTGCCCGGTGTTTACAGAGGGCATTGGTAGGCGTTTGGAGAAAAGGAAAACAATGATACCCCTTGACCGAAAGACAATGTATTTTATCAATCTGAGATCTGCCGTTCTGGTATGATGTTATTCGCCTCCTCGCTGTAGCCTCCACATCGACGACCCAGGAAGGCTATTTTTAGCTATTCTGCTGTTGGTGATACTGCAGCGCAACCAATGGGTGATATCTGCAGCACAACTATTATGTCCACGTGGCGTCCCTATAAACGCAAAGAGGCAATACCATGGATGATCGGCTCCATACGGCGGTCAGCCTGGTAATAGTTTAGGGAGGTCGACATGGAGGGTGCTACATCCGAGATCTGAGTGAGTCATCCCTCTTCATAGCATACCCGAATTATTAGTCTATGACACCGGTGAATGGATACATCGCCGGCGAAAGACGATATTGCCGGGGATGACGTGAAGGAATCTACATGTCGGGCATATTGAAGGGCCAGGACCCTATAATGGGCCTCCTGTTACCCACCATCAACTATTAACCTCCCATCCGGCGTAGGATCGGTGCAGGGTGTGAGTATATGATAGCCCTAGTTTTAGGCAAAGCCGACGAATGACACGACTTATGGACCGTGAAGATCGTGTATCACCATGGTCTCTCTTTTTGGCATCTCAAACTCGATCTCCGTCCCAGCGGCCTCTTGATCAGGCCATCAACACCAACGTAACCCTACCTGAGTCGCTGGGCCACTGCGCGACCAAAATCTTGAAGAGTGGACACACGTGTCGACCTCGTATGAAGCGTATCATCTTTGAGCGTGGAGATACTATATATGTGAGACATCATTGGCCCCAGATACGATCCAGAGTTCTTTTCGTTCCACGCAATTGATTCCTTCAGGCAGAGCGGGCGACCCGCAAGCTCCTAATGATAGAGACTGACCGAATCTTAATCCCAACATGGTATGCATGATCATGGTCTACGTACTCGTTAATCGGTTTGTGACAAGTGCTCTACGATATAGGTGGTATTCAGCCATTGGCGTAGAACATAAACCGACAAGGTTGTGGCTCAGGTAGCGAGTTATCCTCAAGGGACTGTTGTAGGCATGTTTGTCAAGGGCTTCCGGTCGCGGCCCTCGAGACATGAGGCGTCCAGCTGAGGTATGTAGGTTCTTTTGGTAGTCGCGAATCAGCGCTCAACGATATCCCCGGATCCCGCATGTTCACCCATTGTGCAAGGTACGCATTAACATGCTAGTAAGCTTATCCGGGTAAGTAGGCAGGGTACTTTATGCAATCAATGTCTGTCAATCACGCAGTTTTTCTTTTTGTTCTTCGACCAGGGTTGAATTTCGCCGTTGGGATGCAAAAGACATGGACGACAAGGTGGGGGAAGACAACCGCAAACAACTCTTGACTCATTAATCCGCCCTCCCTTGCCATATTAGCGGGATCCTCGATTGGAGAGTGGGAGTCCAGATGGTCCCGGTATCTAGTATACCTGCTACTCCGTACTGAGAGCTGAGGGCTGGGAAGAGACGGATGGGTATAAGAAGGTATCATTGGTTGCCATGTATGGAGTGCGAGGATGCCACGCCGCCATGTGATTTGATAAGAGGTTTAACGCCCCCCTGGAGACCCCTTGTCAGCGATCGTTGGTGCGACGGATGCCCACACGAATGTGACGTTGGTCTCGGTAATTTTGCACGTGGTAAATCAATATGTACCTAGGATGTAATTCTTGCGAGGTTTATGTACCTCCGTCAGCCGCATGCAACATTAATATTTCCCTTTTCTGCAGAGATGTCTTTCTGCGTCACATCCAGAGCCTTGCCGCTCAATCCGAGGATAAATGAATAACTCATAATCGTTTTCGGAGACAGAAGATTCTCCCCCGGTGAGAAAGTCCGAAGCAGTATGTGGAAGTAGGGACCCTGGATTATAGAGCGCTGTCGTCAGCAAGTATCTGAAACAACCCGTCTCCAATCCCCACACTGAAGTGTGTGTTTCTCGAGATAAAAGCGGCAATCCCTTGTTACACAAATCTCCTTATAGATTGTATGTAGACCGCTCTTCTGTGTTAAGACCGGATCAATGCGCAAACCTACCAGCAAGAATAGAACCCTGCGATGGAACGCAATAACGGATTCTCTTGCCTGTCGAAAGCACGGAAAAATGTCCTGCTTACTGATTTATTGTCCATCTGGGTATTAACATCTTCGACATCCTACTCAACGGAGTATGGCAGGTGTGTTAGA
This sequence comes from Xylariaceae sp. FL0255, assembly GCA_022578795.1. NCBI lineage: Eukaryota > Fungi > Ascomycota > Sordariomycetes > Xylariales > Xylariaceae > Xylariaceae sp. FL0255. The sequence continues at coordinate 221,335 of MU388828.1, read as the reverse complement.
GGGACCTAGAGAATGTCCACCTGCAAGGAGTGGCTCCCTGCTTGTTCAAGAGACAGGGACGCAAAGAGGGATTCATTACAGTATTAAGCTCTTTACCACGTGGTACGATCTTAGAAAGCAGCCTTTGACAAGGTGATACATGATATTCATCGAACCTTATAGAGATGCAATGCACCCTCCGTAAAGACCACATGCCTGGATTTCACAAATCTGAGTTGGTCGGCAACACTTTACGTCCCGATGGTCCCGTTAGAGGTTCAGAACACAGAAACTTCCATGCTAGGACTTAAAAATAGTAGTGCTTTCATAATTCTCCGCGGAACTCATCCCCTTGCCTGCTCAGACCCACATCATGGACTGTGCTCTACGGGGTATCAGAATTTGAAGGTGAAAGAAAGGGATCACATCATTCAAGGGGCTTTCATCCTTCATCCTGAAGATGATGACACGAACTGCTCATGCGAAGCTTGTATGAAATGCCAAATCTTCACTTGTGTTATTGGCTATCTGCACACAAATAAGCCAATAAGCCGGGAGTATCCGTGACCTAGGCGTCGATCTTCGCCAGCGCAAGGGGTCCTGGCGAGGGGGTGTCGTCTTATAACAAACATTTGGTACTGATAATACTGCATGTTATGACATGTTTTGAGGAGACTAGCCCTATCCCTAAGCTATATCTCACTTGAAAAGGTAATACTATTCAGCTTTGTGTAGCAAGGAAGCCAAGGGTTATTCTGACAGTGTAGGTCCCTGCGGAACAGTGGGGCTACTAACAGCTCCGAAAGGTGTAGAATGGTCCCGTCATGAGCCTGCCGCAACAAGATCTTATCTCTTAGGACGGTTACACCAACATTAGCATGAAACTGAGGGCTCAATGGTGGTCATGGTGAGATGCTCATATGATACAAGTAATTGCCGGCGGCGAGCTCGGACGTTGTGGAGGCCTCTCTCGTGGTGACCAAGAGGACCTAATGCCTGCCAATGCCTTGTCTTCGCGTTCCCAATGTGCAGATCAACAAAGCAGAGAAATGTGACGTGGCCCTGGGACGATGATCAACATACCTACCGGACGTATCTGCCTCCCTCTTTCATAATAGGAACCCTAGTTCGGAGATTTCCTCAGTCCCTTGCTTGTTCGTTCGTAGCACTCAGACCAAGTAGCGTTTGATTTCGGCGTGGAGATGATGTGATTGATTAAGCTGTCTCAAATCCTTGCCTTGTTCTCTACTTTCCAAGGTATCTATTTGTCCTCACATGTCTTTAATCACCAACAGAATGACTTCAAACTTAACATTAGCACGTACTTCTTGATTTGTTATTGAGAGGTTATGTGAAATGAACCCACAGCGTGGCAGCCACTGCAACCTTCGTGCAGCATTCCCTTGACGCTGCTATCGATGGGAAAGGGAATCAGCACGCGACGACGCCTTGAAGAATCAACATGCCTTCGCTCGCCTCCATCAAGCAATCTGCTCGGAGCTTGATCAATGATGTGCGTAGCAACACAGGGGAACGCGACATCAGTGATAGCGAGATCTCGAGGAAGGAAAGCAATGACACCCCATTGAATGCTCTTCAGACCACCCCTAAAAGAGGAGAAGCTTTTCTCCGGGGCTTGATCACCACATCGAAAGAGAAATTAGGAGCGGCGCGTCAAACGCAGAGCAATGGCAATAGCCAGCAGGACTCAAATCACCATCCTCCTCATCATCATAAATCAACCGGCAGCATCGTAAGTTATCCCATAAATTTCATTCATCAAATAGAGGACAAGTGTGTTTCCTTCAATCCTAAAATGACGCCAGAGGATGAAACAAGACTCAGGTGTCCGTAGCACGGTGGTCGGTGGCCGGGGTGCTACTATGGGAGACGCACTACGACTCAAAATGCCTGAAGGGTCCGGCCATGGAGGACCCTGAATTCCACTGCTACTGTACCTCCTCACTGCCCGTCGCTGCACCTGATCGCTCCCCGCAACAACGACCAGCGGACTTGCCCGTTCCCCGTATCCCCCCCATACCCATTATTACCCCAGACCCCAATGAGTAAAGGTTATGATGGATGCAATTTCATTCGGCACTGCCGGATGCATCGCAACACCTGTCCAATGCACTCCAATGCACTGACTTAAACTATCTCAACAGCTGTCTGCTGGGTAGTGAGATGGTCCCATGTCCAACACACCCCAATTGCGCTTCCACTGTCTCTTCCTGTTCACATCATCACCCTTTTGCGAGCGCCGTTGATTTTCCAGTTGGAAGGCTACTAACACCATCACTACGTCTGCGCGAAACAGACATCCCAGACCTCGTCTGTTTCTCCGTCTTTTGAGGCAATCCTCTCACCCCGGTCAACTCACGACTCCTCCAAGCCACTACCGTCCCCGCCGCCGTCTACGGGCGCGGTCGACAAAGTTGATGGCCGCCCTTGCCGCCCTATCCTCAGGCTGAATCGCATCATGTCTAACCTGACCGAGGCCGAGATTGAGAAGCTGTTTTCTGGCGCTCCGCAATTCTTCGCCCGCTCCCAGGGTCACGGCACCGGCGCCCCCAATCCGCTAGTAGCCTTTCCGCTAAATGAGGAGCTCACTATCCGTGACCTCACGGATCACCCTCAGATCGAGGATGATGCCTGGGGTTGTGTGACGGCCATCCCACGCCTCATTGTTCATGATCCTCTATCCGCGCTCTCTCCAACCAGTAAGACCCGGCCCCACTTCAATTCGAGATGTCGAGAGCGGCCAGCCATGCTGAGCATGCAAGGTCTCGAGAAGGGTACTGTGGGCTATCAGGCTGCTCTTGAGTTGTCTGTTGCCGATGCTCTGCAGGAGGAAGTGTACGGATTTAACAGTATTGGCACCAAGCACCAGGTCATTGTCGAGCAGCGCCAACGCCTCATCACCTCAAAGGACGCCTTACGCCATTTGGATGATGCGAGTATTATGGCTCAACTGATGAAAGTCCAAGAGAGATATTACTCCGAACAGTCGCTGTGGAAGTCCAAGTCACCAGAGCTTTATCAAGACCTATTCCGTCATGTACTATATCCACCGGCGAGGGTCATAGATCCAAAGAACCCGTATAGTCTTTCGGTACAGATCCACGCCCTTGTCAAGGTTTTGGCTGCCGGAAATGCTTGGGTCGACTTCTCCCGTGTGGAGTGGCGCATTCGACTCGGTCAAATACTATGGGGGTTTCCCCTTAACGACGAGCTCTCTGACGGCTCGACCATCACTGATGAGAGCGATGCTCAAGATAGAAGCGAGGAAAGATATTGGTTGTTGCTCCAGATCCTACTGGCCTGTGAGCTGTTAACTCGGCTTGATGCCATTACAGACGGAGATGACTGTCCAACCGACAAGTTGAAGTCGTCTGAAGTACACCGATTCGAGAAAGAAGCCAATGTCTCCGTGAAATGGTCTCTTATCCTTGCACGATCATGGCTTGAGAATATCGTGGTCACCAAGAGTTCTGCCTCTCCCTCCGAGCCGTCTACGCCCAAAAGCTGGCTCACAAATTTCGCCAGCAAAGTTACCCTCAAACATGAACACATGCACGGGTCCCATCACACCGATCATACTCAACACCGCCATAATGCCTCGATCGAAGATTTGTATACGATTCGAGGGAGATATTCCGAACGACAAGTCGGAGGTTTACTGCATTTCGCTCGAAAGCTGCGATGGCCAGGACTGGAGACGTCCGCAGCCAAGGTCTCAGCAAATGCAATAGCCTTGGACGAACCGGTTCCCATAAATACAGCCGTACCGACTACAGACACACGAAAATCTTCTTACTTTAGTGGTGATGGGCACTCATTGGAAACCAGCAAGCAGACAAGAAGAAGGCGCAACGTCGAAGCTGCATTGCATACTTCGGGTTGGCTCTCCAAATCCTTTGTCTCTGGACTGGTTCTGCCAGGAGACACGCTTTCTCACCTTCTTATGTCGGCTTTGATCGAAAATGACGACGAGGCAATCGTCAAACTGGGCCCCATGGCTAGTCTATGTGGAGGCTTTGTGTATAACAACAAAAGTTTTTGGAGCACAGCCTGTATCGTTGGTCGAGTGTTGGCGGCAGGGAAAGGTTCCGCTGAATGCATGGGCTGGGTCTCTAGCGACATCATTCCTCTAGGTCAAGGCGACGGCTGGGTGAGCATCAAAGTGGACGAGATACGTGGTAAGCACGCATCGTACCCTTCGTTGAAATATGATTGTGGTCATCTAACATGCGCAGATGATACAACCAAGGTCGGGAAGAGAGCCCGGATATGGGGCAAAACTGCCGTTGAGCGAGATTCCAAAGTCCTTGGGGATGCCGAAGCGTCGGACGTACTCCCTGCCGATTTCATCATTCCTCACGAGGCCGCATATTCGAGTCGCCCCCCATCAAATATTCGAATTGAAATAAAGTCTGTACATCTCGTTGGGCCGACAGACAGCGCTCATGATTCGCCCATCTTAGACAGAAATTTCTCACCTTTTTCTATATCATCAAGCAAAGTGAATGAGATCCATACATATCCCGCATCTATTGACTTCTCGATGTCCTATGATGGCGTTAATGGTGATATGGACCTCAATCTCTCTCTATCGAAAGATGTCTATTTCATCACGGCTCATCCTTGTGTTGCCTCGAGTTTTGTTAAGTATCTTAAGTCGCCCACTAGCCCAACCATCCATCAAATCGATGTCGCTGGCCGTGACTTCAATGGCAAGCCTTCAAGTGCTGCACATGTCACCGGTAAATATATCAACGTCTAGGCCACCCACAGTAAAGGTTTACTAACATTTTTAAGGTCATCCTCTACATCGCTTTTACACATACACGGCGATTCACTTGACCGACCTTCTCAGCCGATCTGCATCCACATCAGTAGAGGAGTTGGTGAATGGAATATCTCCCCCCATACCCAACCAAACTGGGAGCGCCTCATCTAAAGCCTCTGTTTTGACTCGACCACAACGCGTTCTCGTGATCGACTGCATCACGGGGTTCGCTCCACCCCGCTCACCCGATCTTGTACCCCTATCCCGGATGTCCTCTCTCTCCTCTTCGTTCGGCCTAGAGCCTACCCATACACCACCTGTCGCCCAACTCTCCAGCTCTCCGGAGCTTGAACGCCGCCCTCCTACGGCGCGCTCCGGAACAAATGTTGTCGAGCGTATTGACCCCCCTGCAACTGTGGCCGCTCTACCAGAGACCAAGATGCAACTCCCGACACGCAGGAGACAGTTTGGCTCTGATGTCGAGATTCTTGTTCGTGCCCTCTGCGCCGAGAGAGGATGGAATGCCCTCATTAGCCGTCGTAGACGGGGCTGTCTTGCTTGTGCTATCCGTGAGGCTGGTGCTTTGGGATGGAGAGTCGTCATCCGTGTTGACTGAGAGTCTCAACATCACCGTATCTTCTGTTTCAGTGATTCATGTCGCAGAGCTGCGTGATTTCGGCGAACTTTACAAATATTTAAAAATCGCTACGAGAAAAGCCACACTTCTACTGTATAGATAGCTTGTAAAATGTTTCAATTAAAATGGAGTGAGTGCGGTAGCGAGGTGCTAAGGAGAAACAAAACTAGGGAAATTTGAGAGAACATGCGATATGCTGTATCTGCTCCTTTTGGCATGATTGTGTCTAAATTACCTAAATACCTACGTGGCATAGATAATCCAATACAGACATTGAAATTTTAGATTATTGCTGGCACGTTTCCGCATGCCCAAGGCATTATTTTGGGCAGCCAACATCATGTGAAGTAGGAGAGAGGGTTGGCCCCTGTCACCAACAAGGTACCTTACGGACCTTTTATGTTTGTAACCATAATACTACTACCAGGTCCGGACGTGATTTCCCTCCGGCATGGACTGACTATATGGATCGACTGGTCGTCCTATTCGTCAAGGAGATTTGCTTGTATCTCGGAATATCCCGGTGCCTATCTTCATGATCTAGCGAGAAAAGCAAAGATGCTCCAATGAATGCTACCAATTTTGCGAACCAAGCCAGTGAAGTGGGAAAGTGATATCAAGCTTCTAGGCATGGTGAGGGGAAATGGGTGTGGTACTGTAGTATTTTGTCCCCTTTGGCTATTTTAAGATCATGGTTGTTTGGCGATCTTTTGCTTTGACTACGGTTTGTTCATCTGAGTAGGTGGGACATTGGCCACCCAATACATCCGTTCGCCGCACCAGGCAAACAAAAAGGCAGGTAGAACAGACATGACAACCCCCCCTTTTCCGTGTCCGTTCTGGCTGCTGCCTCGGACGCATGTCAGACTATAGTAGAACCTGACACATACGTTGGTGTCACTCCGGCTTGTAGGTAGGTGGAACGGGTTGCTATTTATAAGAGGCAATATATAATTGCATAAACAAGAATAATTTAATTTATTAGAAGGTGCCGATGATATGTACGGACAGTAAGTTCTAATTAGTTGATCTGGTGCAAAATTGCAGAGCACTACTTTCTCGTGTGGACTGACTTGAAGTGGCCAATACACACGTCCTGAGCCATAAGTGAACTGGACAACTGGGCACCGGGGGCTAGCCCTCAGGATCATCGATCAGCGTGTGATAGTGACATACAAGTATCATTCATTGACAGTGTGCAAATGCGTGTACAGATGAATAGCGACATATACACACCTTTACACAACTACACTCCATTGCCCAGTTTTTTCATGCCTTATCTCTCTGGTTGCTGATGTGATTAAAATGAGGTGTGGTTGTCGTCAGCAACGGTCTTGAATAATGCAACGATGGATGAATTCTGACCTTGAAGATTTTGTGGTCAAATTGGACCATTTCATTCCTGTCTCTGTTAGCGATGACCTGACCATACTTACTCCGGGAAGTATCCCATGTGTTTGACATCTGGACCTGATACAAACAGGCTTAGACCTGGAATATTTTGCTCAAGAGGATGGCAAACCATTGCATCGGCAGGCAATGTTTCTGTTACAAGATAGGTAGTTGGTGGGTGTCTGAGAGAAACAGGAGTTCTTCAAGCTCGTCGGCCACAAATGTGTCGAGGATCTTGGGATGGTTTGGGTTTGTAGGAATTTGTACAAGAACGGTCCAATACTCGAATTCCGGACCAAGTCACAGGTGATTTGTTGGACAAGAAGTTTCTTCCTGTTTCTCTGGGATCTCTATTCTCAATCTTCTTCTCGGGTTTCTTCATTGTGGTACATTAGCTCGTGCCATAGATTAAATAGGGTGCGGGTGGTCTAACATTCCACGTGTCAATTGTGTTCTAGAGATAACTCAAGACTTCTCGATCATTGTCTTTCGAAGATCAGCCTCTTGAGAATGTGGATCGTGGTGGTTCACGGAAGAGCCCGCGAGACAGTTGGATGATGGTCTGCGGGTTTTATTTTTATTAGTCTGCCTTAGAGGAATGACGGTTTATGTGGGACTCGGGGTCTAATTACCTTACTCGTAGAAAAGCGCCGATTGTCCTGAAACATTAGAGAGTTAGGAGAAAGTTAGGTTGAAGGGTTGACATATCGACGTCATGAGATCAATTTTGTTCGAGATCTTTTCTAGAACCACGCCAAGACTTTGGATTTGGAACAAGTACAATCCTTCTGAACTGCTACGAAATATCTAGCCATTGACTTCGGGGCAACTATTACCTGCTAGTTTAGGCAACCAGCTGCGGTCGCCAATTAATCAGGGTCTTGAGGATCCTGTAAATCTTCCAATGTTCGACGCCGCTGTGACAAGGAAAACCCGGTGCCAAGATGCAGTGATAGTCTAATGCCTCGAATAGGGAAGAGAACCCAGAGAAACCTCGGACAAGGCTTGAATTGTGGCAAATATAGCCCAGCAAGACCCCTTCTTTCGTGTAATATGAGTCATGCCTCTCATCTCTTTTGGAAGGAACATAATTATCAGACCGTCTATGAGTCCTACCTAGGGGGAACGAAATTGATTCGAAATCCATGGTTGATATCGTCTTGTCAACAAGAAAAGCCACACTGAAGTCAGCAGCATTGGTGGATCACCGAGCCCGGGACGATTCCCGGCACTAAAAATAATGGACGTAATTACGGAGGCACCGTAGAGGATGAGCACTCCTAATAAACCCACAAACGAGAATGACAGAGTCCGAAGACGACTGTGTACATACGTGTAGAGAGGAGGCCAAGCCATGGAACCAAGGGGGCGTGTAGAAAGGAGAGACGAGCAGAAACAGAGCCGCCTCCTTCACTAACACACTACCCTACCTACCTTACTATGATTGGAGCACTGAACGTGATTCCACTGCCTCATCCTACAATCAGTGACACAAAAAAAGACACCAAAGTATTTCCATGGAATCAATCAAGGGGAAAGTGCCCTTTCTGTCAGACTTACTATTTGTCAAAGAGAACTTCTTTATAAACTGAGCTGGTCTAAATGATACACGGTCTGACCACAGACATGGTGAAATATGACGTAGATACAGACAGCCATATCATGCTGTCAGACCGAGATGGAGTAGAAAGCCGTTTGCATTTGTTAGGTTCTCCATTCTTCTTCGGGCGCACGCTAGAACAATATGCTCCGCCTCTTACAGCGATGAGAATCCTTCAACGACAGCAAGCGGCCTATTGTAGCAATTTTCTCTTTTGACCCCTCAGCTTCCAAAGAGGTAAACGCGGAAACCATATTTTTTCGAGATGCCGAAGTAATATCATGAGAAAGGAGGAAATATAGATTAAAATAGATTCCCGCATCTTGCTGGTCTTGCTCGAGAAACAAGTATTGCGTCGCACGCTACAGTTGCATGTGTGAGTTGTTCTGCATCAAGGCAGTGCGACCTGAGACATGATCCAGATGGCGTATATGTCGCAAAGAGGCGAATGAAAGGGGTAGCATTCTCTGCAACCAGAGAAGAGGGGAAGAAGAGGAGGGACTGTTGAGTTGTCCAACCTCCTCAAGGGGTCAAAGAATGAACACAATCCGGTGATACCTCATAGTCTTCCCGTTGTGTGGTATCATCTGAGTCATATGGACTTGTTTATTTGTTTGTTTCATTATCTCAAGTCCTGTTTTGCCCACCGACCGCATCGGGGACCCAAGATCCGGGCCACGAGTCAAGCCAGCATCGCCGCTTGTACGCGCATCGCTGTCGAACAAGGCCCCCCAACGATCCTTCGGCAGCTCAATAGGCTTCATGTGGTTCATAACAAAGTTCATGTCGCGTCACCCGATGTTGTAACCCTGCAGCTCTCGTGGACGGCATTTGCATTATGAAGTATGAGCTGGCATATGCCAGTTCTGCCCTTTTGGTAGGCGATTGCGACGTTGGCAACAGGATGGTCGGGGCAGGTTGGGGGTTCTTGAAAAAAAAAAAAACACCATCGATATCAACAATAGCATGGTTAGGTTCTTACCGTTTTCTTTGCCCTTTGTTCTCCGGAAACTATAGAACCAGATTCCGGGAGGCTTGGTCCCCACCAATCCCCGGGACACGGGCGGTCTGTCTCAAGACGGGATGCTTCACGGCCTATCGCTCGGTGTTTACTTGACATTTGGGGGCCAGACGCTAACCGGATCATCTCAAAACTTTTTATCAGTGATTTGCAAAGTCAATATGCACTTTCTATATGCATCTCGGTGCAGCCACTTCCGAATCTCTTTGGAAAGAGCGTAGTGCATAGGGCAATGCAATGCAGGGGAAACCACGGCTTGTCCAAGGGGCAGAGAAAGAAACTTGAGCCGCTACGAATGAATCAACGGGTTTGCTAACCCTCCTGCGAGGGGAATAAGGCCGTGATACTGGGTACGTTCCGAAACCTGCGACTCAAACGATCAACGGTGAGTTCCAATCGTAATCCTTTTCCGTACCGAATGCTCAGGTCTTCGTCATCATTTTTGTTAATAACAAGTTGCAAAGATCAGACGAGACGAGTGGACATGCTCGGGCGGCCGCAAACTTCTGCCTTTTGAGATTCGCATGAATAACGGAGGGGTAACCCCTGCGTAGCGTAGCGTGAAGGGATACATACCTCTTATGACATGTCATATTGGGACGACGCTGATGAAGCTGGATACGGGACCGAAGCGGTCGATGGCGAGTCCCACCCGTATGGTTCCCCGACAGTCAGTCCGTATTTGGGATCCAGTGAAGTTTACTTGAGACCGTAATACTGCCATAATGGCCGGTGATATCTGTCATCAATGAGGCTGGTTTCGCCGCCCGGCAGAGGGAGATGCCTTGCCTATCGAGACGGATGATTCGGAAGCACGTCGGACTGCACTAGCGAGACGGCTTCTCAGCTATCATTAGCCCTCTGAAACTCGATTAACACTTGATCGCTATAGGGGGGAGGGGAGCGTCCACGTGGCTTGTGGTGGCTTCTAAGCCTGCAGCGGTACGGCTAAGAATAGCTCGTGACGAATCCTTCTTATCGATCACGCGAGATACCGGGCAATGGGGTGCATATGCATGCATAGGTAAGTATGCCATGTACTGTATGTTGCAAAGTTCTTCAAAGCATTTGAGTAAGGAGCATGGCCAGCGAAAGCCACAGCTGATCTGTCTTTCTGTGTGAAGGGCGACACACCGGCACCCACGCACCCAAGTAGAAAAGTGTGTCTCCGTCTCTTCGGGCCGCTGCTCGCTTGTTGGGGCATAAACCCACTCAAGTTCAGCTTCACCGGCCGATGTTACAGCGAAATGAATAGACGTGGCTTGTTATGAGCGCTTTATTCATTCCATGTAGCATTAGCCTCGATGAACGAAGCCCCGTCAATGCGGTCTATTTATTTACAAAAGGTTGAGGGGCGTTCGGATGGCCGGACCACGGCGGAAGCTGGCTGGAGCGGTGGCATAATAATAAGCATTGATTCAGATAGAGGCAGCAAAGAGGCTCCGGGACAAGCCTTACTTAGATGAGAAGATGAGTTGTATGACCTGGGGGCCATCGCTCATTCGGTTCGACAAGATCGTGCCATTGGTTTCGGATCCCAGTCGCTCTGGATGAGTTTCGATCTGCTTCCTCCTTTTGAAGATTTCGTGAATCTGATACATTAACACAATCCTTAGTGGCCAGAAACTGTTATTAATCATAGTGATTAAGAGAAAATGCACTTGACGGACATTGACAAATATGACAGCACCTAGAGCCCTTGGGCGCAATCTACTTCGTACACGGCTAGCATAGCTGGCGATCGTGATTCTCAGCGCTCGTAGGAGGACCCTTGCATCTTCAGGTAGTACTTTGAACTCTCTAACCCAGATTAGAAAGTACTGTTTCTCTGCTGAGGGCGTGGCTCTTTATCCATGTTTCCCACAGCGCGAAACCCTGTGGGTACGGTGATGGGCATGGGTACCATAGCGTGCGTACTCTACTAGTTTTAGCAGGCCCCGTTGAGCAGTCAGACAAACCTTGCGGCTTGGCATGATCCTTCTAAAGTATGCACTAACCGCCCTTGTCAATGGGGTGTAGCGATTGATGGCGTGAACGTAAGAAGCAAGTAGTAGACAAGGCCAACAGTGTGTACCTACGGGTGCACAACCAGGTATGCACGGTTCTTTCGGGGGGTGTAAGTCAGGGCACCTCATAGAATGTACTGCATTGTTAGGGAAGATGCGTGGGAATGATGACAAGGCCAAAATAAGTAATCATAATAGACAGTATGCTTGGTGTATAACCAAGAGGAGGATCTGAAAAACTATATATTAGCTGCAGTATCGATGCCTCTCTTGCTTCTCTCCCTTTAAGTGCTCGTGAACTTACACAACCCACCATTGTCTGGATCTCAGGTGCATCTTGAATAATTTAGAGACTGCAAGGCACATTTCGCGTCTCTCTACCACTTTCTTTTTCTCACCATTGGCTTGCTTACCCAATCTGCCGGCAAAACATTGAACTATAGAAGCTCCTCTACCTCCAACACCACCAAAATGCCGTCGCACGCCATGTCCATAGATAATCTGTGCATTTCAGATGTACAGGATGACTATGGAAACGAATATGGAAGACATCCGAGCTGGGCGACACCAGAGGATTGGGACGCACATCAAGGCACGATACGCCGGTTATATCTCGATGAGAAGCGGCCACTTAAGGACGTTGTCGTGATAATGGAGTCTGAGTATGGCTTCCGTGCCACGTGAGTACTCCCTTTTTTTCTTCTTCAATTTTATCTTTTCTTTTCCTCTTGACCGCTTTCCCACCATGTTTCTATTCTTAAACTCGTGCATATATTTCTCCGCAACAGATTAATCGCCCTTCGACATCTACTGAAGAGTGGCGAGAGACAGACCAAGCTGTCGGACCTGATGGACAAGGCAAAGACTGACATTATCCATTCATCAGGGCTAAGATGTACAAGACCCGACTGGCCAAGTGGAAGATGCTGAAGAACAGACCTCGTGGTAGTGGGCATTGAAATGGACGAATGAGGAGTGAGGGAGTACGATACTTGCAGCATCACGACGCACGATGACTCCACAATATTTGTCCAACCAATCTATTGGTCTCAAGATGGTTGATCTCTTCTTCACCTGGACTTCTCGACGCCCTCCTCCTCCCACATCACGGTGATCGGGTACGCACGATACAAACATCAGTTTCGAGAAGCCGTCGTCGCAATGGATCCAGGAGGAAGGATTCAAGCGAGGGGAAGGGGTCAGCTGAAGGGAACAAAGAGGGGAAGGATTGTGGTGCAACGTTTTAAACGATCTCGACCCCGAGTTTGACACACGACTTACGACACACAGAAGGGAAGAGATGTTTTTTCGTTGACCGCGACAGAGGGGGTATGCGGGGCTCCGATAAATTGTCATCATCCAAACAAATCGATTGAATGATTGGCACAGGGGACCGTGCAAATCCACACCAGGAGCGATTTTGTATGGCATCGCATGACCCATCTGGGTATAGCTGAGCTGGCTGAATTGTTCAGCTCGCACGCGTTTTTACTCCGAGAGGGCAGATCATGGCTTGCTGTGTGCAGGCCCCACGGCGCGAAGTGCTGCTTTGCTAAAGTCATCGTGACCATCTTGGGCGATTATGGATAGCGGCCGTACCCGGCAGGCGAGGGTTTGGCCTGTGTGTCCTGGGAATGGTGTTGATGGTAACGTTGTGTATGTGTATGTGTATGTGTATCGTTTATCTGTTGGCATTTTGTGTTTCGGAGTTCATCTATAGAGGAGGGTGGTATTCCCATGCATATAGCATTGGTATGGCGGTGCAGGTGGCTATTTGTTTCCAAAGTCTCTGTTTCATCCCTGCATCTTATTTCTCTTACACAACCGCATGTCCTCGTGGTCAGCTATCCGGAGTATAGTGGTGTCTTTCATATATACCCCTTTGCGTACCAAGTAGCATCAAAAGCAAGAGTAGGATCTGGTTTCGCATTGGTCGGACCAGCAGTACATAAAAACAATCAATCAATTAATCAACCAGCATTTCTTGATCTTGTGTTCCCTTATCCCCGTGGTCTTAGAGGAGGCATTGCTATGCTCTTGCTGCTGCGCACGCGACCGCGTGTGTGGATACGTCAGCGTCAGACTCGCTTGAATGTCTCGAGGCGTTCCTGCCTTACGATGCATCTACAGTTTCAAAGCGCACCGGGGGAAGGCGACGATCAGTCCTCCTCGAAGGCGGTCGAATGATACCTTTCGAATTGCCTCCTCGCGAAGACCTGCTTCATTGATGCGTTCGAATCCCTTTTTCGATCGGATCCCTGCCTATTGCTTATTTGTGTCCCGATAACATTCCCGCAGCAACTGGGAACCCCTCCCGCCCTTGTCCCTCCTATTACTAACCCCCCCCCCCCCCCCGGTCCCGCACGATAAAAACACGTGCGCATACATGCTCATTGCTGCAACAAGGAAACGTGGAAGCGTCGCATTCTCCATGCGTCTGCCCGTCTCGTTGGCCGATCGAACTTCTTTGTCTCAGCACTGCAAACCTTCATAAGTACTTACCTCCTACCTCCGAGTCCTACTATCCTTTGTAATTCGACATCTCAACCTCTTTTCATTTCACCTTAACCTTAACGCAACGTTGATTTGAGTAAATACTCGTAAGTATGTTTGTTTAATCAGCTTACGGAGCCATACATACTTACATATCTCCTGGCACTCAGACTTTCGGGTTTCCCGATCTTTTGAACAGACACAGTGCGACGCCACCGTTTCTATCTGTCATGAGTGCATGTCGCTCTGCCGTAACGAGGTCGGGATGAGCCCGGCAAAGAGGTCCAAAAAAGATCCCCGCTCTTGCCCTGCTATTATTATGGGATGTACGCGAATCCTATTATCTACATGTTACACAGAGAGCATAAACGGGTGCAAAGTACGGAGCAAATAATAATCTGTTGATAAGCACCCCGCCTATGCAAGAAGGTCACCAACCGAGCCAACGCACCGCCTGTCAAATCCAAAATAGAACCGCTAACAAGCTTTGGATCTTCAGCCGAAGGGCTTCCCCATGCTGCCATGGAACCACGATTCTCCTCTCCCCCGTCATGGCGTCATCCTTCCATAGTTTGGACCACACTCCTCGCAGCTCCTTCGGCGGAGGTTCTTCATTCATCTGGTCAAGGGGGTTGACGGCCACCACCGTTCCTACCCCGGAGAATCCTTCTCGATGACTTCACTTGACTTGTGTATAGGAAGGCGCATTGATAATTGACAAGAAAAGGTCTTGACCTAGCGTAGGTTGGTAGGGACATATTCCGAATTCATTCACTCATTGGACTCTGTGCACTATGTTCTCTACTGATTACTAACAGAGTCAACGAACTGACACGCTCACCCCCATCTCGGCCTCCGTAGCTAGCAGGATGGAGGAGGTGGTAGGCTGTAGCAGATGGGTTTAGAAGATTCAGGATCGTCATTAAAAAGTCCCTTGTCCAATCAAGGTATGGGCCTAGGCGCCAACCCACAAAGGCAGCGCCGAACTCGAGAGCCGCACATCAAAGGATCGTGAAACAGGTTTAGTCATCTCATGCGGAATTTTCAGTGTGAAAATTAATCATCGCAAGTTCCAGATAAATGCAACGTTTGCCTCATTTGTACCAGATATGGTTAGGAAGAGGCTCACCCCCCTGAAGCGGCCGTGTAGGTCGGGGAAGTGGATGTTCGATGAGCCGAAGATTGCTAGCTTGAACATCAGTTGAAACGCCGGCCAGGGGATAGGCACCTGTGGTGGTCAATGATCCCAGATGTCTCGCAAGCAGGAGCAATAGATCCTGGAGACAGTGTAGGAATAGAAATACCAGAGCTCTTATTGGGACCTATACGATGTAAGAAGCGACGAGTGCTGCGATTGTCTCCCACCGAGTCCCTTGTCCGACGTCTCGCGGCCCGCTGTACGGTCCTAATCAATAGCAGCATTGCTAACAATAGAAAAGTTCAGCGACGCCCTTGCCAGAGGAATGACGAACCAACATGTGCCATGTGGGGGCCGGGTACTTTTTTTCTTCCTTCTAGCATACTTCTAGAAGCCCTTGGCGTCTTCCGGAAGCTGAAACGAGATTTGATGAGGATTCTCTGCTAGGGTACTTAGAATCCCACACGCCCCTGGACATTGCCCGTTGGCGCTAAAGAACAAGAGCACAGGGTCTATCGCCGTCACCAATACCTTTCAGCACCAGTCAGAAATTCCTACCGGCTAACATTACTAATAATACCAACAGGAGAGACTGGGTGAAGGAGAGGTCGATAATCCGAAGGACCCGAGTTCTCGGTTCCGGAGATCAAAAGCGACAGTTTGATCATCGTCTGCGCACGCTCTACCATCCTCGGCAAAGCCAGTAAGATGCCGAGTAATCAATGGGACGCTCAGCTCACTCTCAGCCTTATGAACAGACACCTCGCTTCATAAGAGCCACTCCTAAAGGAGGCAAGAGGGCTCGTGCGTGCATGCAGCAGCCTAACTTGATTCGGACCAAGGTGAGACGAGTCGGATTCCGTTGACCAAAGAACCTGGTTCAAGGTAGCCTGTAGCCTGGAGGCTCACATAATTCCACGCTTTGCAGGACGTCTACCGACAGGGTTGCAACGTCTATTAGCCCTATTCGGATATTTCATATTTCACTTCGAATCAACGTTGCAAACCAGCATTCCTTTTCTATAGTGTTGATGAACAGCTATGTAATCCCAAGGAAGTGCATAAGGTAAGCACCCAAATGGATATTTGTAAGGAGTACCTCTTCATATTACCCCTCAAGAGATGCGTGGCCTACTGCATAGCCCATATTCTTATGTCATCTTATTGCCCTGGCGTCAGTGATGGTGCCGGATGCAAGTTCCGGGAAATTCACGATCTATATTGGCACACGTAAGAGGTAGAGTACAGTTTACTTACAAGTCAAGCCAGTTAATTTATATGTACAAGTAAGCGATATGCGACGTACAAATTATCAATGCTTTTGTTTGCCTCTTCCAAGTCTGTAGTAACCACTCGTATAGGGAGATGAAACCTCGTACAGCATAAGAAAGCTGACGGAGCTGAGCAAACGAGGCTGGTCTGACAGATCGATCACTACACAACCACCTCGTAATCATGGAAATTAATTGACAAGATTAACTTTAATCCGAATCAATCTGGTCACACCTCACTTTTGGCCGTTCCTGGAAAAGGACATATCAAAGTACGGGTCAACCAGAGGCTTCCATTTGCCTTCTGGAATTTCTCAGTCTTGAGCACATACACCCTGGAACCCGGACACGATCTTTTACACTAGACCCCGAGCTCCGCTATAATCCGCCCTGGCCGCGTTACAGCGTCTTGATGTCATTACGAGGTAGGACTTTTACTCAAACTGGCAGGTTTTCAAACAATTTGAACAAAATTATCTTTTAACTTGCTCACTTAAAGAGCCCTTTCATTTCTGCTTGCTATTAATAGTATCTCAAGACCCTTCTTTCCTTTCAAATGTCGATCATCAAATGAGCTAGAGCAACTCCCCGGATGGGGTATCAAGCCTGACAAGGTAGCATCGAGTTAAGTACTCTGCATGATATCGAGACGCCCCCCTGACAATCACTCGAGCCCGTCTTGAAAAATCGACACCGCGGGGTCTGGCGAACGAAGTCCGAGGAACACCAATGTACTTCCTACTCCGTATTCGTACGAACGAAGGACGATATTGATCAAAGGGGTCTTGCAAGGGCACAGAGACAGCGCCGCGGATGGACAGGTGTCAGCATAGGAAAGCCTTCGAGAAGATTTCCAATTTCGGCATTATTATTACTCTCGCTTATGTTCTATCTTGATACACCACTTTCGCATGCCCTCCTGCAATCCTCCGGCAGCTAAGCCTGGCATGTGGTGATTTTGACACATGTATCATCTCATCATCATACTGTGGAAACCGTGTCATCCACGTAATCGGTCTAGATAGATCTTTTCTTTCTCTGATTCCGACATCTCTAGGAATCAGAATTCCTCTTCCCAAAGTTGACGGCGCAAACAGCCTCCGTGAAATTTAATCTTTTGTGACATACTCACCAGGATCTATATTTATCCTCGGACCTTACCCCCGTCTCTTCCTTTTTGAATCCCCTTAGAAATGACGATAGATAGCTCGAGAACTTTAATCTACTAGCGTCGACAGCCATTCCTAGCTCGGCCTCTCCGACTTGTAACACGCAAACTGAGACACGGCGACGTGAGGAGCATAAGCATTCCCGAAAATACGACCTTGTCCGACGACTTCGGACGAACGGGTTGGAGCAAACAAACACCAAAAATTGCCCCCAAGGCAGAGAAAAGGGAGAGGTCCCCTTTCTTCCTCCTTTTTTTTTTCGCCGGCGGCAAAAGTTCTGCAGTTCGCCGCCGCAGGCAAGCACCTACATAAAATAACACTGCATATCACGACCTTTTTCCTCGTGTAGAATAGGCAAAAAGCCACCAACGACGGAAAGGATAAGTGTCGCCTGTGCGATCAATCACCTTTGACGATTACTGAAGGACTGAATGACCGACAAGGAAAAGGACTCGGCTTCGGCCTTGTCGGGCCTGGCCTGTCAATTTGCGGAAGAGGCTGTGTCCGCCTGACATGTGAGCCCCTTGAAGGAAGGGGGATGATGGCAAAATCCGTGAAGTACTATACTTTTGACATTGGCACTATCCCTCCCACGGTTGTTTGCATGGGTGGAAATCTCCGTTGTCCGTTTGCCACCAACCTGAGCTAATTGACAATGACAGGCAATTCAGGTACAATCATCACCTGCAACATCAACAACCACGATATTAAGCGAGAACCAACCCGGCATCGAAAACGCGCCGATCATTGCATGCTGCATGCTAGGTACTATATACGGCATCAATCATAGATTTGCCTGCATCTAGGCTCCCATGCGGCTTGCCGCGCCAGAGCGAAAGAGACTAAAAAAAGCGAATAAACTTACTATTCCACACGGGAATGTCCACAAAACAGCCTGCCGCGTGTGCCAGGGGCGTTAAGTGCCGTGCCCGAGTCGATGAGGCTCTTGCCATGTGGATTTAACCCTGTAGGACAGCGGAACGGCGATTTAGGCTCCCTGTCAAATGAGAAGTCGATAGGTGAATGAATCGACCTCGATAGTTATTCGTACGGTGGGCATCGGTAGAGAAGGAAGTTTTTGCCCACGTCACTGCGCTCTCTGTCTTCCGGAATCGGAATTGCTGCACAGCTGCTCTGTACCAACTAGCCTGACGACAGCCCTGAAAAAAGCTCCCCTTGTCCGAAGACCCCTTGTCTACTGAGCCGGTCACCTCGCAGCCAAGTCCTAGCTACTGCGCGCCAATTGTTACCCAACGCGGTATCTATCCATCAAACCCCTAAAGAGCAATGAACATTCTTCAAAGCCCTAGAGAGAAGAGCATTTTAACCTCCTCCGTTTAGTCCGATCCGTAGCTGTGTAAAGTGCATTACGCATCCTACATCTCCTTTCGAGGGTAGAGGTTGAGGATAGAGAGGTTTACGGACGCCGGATGAGACATCGGCATTTGCGTCCTATTCCGGTATTCATGTTGCGGACACCAAAGAACACCAAAAGCTGGTGATGCAGTCAGGGTTGTGCATCGTAGCCGTATGTCGATAATGATGTGGCCGAATAAGCTCATCAAGCGCTACCGCCTTGCTCGTGCAGTGTGTGTGCTTCGTCATAAGAGCAGAAGTGGAAACATGGCTAGGTAAAGCACTTGTGGCTTGCATCCAGCATGGCACAACTCCTACTGGCCTGCACGACCTTGCTCCTTGGAGTTATACCTATGGCTTTGATGAGTTCTCCAACCAACAAGTTGATGATTAACCGTTGAAGTTGCTGAGCATCTACTCAGAACCTTGTCAACTGGATTATAAGATAAGGTTTATTCTGAAACAAAGACAACTCCGCATCAGAGAGGTTCAGGGATGATAAGGCCCTCAATACCCCTTCATTCTCACTGCCCTACCGCAACACGTGATCAATTACTTTACCAGGCATCTTGCCGCCAGAAGGGAAAGGACCCTGATCTTTTCCTTTGTATAGACTTCTGGGCAACATGGGAGAGAGACGGAGATCAATCTGTGCCCTGTCCGCTCGCAACGCCCGAAATGAAGGACAGCAGGCCGCCATCAACTCGACAAGGTTGCAAGGACCGGATGTCCGTCCAATAGGCAACCGGAAGAAACATGGTTGTAAGCTGTTGTTAGGTTCACTTGAAGGGTTAGGGTAGAATCAAACAAGCCATAATCCCGGTCTATCTATAACCTTGTAGTCAACAACTCCAGAGTTATTCCTATACTTTTCCAACCAGTGACGGAGGACTCACGAGCCCCTGCATGAGTAATGATACATCCAAATATGCCGCATATACTGATACATACGATCTTGAACTGGGCAGTATGCCCACGTGCACGACATATACCCCTGATCGCCATATGAGACGCGCGGACCAAAGCATGGAACCATAGTACCTAACGGCTTCCGAACGGAAGACGACGGTAGTGTATTACTCATCCGACCCCTTATTGCCCTGGCCGAGCATCTTTATTGTAGTAATGATCAGAGCTTGTACTAGGTCTTTGAGGACTCGGAGTATGGATCCTCATACATCGAGTCGGGGTTTGAACTTTGAATGGCCCCCGTGCTGCCTCCAAAACTGAGCATCATCTTGCAAGGGATTCCTAGTTGCCCGCCCTACGGTTCCACGGTTGAGGGGCTTCGATTGACTCTAGGGTCCAAGGACCATTGTATTGATCTGTAGCTGTTAAGGCAACCCCTCTCAAGGTCAACTCAGGGGCGAGGCCGAGACCCTCAACCAGCTCCTCACCTTTTACTACCTTCAGAGGGTCACCCATCTATCTGTCTGGCCCACACCCGCTTCCCAAAGGCCTGTGCCTACAACAGCCATAGGGAGTGTAAGCTGACCTTGACGTCGTAAATCGGCACCATCTGGTCCCTACGTGCAGTATCCGTGTCGTGTTAAAAGCCTGGGTCCCGAGAGGTAACATTGGGAAGCCCAGACATCCCGCAATGTTCCGAGGCGTTCAACTCTAGGAAGGAAGACCCTGATGTTCCTACAAAAGAGTAGGCATAACTTATTGATAATCAGCTTCGTGCCAAATATACTGACATGGAATAAAATAGGCATCAAGGAATAAACCCTGTCTCCAACTCTTGAGACAACTTGCTAGTTTACAAATGGGGTAAAGTACAACAGAAGTCCGAGCAACCCAATTGCTGCATTTACGAAGTTGTCTCCAAATTTGTTCCACAGTTCCATGAACACTACCTAGTCAGTCAAACAGGCAGCGAAGCTCGAGAACCCCTGCAACCCCTGCAACCCCTTCAAGGTGGCCGCGCCCACCTGGTCATCCAAACGGGTATGTGTTGGACTTTTGCTCAATGTTTCAAAGTCCTAAACTTCTACAAATCCCTCTTACCCCAACTATTGAACCTAACTACTCGATCCTTAGTCTCTAGCCCGTCTGTGTAGCTCAACTGTTCAGGGTCTTGACATGGATGACCCCTTCAGTAGACGGGGTACTCATATGTATAGATGTGGATATCCTACTCCTCATTCAAAAGCCGCTGCGGGACTATGATCCCTGAAGGGCATGTTGACAACAAACTAAAAATAATTCACAAAATGAACAACTGTGGGCATGGGGTGATGAAGCACATAAGTCCGGCTGGCAAATGTACTGAGTTACGGGTTAAACACTACCTAGTTAGAAACATGTCATACTATGAGTTCCGACATATGCAAAGTCAGGGTATCAGCGTCTGCAAACGTGACCGTATCTGTTTGAACTAACCAACGACAGCCCTATCGACAGTGTTCAGTTCTCTCAATCTGCTAACCTTCAAGAAATACACACTTGGAGATAATCCCTATCATATACCCAATCTTTCCCCCGTTCCTCTTTCCTCTCTCCCCTCCCTTAAAGCTTACTGGCAGGCGCCGCCGTCCCAACGGCCGTGATCTCATTATACAGCAGCGAAGTCAAGAAGTCAGCGTAGTCCTCGCCCGTAACCTGTGAAGCAAAGTACTGCGTCGCAAGGTCGAACTTGTTCCCCTTACCAGCCTTCGCCGCGAGCTGGTCCGAAGACTCCTTGAGGAGCTTGAGCGCGTAGGCCTTGTCGACGCGCTTGCCTTCAGCCGTCGTCACGCCGTGTTTGACCCATTGCCACAGCTGCGAGCGCGAGACTTCGGCTGTGGCGGCGTCTTCCCTATTGGTTGAGAAATATGAGGTTAGCTATAATCTCCTAGATAGGGAAAGAGAAGAAGAATCAAGATGACGTACATGAGATAGTTGATAGGCACACATCCCACTCCCCGGATCCAAGCCTCCATGTATCCAAGGCCGATGTTCAAATTCTTCCGGATACCCTCCTCGGTAATCTTGCCAGGCACATTCATGTTGAGCAGATCCTGAGGACCGATCTTGACATCCTCGCGCCGCACGAAAAGCTGGTTGGGGGTGGGCATGTGCTGGTTGAAAATCTCGGTCGCAATGGATGCGAGTGTCGGGTGAGCAACCCATGTTCTGCACAACAAAAATTAAGGTCAGCTCATTCACTTTTCTTTTTTCAAATTAATGTGAGACAGGAAATTGGCGGCCATGTTACGTACCCATCGTGACCAGCACGAACTTCACGTAGTTTATCAGCTCGAACACCCTCCATCGCCTTGTCATTAGCAGCTTTGTCGTCCTTAATAGGAATCTGGGCCGCCATGCCACCCATAGCATGGACTCCTCGCTTATGGCAAGTCTGAATCAAGAGCTTAACATAAGCGTCCATGAATGGAACAGTCATAGTGACGGCGCTCCTATCGGGTAGGACAAAGTTAGGGTTCGAGCGGAACTTCTTGATAGTGCTAAAGATGTAGTCCCAGCGGCCACAGTTGAGGCCCGAGCTGTGATCGCGCAGCTCGTAGATGATCTCGTCCATCTCGAAAGCGGCGAGGATTGTCTCGATGAGCACGGTGCCGCGGATCGTGCCGCGCGGCATTCCGATGTAGTCCTGTGCAAGGTTGAAGGCGTCGTTCCAGAGTCGCGCTTCGAGGTGCGACTCCATCTTGGGCAGGTAGAAGTAAGGGCCATATCCTTGGCGCTGGTACTCGAAGGCGTTGTGGAAGAAGTACAGACCGAAGTCGAATAGAGAGCCCGAGATGGGCTCGCCGTCTACTGTGACGTGCTTCTCCTCCAGATGCCATCCTCGAGGCCGCACGATAAGAGTCGGTAACTTGCGGTCTGTTCGGAGCTTGTATTCCTTTGATCCGAGCTTGAAGTCAACCTTCTTACGCACGGCGTCGTATAGATTGACTTGTCCATTGATCATATTCTCCCATGTTGGGGCGCTTGAGTCTGGAAACTATTTGTTAACCTATTGTCGCGAAGAGATATTTATTCAAACCATAATCTGCTATAGTCTGGGCGTTTAGAATTCATAGTAAGCAACATACCTTCAAAATCGGCCATATACGTCCAAACATCGGCATTGAGAGCATTCACCACCATCTTGCGGTCCGTGGGGCCCGTGATCTCGACTCGGCGGTCAATGAGTCCAGGGGCGGGGGCGGCTCCCTTCCATGTCGCGTTTTCACGGATGTGGCGGGTCTCGTGCAAGAAATCGGGCAGTATGCCACGGTCGATCTCGGCCTGGCGCAGTATGCGACGCTCCAACAACTTCTTGCGGGTGGCATTGAAGGATCTGTGAAGGAGGGCCAGGAATGCTAGAGCCTGTGGAGTAAGAATTTTCTTGTGTTCAGGCCCTACGGCCCCCGAGATGGAGACTCCCTTCAGAATGGCATCGGTGGTCGCCATGGTTATTGCAGCTGTGCCAATTGGCGCAATCGATAGGTTGTGTAAAGGTCTACGTCAAATATTATAGTCTGAGATCGTTGAGGTGAAAAGGAAAATCGTTGGCTCGCTATGTGACGCGATGTTGTAGGAAGAGAGTTTCTGCAATGGCATGCTATGATGTATGTGAGTCGCGTTGCTAGAGGAGTATAATAAATTGCCGAGGATGTCAAGTATCGGCTATAAGTGGATGGGACAGGAGTTACGATGTTAAAGATAAAGCTGGGACACGGACCTGCGGAAGAGGGGTTTATAATACATGTGACTAGTAATTTGCAACACGGTCTCGACTGTTACTCTTACTTTATGGAGGCTTGTACGAGAGTGAAGCTCGGCTTGGGAGCTGTTCCTAGCTATGAACAAAAGCGGGTGATCATAGCCTTAGTTCGGGTAGATGGCTGGTCGCTGAATGGCCGTCTTGAGTCGTGATGGAGGGGCGAAGCTTGTGAAAGTGTGGGGAAGTTGCTGGGATTGATGCCGAGCCTGTGACGACACTCCGGGGTGATGCCCGAATTATTGTTTCTCACAAGAGTTACCGATACTCGGCTTTATTTCCATGAGAGATGCAACGTCCTTTAATCTTTCTCGGCCAATGCAATTGAGCTTTTCGGGGTGGATTGGAAAAAGGCGAAATCAGAACTGTCATGACAGCTTCCAATGTGTAAGTGAAGTACACCAAGACAACATTCCAGTAGAGCGTCCATCACATGTAAACTCTAGTGTTGCTAGCAACGGAATGCTAAAGTGACTCTGTAATGACGGGAATCATTACGTCGTTATAGAACAAGGGTAGGTTGTTCAAGTAGCACAAGCATTCCTAACATTCCCGAGCCGTAAGAATTTCAGGAACAAGTCTAGACTCTCGTCGTAATAAATCCCATGTGCTCTCCTCACCTCATCGCCACTCGCCCACCGACCTACACCAAATCCCTCGTTGAAGCCACCTAGAGTTGATGAATCTATTGATATATATCCATTTTAAGCCGCAATTGAGAAAGAAGACATGGTTCAAAAGCATTTCTGCCGTCTGCAATCGGTCTTGAATTGTCGGCATCTCGACGTCGTAGGGATTGGAGTGAGCCGAGGCCGGACGCTGCAGATAGCAGCCCATCCAGACTTCCGACATGTTCCGGAAGACGCCGATCCGTCGATCAGACGTTCATGGGAGATACTCATCTGCAACTCCTATTGTCTAAACTAATAGAGCTTATTGAAATTTTGCTTCAAGAAAACGATAATTGAAGATGGGAGACAATTTTTAATCATTAATTCACTACCTAATTTACGTACTTGCCCATCTACTGATCACACAATGAACCACAAGATTGTGAGAGTTAGGATCAGAGCCGTTACATCACAGCTCATAAATCCATACCCTCCGATCATTAGTTTCCACAACCCCTTGACTGCTTTACTTTTATTTTCCCTGTTCCCACATGATTGTTGTCGACTTTAGAGGCTGACTGCCTCCAAAAACACCCGCGAAGTAAGTAAGGACACATCCAACGTACACTCGATGAGAGACACTGGAGTAGTCCAACAGCTCGCCACGAAATGAGACAAGACTTTTGCTCTTCCCTTTCCCACAACTTCGCCTCTTATACAACCGAAATCTGTCAGCCACTTAAGAAGTGTGCGAACAGATGATGAAAAACAACGAAAAGAAACGGCAAATCAGGAATGACGAGCGTACGCGTTTGCCCTGTCTGGCAGACATAGAAAGACAATGCTTGGCTGAAGGACAAGCTACCACATCGGCTTTCATGGCATCACCGCCAAATCCGCCCCCCATCTCTCGACGAGTATAGACACCCTAGTCGACTCATTTGTCCAACGTCTCGTCTCAAAAAAAGAGAAAGGCAAATACAAGGCGAGGTCAGGCTTCTACCACTTTTTTCAAGCAGAGTGTAGCGTCTTCAACATCATCTTAGCCTTTCTCTTCTCAGCAACGAGGATGTTGCGTGAACTGAACACATTTCTGACAGTCTCCCAAACCTTGTTGAAGCTGCTGGCAGCTCCCTTCTCCTGCGTGAAACGTGCAATACAAAGCTTGGTGTTTTTGCCATGCTCAATCACCGTCATGACCTCGACAGCAAAGGACACTTCCTTCAGTCCGAGGTCTATAAGTTTCGTCATTAGACGTGGATCGCGATGACGCTGATGCTCAGGCTCTGACTCACAGTTATCTAACGCAAGACGTGCGAAGATGATGTTCCTCTCTTTATCCACTTGGACATCTCGCAGACCATATCGACGCCAGTCTCTGAAGAGCATGGCAATCTCCTGTCGTACATACCGCCGGCCAGCTTGAAAGCAGAGATATTTTACAGCCGGCTTCACTCGGAACAATCGAGCCAACCAGCTTTGATGCGTCTCGATGTTGCGTGCTTCAACTCCACCCTTGTTTTGTTGCTTTGCGCGTTTCTGGTAGCTGAACTTTCGGACTGCCATTGGACTTGGTGTTTCATTCGAATTGACCCCTAAGAATCTAGTTAGTCTAGTCGAGAACATATTAAGATCAGATGCTACTTTACCTGCGAGTTCGAGCTGCATCTCAGGTTCGTCTCTACTGTGTCTCCAAAAAGCCAGGGTAAAATTCTTCTTTCTAGTAGGGGGAACAGATTGGCCACCCGAAGAGTTTGTGTCAGCTCGTGGGATGTGATCCGCAGTGCTGGAAGTTGAGGCCCTGTTTAGCATATCATCTTGGTCCTTTGAACCGCGCTTGTACCATGATGTTTTTTTCTTAGTGTAAGCCGCGACTGCAGCGATGCTCTCTTCGGACGGCACGGATAATACGGATGAAATACCTGGGCCCTGGCTAACAGCTCTGGCATCTGCATATCGGTGATTGGCGTTGAGTTCCTGCGAGGCCTGTGGGTGAGCTGTTATGCCTCGTTTCAATGGAGCTCGGATCTGAAGGGGTGCGGGTGTCGCATTATCCTGGTCGGAGATCTTAAGAGGTGAGTCCACAAAGCGAATGGTTTCCTTCTGTCGTGCGAGATACTCGAGACCGACAACGTCCTCAGTCTGCGGTTGCCCATATCTAGCTGGAGCAGACACAATTCGAGATCTATCCATGCTATTATCACCGCGCCAATCTCTGGATCTCTCATTGATAGACGGCAATGGTATCTTGTCTTTACCCCACTGAGTGCTGTACTGCGAGTAAATCGGAGCTGAAACGATCCTGACATTGGGCTCTTCCTCGTCCACTGATTCCTTAATGTGAGGGAAACAGTTCAGATGTGACAGGACACGATCAGCATTGGCAGCTTCGCTAGGATTATCCATCTGTTGGAATGCTCTTCTCTTTGCCATCTTGATCTCCTGCCTTACGGAGGCTGTGATTGGTGGCGTTGGCGGCAATGGCCGGCTGTCCCAAGGACGTGACACGCGGTCCACATTCGCAAGGCGTTTCGACATCGCTGGAGTATCCATTGGGAGGGATAAAGAACTAAAAGCAGCTTGACTGTCGCAAGTAGGAGGATCCAAATATGGACTCGGAGAGAGCATCGAACTGTTGAACGCATTATCGCAATCCTGGGCAATGCTGTGACTAAACTCACGCATCTCTTCATTCCATACGGAGCCGTTCTGAATCGAACTTGACATGTCCGCCATGGACTGAATACCCCCCCGTTGTCGTACGTTCATGTTCTTATACGTTTGGATGTTTGCTGCAGAACTTACAGGAGTCGCATGATTAGGATTGAGCGTCGGCTCATCGCCAGCAATGCTGGGAGAGGCTCGCACCTCGTGCCGTCGAGTTTCAGATGGTTTGCGAATGTGAGAAAAGTCAACTCCTCTTTTTTGTCTAGAAGCCGGGCGGATGTATGATGCGCCCCCACTGCTCTGTATGGATGCCAGTGAGCATCGTGAAGCACGTATGGCGATTGACGCTGGAACGAAACGACCTCCCTTGCCTAGCTTTGATCGAGTTGAGCTGCTTCTAAATGAACCGCATTGAAGTGGACGTACACTAGCGGAACGGGCTGAGTGTTTCGCAGAACTAGCCTTTCGATGGATCACGATTTTGGCATGGCTGGCATGAACGTCGGGCATGATTCGGGAGGACTTGTATGGGTCATAACTTTGCACTGTTCCACTCGCATGGGTGCCATCTTCTGATCCCTCTTCAAAGTCCTCTTCGAAGTCTTCTTCTGTGGTAACAGTAGAGATGACCGTGAATCGCGAAGGTGTCCTTCCATATCTGGAAGGAAACTCGGCAGTGGTATACTTCTTCTTCCAATTGACAGGGCGCAGGTGGTGGTAATCGCTCTGAGAATATGTCAAACCGGGATCGTAATTCTCCAGACTTTTCTCACGGTAACCAAGGAGGAGCCAGTAAAATAGCTTTTGGTCATTGGGCCTGCAAAAGCAAAGCGTCAGTTCTATCCGTATCATCATCGAGAATTTAAGGGATATAGGTGACAAATACTTACTCAGAATGACACAACAGCATGGCAATCTGTTTCTCTGAGAAAGTATGCCAGATGGACTTCAGCTGTCGCAAAATCTGCATGTCAAGTTGATCGGGGTGCACAGACTTGCCCCTATCCTCGGCACGAGAGTGGAGGATTCGCTCTCCTTCATTGAGATCATCCAAATCGTCATACATTTGCACTAGAGGATGTTTCCAGATTTCCTTGATGGAGATGCGTTTGGCTGAATCGACCTGTAGCATCTTGCTAATCAAGTCACGGGCCTTGTAGCTGAGGAAGTCTGGAAGTACGTAAACACCTTTCGCAGCTTTTGCGAGAAGACGTGACAGGTTCCCTTGTGGGTCGTCGAATGGGAGGCGACCGCAAAGTGCAGCATATAGAATGACGCCCAAGCTCCAGATATCTACCTTGTCGACACTATATCGCTTCCGACTGACCAACTCAGGAGCAGCATAATGGGGACTACCACAGGACGTTCGCAGTGCATGGGTTGGGCTCTGTTGGATCGCCGCCATGCCGAAATCAGCTATCTTGACGACTCCATTGGATTTCATCAGGATATTTTCGGGTTTGAGATCACGATGGCAAATATTGAAGGAATGTACATATTCCAATGCGTCTAGTAACTGACGGAAGTAGCCCATCATTTCGAACTCGGTCAGTGAGCCACGTTGATTGATGTAGGAGAAAAAGTCACCGCCGTCCATATACTCCAGCACGATATAGCTAACAAGATATTAGTGGAAAGCCAGGTAGTGATCGGGGTATTGAAACTCACATTTCAGAGCGATTCTCCCATATATCGTGCATCCTGACGATATTAGGATGATCAATCAGTTTCAGAATGGCAACCTCACGTTCGATGGACAGAGGCATGTGTCTCTGTGTCTTGTACTCTTCACGAGTACTGTCCCATCTGTCTAGATCTGCTAGACTCCCAGCGGCTGTCAATGAAGTCATATTCTTTGCAAGGATCTTGACAGCGACCTGTTCTCGCGTCACCTGATGTCGGGCTAGGCGAACGCGTGCAGCTGATCCTTTTCCCAAGGTTTTGCCCAACTCCCAAGGCCCGATGTGAGTTTTGCGGTTGTTGCTCGAGGCTCCACTGGATGCGGAAACCTGTGAGTATCTCTTGTCTTCTGTCGCGTCGGTGGCCACGGTGGATTCATTGTGAGAGCCGGAAACAAGTTTGGATATGCTGCCGTGCGAAATCAGAGGCTTCTTCGGCTTTGAGGCAACTGTTGTGGACGTAGTTCGATCCGGACGTTCCTGAGAGCGAGAACTGGTGGGACGGGATCGGAGAGGAATGGGCTCAGGATTCTGTGGTCGAGAGCGCTTATCATACTTTTCTTGTGCAGAATTGTTAACCCGGACAGTGGCGTCTCCTAAAGGAGCGCGGTGAGAACCACGATCAGCCATATCGGATACTTGTCAACAACCAAACCTCAAACCATATCGAGGACAGGTGGACTAGAGGACTAGAGCAAGGCTGGTTCAGATAAACAGGAGGTAAATATAGGCCAACTGGTTTGGGTGGAAGGAGGTTGAGAAGGGAACAGGCCTAGACATTAAGGTCTGTCGAAGCGAGGGCAAGAGGATGTGGCATATGACCATGCCAATTGGACGTGAGAAGGGATTGAAGGGCAGATGGGCAATGAGAGGCAGTAAATTGAAGGTCAGTGAGGACACTTTGACGACAATAGAGTGAGGTGAAGTGAAAGAATGCTGCGAATGATGCATTAGAAGGGAGCTGCATAGACTCACGATCTGTCGCAGGTGTTCCGCTTTTCTACGTGGGGGGCAGACGAATGCTTTCAAAGTGGTAAGAAAAACAAAGCAGGCAGGTACCCTCTGTTGACAGTGCCTACTAGTCCTAATTGTGCGAGGCGAGGGCGGCGGGCAGAAGAGAAAAAAAAAAAAAAGAAGGAAAATAAACAGCTAGGTTTCCACGGTAGTGCCGTCGAGGCTGTGGCATGAGGGGAGAGCTTTCCACTTACAGTTCTTGTAACTGCCTGCAGCCCTCTCATCTACGGCAGGGAGCAGGGTATCCTATCAGGTAAATCCTTACAGGCAATGTTGGCTATTAATCCACCTACAAGGACCTAGGCGAGAAGGAGTATTCCATTTTTATGGTTTATCTATGAGGAGTTCTGGAATGTCGAGCATGTGCTTTTGTGCTCAACTCCTCCGCGAGTGCATCGACCCTGATGTATGTTTAAATCAACTTGAGCTACCCAGAGACTTGCACTCAATTTTCATCTTTACTACTCAATACATGACGTGTACGAGGGCCTGATCGGTTCTTAAGCCAACTTGCACTCGCTTTGGGTTGTTGGACAGAATCATTGTGAGTGTATAGCAAGGCCAAGCCATATGTCGGGCTGTATGAGCTTCAAGCTCTCTACTTTGTAAAGCTCTCTAGTTCATCGATGCCCGGATGAGGATGCGGTGGAATGATGAGACTGACCGATTGCTATAATGGCTGACATGAGACCAGACGACTGGATCTGCAGGAGGAGTATATGCGGCGCATGTGTTTGAAATTATAGTACTACAGGCCATTGGAGGGAATCTATCTAAAAGAGATGATCAGAGAGGAAATGGCATCTACAAGATCAGTAAAAGTCTCTCGAAAGGCGCATGTGACAATGATGATGTCCAACTCGGCTGCCTGAGCATAGTTGATAACCTCACTTGATATATCAAGCTACTTATAAGGTCATTTTTGCAATTATCGAGATATCTTTTCTGCTTTAGTGCAGCTCGCAGAGTCTTATGCAACCTAGGGGTAAAAGGAGGCAACAGTGACCCGCACTGCCTACTAATTTACGCGTTGCATCTGCACGACGCGGTTTCCAACTTTTAGATATGACCTAGGTAGGCTACCAGGCATCTCTAGGGCAGCCCTTCACACAAACAACAATTTATTCAATACACACTCACGACTGGAAGTAAAAGCGACTGCGTGTATGGATATCCAGTGACTGATTCTCTCTTCTGTGGACGGATGAGAATATCTCATTGTCACCTCGTCTTTCCCCTCTACAATTCCGACAATGTCACTGCGTGAACCCCGCCGCCGGTCGAGGGCTCTTTTTGAGGGCGACGACGACGAAGACCTCACACCCTCGCCTCCCGACTCATCCAAGCGCCGAAAGCGTGTTACCGTCGATGAAGATGACTCCGACGTCTCGCCCGAGCCCCCGCGCCGTCGCCCAAACGGGACCAAGGCCCCAACCAACGGCCACACTCCCAACCCCAGCGACTTTCACCCGGGAGCCATAGTCCGCGTCCGCGTCCAAAACTTCGTTACATACGAGCAGGCCGAATTTCTCCCCGGTCCCAACCTGAACATGGTCATTGGCCCTAACGGAACCGGCAAAAGCTCTCTCGTCTGTGCCATATGTCTTGGCCTGGGCTATTCCCCGAAACATCTTGGCCGTGCCAGCACCTACGGAGAATTTGTCAAGCACGGCAAAGACCAAGCTACCATCGAAGTCGAGCTACAAAAGCGACCCGAAGAGCGAGCAAACCATATCATCCGAGTTACCATTTATCGAGACAATAGCTTCAGAAAGTGGCTGATTAACGGGAAAGATGCCAACAGCAAGGGTGTCCAAGATTTAGTACGCAGTTTGCGAATTCAAATCGACAATCTGTGCCAATTTCTTCCACAAGACAAAGTCGCCGAGTTCGCTGGTCTCACTCCAACCCGTCTACTAGAAGAAACTCTGCGCGCAGCTGCTCCGGAGGAGATCTTGGAACAGCAAACCCAGCTCAAATCCCTACATAATGATCTTAAAGGGGTAAAAAAAGAGGTTGAGAAGCATGCCGATACTTTAAACAACCTTGAAAATCGCCAGAAAGGCATCGAAGCCGACGTCAATCGACTTCGCGAGCGAGAAGCTATCATTGAGCAGGTAAAGAAACTGCAGGACGCCCTAATTGTTGCTGAGTACAACCACCACCGCGCATTAGCTCGCACTGCTAAAGAGAATTGCAAAAGTGCTGAGCGGGAACTCAAACAACTACAAGAAGATTCCGGGCCTGCTTTGGAAGCCGTGAATGCGAAACAGGAATACCAGGCACAGATTGAACCTGTCGTGGATGAACGCCGACAGGCCCTCAAGGATACTGAACAGGCTGGAATGGAGATGCTGCGGAGAATTGAAATCCATGATGATAAGCTGAAGAGCGTACAAGATCTAATTACGGCTGAGGAATCGTCTGTCCACCCCAAGAAAATCGCCATCTCGAAAATTCGGACAAAGATTACAGCCCTGGAGGCAGAGCATAAACAAAAGCCTCCTGAATTTGTTGCAGCTGATTGGAACGCCAAAATTGTAGGTTCCCTTCCATCCCGTCTTTTTTTTCTTACTGTCTCTTGTACACTGACTTGGATTTGCCATTTAGCGGCAAAAAGAGGGCATCCGCAGAGAGATAGAGGCCGAGTTGCGTGAATTAGGGGATCGGTTCGACACTCTCAAAGCGCAGAACGTGGCCAATACGGATGCTTTCAAAGCCCTGAACGCGGAAGAACAGGCTCTCGACTCACAGCAAGGCAAGAAGGAGGCCCAGATGAAAAGAGAAAGGCCTGAGGTGTTTCAGGGCTGGGAGTGGCTCAAGGCACACAAGGATGAGTTTGAGAAAGAGGTTTTCGGACCCCCTATGCTCACTTGCAGTATCACAGATCAGAGGTATTCAAATCATGTGCAATCGCTGCTGAGCCTGGAAGATTATTTCTGCTTTATCTGCCAAACCGTCAGTGATCACAAAAAACTCAGCAACCAATTCTATGCTAAGCTGGGCCTCTCGGTGACTATCAGAACCACTACCAAGGATCTCTCTGAGTTTCGACCTATCATCCCTAGAGACCAATTACCTTCACTCGGCCTGGACGCGTACGCCATCGACTTCATGGAAGGTCCGAAGCCGGTGTTAGCAAACTTATGTTTTGAGAAGAAACTCCACCTTGCGCCGGTAGGGCTGCAAGAAATCAGCAACAACCAGTTTGAAAAGCTGACGGCAATCGAGCAAATTCCAAGATTTGCCTCTGGAAAGATGATGTTTCACGTTGCTCGGCGTAGAGAGTATGGCCCAAAAGCGACATCAACCACCTCACTAGCTATCCGTCCTGCCCGTTTCTGGACGGATCAATTACCTGACGAATCGGAGCGACAAGATATTGCAAGACGAAAAGAAGAAATCGAAACGAACAGGAGAACCCTTCAAAATGAAGGCCGTGATATTAAACATAAGCTGGCCTCCTGCAAAGGCCGCTCCAAGGAAGCAGAAGAGGAGATTGTAAGTTCCATATCTAATGCCGAGTGATTGTTCTGAGAATGATGCTTACTGTCCATTTTATAGGAGTCTTTAAAGGAGCAGAAGGGCGAGTTACAAAGGGCGGCCACACAATATGCAACAATCACAGATAGACTTGGTAAGATATCCACTATTGAGTAGGACTGGACGACTCTCTAACGCAGAATAGCAATTGCAAAGGAGGGACTCGAAAGCGCTCTCAACGATATGCAAGAGATGAGAAACCGCCTGTCGCAATTGAGTGCCGATGAAGATGACCTTTGCTTGGACAGAGCCCGGCTCGTTCTCGACCATCAGTCACGTCTCACCAACATTTGCAACGCCCATCAAGCTTTGTTAGATGCCCAAATACGTCTAATCG
Source organism: Xylariaceae sp. FL0255 (assembly GCA_022578795.1). Lineage (NCBI taxonomy): Eukaryota > Fungi > Ascomycota > Sordariomycetes > Xylariales > Xylariaceae > Xylariaceae sp. FL0255. The sequence continues at coordinate 187,925 of MU388828.1, read as the reverse complement.
AAGCTAGGTCAGATGTTACGGGTCTCGAAGATCGTAACAAGAATCTCAAAGACCGCCTTGACAAAGCAAAGGAAAAAATTCAACACCTTAAAGAAGAACATGAGAGAACGAAAAAGGAAGCGGAAAGGTTCAGGGAGGAATTAGCCAGTATGGCCCCCAGCGCTGAACTCATAGGCGAAATGTCCCAGCTTGCCAGAGGCAAGACCGTTGAGGACCTACGGAACGATATCTCAACCGAAAAGGCCCGACTCGAGTATGTTCATGCTGTGGATCCGGCGGTTTTACGACAATACGAGAGCCGTGTAAAGGAAATCCAAGAAAAAACCAAAACCAAAGAGGAGCTGACGAAGCAGTTCGAATCCCTCTCTGAAAAGATTAAAGATCTCAGGGATTCATGGGAACCTCACGTCGACGCTCTGATCACCAAGATCAATAATGCATTTGCCTACAATTTCGAGCAGATCAATTGTGCCGGCCAGGTCGATATCCATAAGGATGAAGATGATTTTGACGCATGGGCAATTGAAATTAAAGTCAAGTTCCGGTACGTTGATAAAAGTGTTGCTACCAGCCATAGTCATTTGCTAACCAAATACATCCATAATACAGACAAAACGAGACGCTCCAACAACTCAACCAGCACAGGCAATCCGGCGGTGAACGTGCTGTGTCAACGATCTTCTATCTGATGGCCTTGCAATCTATGGCACAGGCCCCCTTCCGTGTGGTCGACGAGATCAATCAGGGTATGGACCCTCGCAACGAACGCATGGTGCACGAGCGAATGGTTGAGATCGCCTGCAATGAGCACACGAGCCAATACTTCCTCATTACGCCCAAATTGCTCACTAGCCTGCGGTACGATGAGCGCATGCGCGTGCTATGCATTGCTTCGGGCGAGCATATGCCCACCGAAGGCCGAAAGCTCGACTTTAGAAAGCTTGTCAGGCTGCAAAAAGCTATTGCAGCTGCTTAGCTCTAACTCACTTGCCCTCCCCCCCCCCTTTTTGTAAGGGAAGGATTCAAGCCTTCGTGTACCATTATGAAGGCACCTTCATCTGTCTGTAAGGTGCTTATCAAGAGGCTTATTCTACTTTGTTGCTAGGGGAAAAATGCCGGGCGTTGGTGGGGTTTGTGTGTGAGTGCTAGACAGAGATGGTTACGTGTAGAGATACCCCCGCTCACTGCGAGCATGACCACGGCCATGATACACTATGCAAGACTATCAAGCTGTATGATGTGTATTGATTGACCCTCGATAATAATACAAAAGTCGTTTGCTTCACATGCAAAGAGTGGATGATTACTTCTTGACTTGTCTTGTGAGATGTGAGATCGGTTCGGTCCCGTCCACACTAGCCCTTCCTTCTCTACCTACATACCTAATGGTTCAGCTCACATATGGTTTCTCCGTGTGACAAGATAGGGTATTAGTAAGAAGAATAACTTTCCCCCACCATCTTCGTCACTGCCCGTCTTTGTTAACTAACACTCCGCGGAGACATCCTTGTCCTTACGGAAACCTCGGGCGTCGACGTTTTGTCTCCGAGGGGATGACAGAACAGAGGTGCAAGACAAGACACGGCACGGTGTTAAACCCAATGAACCAATGAGGTCGCTGGTTTCCATGAGCACGAGCTCATAGATGAAAAGGGAGGGGGATGCCACGCCGGGAAGACCGTACTATTATTCTTACTGGACATAGCAACTCGCCGGATGACGCCGCTGGCCAGATATCGTACACCATACTCCGTGAAAGGTAGCTAGTTTCACACGGCGAGCCAGCTAGCTGGTTCTTCTTTGTTTCCCCTTTTGAACATGGATGGGCACGTACCATCACCCTGCCTCTTCTCTCTCTGTCCTTGTTAGGACACATATACTGTGATAAGAGGCGGGGTGGACAGATTATACATGTAGCCTCACCGTCACCCACCTCGTATATGTTAGTAGCACTTCACAAAATTTAATGTGTACCTCTGAGGAATTGGTGCAGGGTACCGGTGGTGTAAGATACGTACATGAGTCCGCAACTAGATGAGTCGGTCCAAATACAGATAAGTCCATGTGTATATCTTAGATGCAGATTGACCGAATGACTGATTATACCGTACCTCATCCATCCCATCATCCCAGCAGCAACGGCGAGTCGAAAGAGGCAATCCTATCCCATTGTCCCATTATCCCGTCTTACCCTTCCGCCCATCCGCCCATCGACACGTGAGTATATGTTGTATATCATAGACACAATGGAACAATCCAGCGTAGTAAATCATCCATTGTTCGGTCAAACAGGGGCGTCCAGGCAGATACATAGATCCAGACAATGCGCATACTTATCACCCGCCACTCGCTGGTGGCAGAATGGTCTGATTGCTTATGATAGAGCATCCCACTTCATCACACACGCAATACCCAAAAAGCATGGGTTCAATTCCCATGCAAAAGCAAGCCACGGCATTCAGAGCACTCTCTTCTCTGCTACCAGCGATCGAGTCTGTTTAGGAGGAGAGGCATTGTCTAATGATTAAAAAAAACCCGCGCCTAACTTTGCACATCGTGTGTCTCGATCCTGCAGGGGAGAGAGCGATAAAATGTCCGGTGAATTATTTTTTTATTTGTTAAGTGAGAAGAAAGCAGACTTTCTTTCCTTAAGAGGTAGGTAGTGAGTACTCTCGTCTCGTCTTACCGAAAGCATCTAGGACAGGTTATATATATGCAGCTCTATTGGGGATCTCCTCCTTGTATAGATATCCTCACTCATCTCTCACCAGGGTAGCGATCAAAAACAATAGACCTAATCGCACTCATACCCACAATCTGACACTCTCATCTCCCGGTAGCAACTATGTATGATGTGGCTGGCTGGCTAGCTTCCCTAACGTATGAGAGGGGTGATGACACTCATTAGGAATCAAGCTGTTGTACCCAAGCAAAAGCAACCGCCTCGAAAAAACTTACCGAACCCGGATCTTACCTTACCTTACCTTACATAACGTACGCTTTCTACTTACCCACCTTTTGACATTACGGAGTATAATTGAAACGCCTAAAGACGGTCATCTTGTCAACGTACCATCCCAAAGAAAGGATCCCATCGGAGAAGAAAAGACTCATCAGGGGGTTATACAAACCAAGCACCCTACCAACCAGCCAGGCAAGGTAACGTACGCAGGATTTATCGTGGAATGTAGAAGACTACAATCCACTGCAGCGGCCCGCCCGTCACTGTGAATAAGCCTCATCTAATGAAAGCGAGATAGCCAAAAGTCCCCCGGCCAAGACTCATGCCGGGGACGCATCATCGTGATCCAACACTTCCCAGCTTAAACCTAGGTACTTTTTGATCATACATCTAGACTAGGCTGCGGATGAACTCACCTCTTACCGTGGCAAGTAATTTGAGGAACTCCAAAGTTTCCGATGGTCTGATTCCATGCTAGTCCGGAGCCTGACTATTGGATACCCACACATCCAGATTATATATACTGTACTGTGTACCTACCCGTTCACGTCGAATGATTTGAAACCACTTTACTGTGAAGTGTAGTCAAGGACGCAGATAAATCGGGCAAGGTTCGGTCAATAGGTATATGCTGTGAATTTTTGTGCAAGTGGTGTGCTAGTATAATCGGGTGAGAAATAAGAGAGGCCGTCATTGGCAATAGGAAAAGGCCGAAGGCGCTAGCCACCTTGGTGACGTTGCCTAAAAGAGTAAGTTATGAGAGGGCAGGGGAGGGTAGGGGAAGAGGATGATTGGATGAGACGGGTAGATGTCAAGCTTCTTCGCAGGACCCCATCTTGCGTGACTCACCGGCAGGAGACGACGGGGTGATGCATGATCATCCATTATCGCTTCACTCAGAAGTCAGCAATTCACACATGCACATGAAAAACTCACTGAATTTGACCTCCGCATGTGAGACGGCAACTTGTGTGGCACGTTTTATCGGCCCTTTCGGTCGTAGCCCCAAATATTCACACTTTTCTTAAATGGCTTCATCGACTCTTTCTCGTAATAATGGCAGCGTCAAGTAAGAGTAAAGGGAATTCGGCCCGTGTCACTCGGGTTTCAGATTTGTGGTAGCTATCTGTGAGGTTCTTTGAATTTCTCCAAGAGTCTTGTAGACTGCTTGACTGTGTGCTCGACGCTCTCAACCGGCAAGGAGTTATTGTCCTGATCCGTGAGCGGTCGTCGATTGGAAGATTCAAAAACATGACCGTGTTTCGACAATGTCGGTATCGACCAATCGTCTGGACAAATGACCCCCATGTAGAATAACAAGAACTCCGACTAGATGCAATTTGGCTGTAGGCATTCCAGCCATTGCCGGTATACCATACCTATTGTCCCAGAATTGGCGGCCATCCTGCCATCCAATGTCTTTCTCTTCACTAATTAACCCCTAACACCAAAACATAAAATCAAGCCCAATGGCTGCAGCGCCCTCCAGTCATCGTACACAAACAGCAACTCAGGCAGAGCTATTCGGTCACAATACCCCACGTAAAATACCTCGATCCTAGAAATGGTTGGTTGGTGGAATTAACACATTTTTGGACGTCCTTTAGAGATCGTCCTTTGTCTATAACATAAATGTTCCTCCAGCAGTGGTATCAAATAGTCCGGGATATCAATGCAGGTCCTTTTCCCACACAAAGGAAATCGATTTAAATATTGTCACAAGGATTTGATATGTTGGGGGTCTTGGGGGGGAGATGTGGTGGTATCAGTTCAGAATGCCTTCCCACATGCCAGGGCCACCTTGTCCTCCGACAGCTGGGTGGATGGCTGGGATAACGTAAGGACGCATGGCGGCCTCCGTTGAACAAAGCCGCTTTCGGCAGCCATCTTGTGAAGCTTGGGCTTCGGCAAGCGAGTAGTATTGTCCGTCGAGGATATCGCGAACATTGTCTTGTAGGCAGGTGTCAGTCGACAAGCGCCGGCTTCGCTTTAAGCCGGAACGCCTTGGTGCATTGAAATGGGTGTTTGCTTGATAGTTGTGCAGATCTTGCAGCGCTCGAGCCGCATCGTCCATCTCACAGTCCCTGGTTGTCGACGAAGATTCCAGTGACATCTGGTATAAATCCTTACTGACCGTGCCGGTGTAGGATTCTGGTGAGGATGTAATGCAATTCTCTTCGTAATCTTCGGGAACCGAAGCGATGGCCGGTTTCATACTGTATCTCTCTCCGTACAGCTTCGCGCTCCGGCATCGCGCCTGAACATCCAGTTTGGTGAACGGCGCGCTAACGAGCGACGAAGCAGATGAGATCGATGACGAGCGTGAAGTGCGTGACGTATCTGAAATCATCGATTCAGGTGAAGACGCTGTGGAAATGGAATTGGCAAATGAAGGGCGACGAGTCAGGATATAGCTACGGGGGGACGTGCTAATAGACCCGGGCCATCGATCCATGTTCTGCGATGCAGAAACTTGGGCAACTTGGGCCATCGCAAAGCTCATTGAGCACTTTCCACCGAGCATAGCAGTTGCAGCGCTTACGGCTGGCGTGCAGAAGCCGGTGGACTGCGGTGTCAAGCGAGGAGTTGGGAGGAGCCCAAGAGCAGGAGCCAAGCGACCGGGAGTAGTGTTCGTATCAAGTAAAGGTTCCATCACCGATGGTGTGCTCATTCTGGGGGTGGGCGTCGCGTCGTTCGCCTCAGTTGCCAAAGGAGATCGAACGCGAGGCGTTGAATACGCAGAACTTGGTGAACTAGGAAGGGCTGCCAAAACCTTGCGCTGAGATGCGGAAACCGGGATCAAATCCTCAATGTTATCGAGTTCTGGGTTAAGCTGTAGTATCAGATTCTTCCACTCCCGACATTGCTGTTCTGTGACCAGCGAAGCCGGGGCGCCAGGCGAGGGAGGTTGAGACGGAGTATGCTTCAGTATGATCTCGGTCCAGCGCTTAAATACTAAGTCCGTGATATGAAGCTTCCAGTTGACAGCAGTGAGGAACGCCATTTCATTCTGATTGATCTCTTGTGTTCCAAGTCCTGAGATCTTACTCCACGCCCGTGCAGAGTAATTCCGATCTTGGAGATATTTCGATGCTAGAATCAGTGCCGCGAGAAACATGCGACGACCGCATTGAAGCGCCCTAATGGAGTGAGCATCATCAGGCTGCTCCATAGTAAAGTCCAAATTTGGAACGTGAGGTTTAATAAGTATCAGGTAGTACAATGCGACTTGCAGGGTAGAATAGCTTGTACGAGAGCGGCGTAGCGTCTCTTGAATAAATGTGCGCAAAGGCAATACAGCTTTGTGGCCCATCTCCTGTCGATGGAAAACCGAGGCCAAGGGCCAGATTGTTTCCACAATTTGTGTTGATGAATCTAAAGTTGTTGAGCGAGCGTAATGAGGAACACGGAGTCATTCGTTCAGGCTTACCAACGAGATTGTCGACAAAGTTCACTTTGCGTTCGCTTTGCCGTGTAAGGGTTGGGGGACCAGTCCTCGATGTGACACTGCTGTTAGTGCGTCGAGGGTTCTGGCGCATTTGGGGGGGGACATCGAGACTTCGGGATCGTGTCGTCCATGATGTCTTTTGAGAGTATATCTGAGAGTCGCATTGTTCCGACAGATCAGAGTATGCAGTAAGAGAAGTTTTGTCGGATGTTTGTGAGGAAGCTTCTGACCACACTGAGGTGGAAGAGGAAGAAGCAGAAGAGGCTAGGGAAGAGCTGTAGGGACCATCTTCAAAATTGAGCGAAGCATGTTCGCTGCAAATCATCTTGGTGGTATGGGGATGAGGTTAGATGCAAACCTCCAGTCGCCCGTCAAGCAGAGTCAACCAATTAGATCGTTATACTGTAGAGTGAATCGTGAAATCTAACGACAAATGTAGCGTCCTCACAACAGTAGCATGAGAGCACTGTTGTTGAGCTGCAGATATTCGAAAGAAGATGTGTTAGACAAGAGAGTCTAGCACGACACGAGCGATCAAACCGGAGGACTGAGTAGGACGGACGACTGGAGTGGAGGAGAGAATTAATATCGCAAACAGCATGTTGTGGTTTCTGGTCTTGTCTGAAGAAACAAGAGTTGGGGTGACAATAGGTGCAGGAACTAGATGATCATCGATCTAGCTCGCCGCAGCGCTATCTTCGGTGTCACGATAGAGGGGAGAAAGGGTCGAGGTCGGTGGCTGATTTTGGTCTCAGGGTACGTAGTGCTGTCGAGATTAATGATCCAGTAGAGTCGGGTATGCGAGTATGGGATTATGCAAGGTACGGACTGCAACCACGATCTGCCGATGGAGCACACATGCGGGTGAATGTGTGGATGGGCGACAGCGGACGCCTTATAAACTAGATACTCGAGGCGGATGGCAAATGGCGAATAACAGGTAACCAGCGGGATGACTAGTGGCTCAGTGAAACGAGTCGCGTGGAAGGCAAAGAACAACCGAACACGGACGTGACAGGGTGGCCAAGTAGGCAGGGGGGAGGCCGGTTAGTAGTGGGTGGTGGTAGCCTTTACTTTGTTTGGGGGACCAGATCGATGACTCTTCGCTCTTTGGGTGGCGAAGGCGGTCGGAATGGTAACAGGTGGTCTTAGCGCGCTGAAGCCTGGAGACAATACGCTAGGCAGGGCCCCTCTTTTGGGTGGCTAATATTAAGGATGAGGGGGGGTGGGTAACCAGAAGGGTCGGAGGAGGTGAGGCCTGGACTGGGGCTGGGTACTAACGGACAGATGACTCCAAGTGGCACAGGAGAGAGAGAGAGAGAACTTTGGGACTGAATAGTGATAGTGATCAAAGAAAGGACAAGGCAGCCTTTAACGCCAGTGGCAAGTGAGTAATGCACAGAAGAAAGGGTTGAGAGGAGAGTGAATCATAGGAAACAAAGATAAAACCGGTGACTTTTATCTTCCTTGGTTATTTTGGTTGTTTTGGTTTTTGGTTTTGCGACTAATTCGGCCTGGGCGAGTCTCTTTTTCTTTCCGAGTTGGTCTAATCAAGTAATCTGGACATCAAGGGAAACGGTGTGTGAGTCGTCGTGTATGTACTGAGAGAAAGTGCTGACGATATGTACCGAAGAGGGGAGACGGATTGATGATTTGACTGATAATAAGGAGAAGTGTTGATTGTGAGTGTTCAATGAGTCTTCTTCTTTTTTCGGGTGCGTGCGCAAGGTGCAAGTGAATGCCGCTGCAGACACGGACAAAAAGAGATTTTGTTGGTGGTATTAGTGGTGGTGAGGGAGACTGAAGACAGAAAAAGAGTATTCTCTGGTGGTCAGAAGAATACACTAGAGCAGACTTTCAAGAAAGTACCGCCTCTGTTTTTTTCTCTCGTGCTTCAAAGAGTATAATCGAACATCGCGACGGCTTTGTTCGATGGGAGAGAGGGAAAACAGGGGAACTCGGGTGTTAGTTGGGGTACAGACGAGTTTTGAATGAGACACGCTCCGGCTGCGCTGGCTGGGGGTCCCAGAGACGGTCAGGATGGGATTGTGTGTGTGCGTGGTGTGTCAATGTGTGGTGCGCTGGAAAGTGTCTCCAGCAAAGCCATCAATTGGGCCACTCAAGTTCAGCGTTTTACCAAGAACTGCATGCTTCATCATCCATACCTGCATTCCTCCAACCCGAAATGAGCCGGGACAATTGCTGGAGTAACGTCATGGCGTGTTGTTATTGCTGTAATCTCCTTTTTGGCGGGTACTACTCAGATCAGACATTCATCATTGGACCGAACGGTGGGTCAATGAGCGGGGACTGGTGTTGTTGCAGAATAACCTGGGGGCCGTTCTATTAGTATTTCAGTCCCAAAGAGCTTAGCGACTCATGGCTCTTTGCTCTTATTGGCCTGCATCTGCTCCGCTCTTTCGAGAGCCAGGCAATATTCAGAATGGTGTGGGTAGCCACAGCTGCAGCATGTGTTCAGGTTCTGGGTTAGTAGCTACAGTTTAGGTTTAGCCCGTCTGCAACTCTGCAGAGCATCCCCAGCCACGAGAAGAGGGATCCTGAGGAGTCATCAGTGCGTCGACACCTTGCTTCGTGGTGTTTTCATGTTCATATGGCCTTCACGATAGTAAGACGAAGTGGACAAAGCTGTTCACATCTGCTCACAGCATCTTTCCAGGTAAGTCCGTGACATTTTGTGATCTCAAGACAGCTGAGTTAGACACGTCTCCTCCAGGAGAGCAGTTGTACCAGGGAGCTACTATTGTAGTACTAGGTGGCTACTACACGATCGCCCATGCCGAGCAAGATGACAATTAACTTAAATTTGCATTTGTGCCGATAATGCATTTGGCATCCCAGTTTTATGCTATCTACGTATGCTTCATTTTCTACTTCCTATAGTTTCCGACTCTGTCGTTCTCAAGACAAGATGAAGTTTTCAAGTTCAGAATGCTCATGTTCATAAATTAAAAGCTAGGATAATTCCAGAAGTCTTCCAGCAAGATCTTAACTTACTAGGGATCTAGTGGGAGTACGTAATCCTCTATGCTGCTCCCAAACTACTCTATCCAAAGCAGAATATCACACGGATATCCATACCCGTTCATGATAATATAATAGTATTCCACACAGTCACTACGTAATGTAGGTGTCTCGAAATGGATGTTGAAACGTATCGGTTCTCACAGTTTGTGACTATTGATAGCCCTTAATGTTGGGGCGGTCCTTCCTGCACAGTCGTTGCTATATTTGATCTGCGACTTCGCCATCCTCCAAGCCCTCTAGGCAGTCCAGAGGGCTGTACATTGTGGAGGTGGCAGTATCCAAGTAAGGCTTCGTCGCGATAATCGGACCTGAGACCACAATGCGTAATATTATGTCATCGTCCGTCTTATCGGCATACTCTGTATCTCAAAGACAAGGCGTTGTGCTAGTGACAACACATTCTTGGCTTGAATTCTTTTCGTTGGAGGCGTTTTCATCGGATGGATGCTCAGGCCATCCTCCAAAATGCGGGGGATATAGAAATGAGATCTTTTCCGTAAAAATCTTCACAGATAATACTATAATCACAAGGCTATTACTCTGCACACATTGATTTCTGCTTGTTTCCAAGGAGATTCTATAGCAAGCCGCTGACGACTGGGTCCAAAATCTATTTGTTGACAAGGACAGCCTTGTAGTGCTCCTTGTACAAATGAGGTGTCTTTTCGATGCCCTGCTTTAAGTGCATCAATGATGACTTTCAGAAGACGAAAGGCAATGGAATAAGGCAAACCATGAGGTCAAAATAGAGCAAACTATTGCAGGAAAAGAATCAACCTGAACTAAAGCCTTACCTTGTGGGAAAGCAAAGCAACACACCTCAGTAGATGATAGGTGTTCACTGTGATCTGACTAGGAACACTGCAGACTCATCATCACAAGGCAGATACGGAGTCTGTATCCAAAATTTGGACTGGGCAAAACTTCGTTTTTGCATACCAACCCAGGCGCAACGCCAACAATGAAGCGAGGGCGGTGGTGCGGCCGGTCATACTATCAGTGGTGTCACACGATAGGTGGTGTCTTTCTCGCGTCAGCCAATGAGACTGCCGATTCCAGAGCCCGCCGCCCGTCGTAGCAGCCCAAACACCGTGATGACTCAAAACGCTTTTATTAGGTTCCAGCTGGGCTTCTACGCCAATTAAGGCCAAACAAATTTCTTGAGTCCTCGTCATCTTTTTTCCAGCTTGTCCTCGTGAGGATTTCGAATCAAGAATAGTCTTATGTTTAACGGTAGAGCGAGATCGGGGCCTTTCACTGCCTCCAAGTAAGCCAGATATGCATGTTGTCCTAGTGATTTGATGTTTTTCTTCACGAGACACTCCGAATGTCACAAATCAAGAACCCTCCGATTACTGGCGTCACACACACACTAACCCATCCTCCATAAGACTCAGGGTCAAATAAATGGTAGTCATATCTCGAGCCGCCCAATAAGCACTTAGAGCCGGGCTTTCGGAATATCGTAAGCAGGTCGGCTGAGGAAAAAAACCTTTTCTCTTAGAACTATTTCTGCTTGACGGAACCTGCTTGCCTGGCCTCTTTCTACAAGGTGTTTGCTGCGCGGGTTTTTTTCTCTCATCAGTTTTCAGGACACAGTAAACTCGCACAGAGACCCCGGTAGTGCCGAGCCATCAGGAGTTTTGCGCAACCATCCGTGGGTGCTGTGCAAAGCAAGCAATGTTTTCTCGACCACAAATATATACTTGCCTACTGAAAGAATAATAGAATTGAACGCATAATGCAATTTTACTCACAGCCGTTACTGTCTACCAAGCGTTCCTGGATATGTCCAGCCATGATAGATCCGTCCAGAATCTCAACAAATTCGGGAAGATCATCCAAGTATCGTATCGGCGAAGGCCAGACAGCAGGATTTCTTATCAAAATCCTCTCGGATTGGACAGCACGAACACTTTAACCCCCAGATTTCCAGATTCAGCGATTTGTCTCGAACTTTCCGTTGCAACCGTGATTTCGCAGTTGGTACAGGGTAAAAAGGAGGAGATTGATTTCATTATCACCCCCTTGTCATCTTGGCGCGCACTACTTCCGAAGCTACACGTCTGCATTGCAACGTCGGGATCCTGGGGAGGCGAGACCACGGAGGCAAGAGTGCTTGAGTGGCAGCAGGAAAAAAGTCGGTGATCACAGACCACCAGGGACTTTTTCCGTGGCGACATTACTTATGTAGGAGATTTGTAGAACTGGGGACGGATGCGTCAGCTCATTCCAGCTGCCAGCATGATTTCACTTGATAATGACATGCTCATCACAACGATACGCTCCTATGTGGCGTGACTGATGAACCTTTGCAATTCTTTACCGAGCGAAGAAATCCATTCAGAATCATAAGAAGCCATCTCATCGGCTGACCCTGAAAGTCCGGAACGCCGCTTGCGTGATAGTACGAAGAATGTGGCGAATTTGAAGAACATCTACGGATTATTCGTCTCGATTTGGTAATTCGGGTACAGTGAGGAGGCGGAATTCGTTGTTAGTAGCCGCCCGAGCCTCCAACGACTAGCCCAACTCACTTCACCTCACAAATCGAGAATGCCTTAACGCATTTCCATACTGATGGATCAGTCAGCCACTCCGTAGAAAGTTTCATCATTTGGGGGCCTCCGCCTCGTTCCTTGGCAGTGGTAAATAACAATAACAAGGGATGGCTGATGATAATGATAATGTGCAGCGCCGTTTTCTGACATAATTCCGATCTGACATGTTATGAACATAGCCAAGCCACAACTTTGCGGGGAAACCCTTGCCTATCTGCCTATGATGAACCCAGCAACTTACACTGCCATCCCGCAACCCCTATCGTCGTCGTAGTCGTCGGGTATTGCGTATTCCGGCGAAAACGACGGTATATCTCAGATACCTACTAATTTTACGATTCTTACGCAATGCCCTGAGTCCTACTACACCTCCTCATCCGTAGAAAAAACTTTCACGATCATGCGGCGTCTCGCCATCACCGTGAGTTTATAGATTAGGCCTCCGACCTTACGCGTCATTGCGGCAGGCCCGGCCATGTCTAGGCGCGCGATCTTCGGGTTAAGTTAGAACTCATCGCGGCTTAGGAAGCAACCGAATCGCTGTAGACTCATTACCAAGCAGGACCTTTTTATCATTCATCATCGTCATCGATATGACTACCGCCTCGGGCCGGTGACTCAATAACAGCTCTTTCGGTATCCCGAACCGAGCTCGTGCAACGAAGCCTAAGGTATGGAGTGTGTAAGTTGTAAGCATGGTGGTAAGTCGGCGGCGTCCTTACTAATTCCTACTTGGCATTACATACTAAACGTCAAACGGTGGTGGATGGAGAAGATTCAAGAAACAATTTTCAGGCAGACCGCAACAACACACCTCTTTTGGCAGGTTCGCGGTCCGAACTTACCCAACAGAGTGCTTCGTCATTTATCATATTCAAGATGTTGTCCGTTCACTGTAGAAAAATTGGAATCAGTAACAAACAAGGGAAGAAAACCGTTGATATGCAATTGCCCGCAGAGTGACAGACATGTAGAAGACTCTTAACTTGAAGAAGAGCAAAAGAACACGCTCCCTCTTTTCAGCTCACATCATCAACAAACACTTCAATCTATCAAACAGCCATTCCATATCGTTTACCGACGGAATGCCATTGAAGTTGACAAGGATCCAAGGGATTTCTTCTCTCACTCACCATGCCATTTCTGCTCATACTCCTCATTATATGACACTACCTGTCTGCCGCACTCCATCCGTGAAGACCGCCGTAACCTATTCCTCGCTTACCTCTCTAACCTGAGAAAGGTTGTCTTCTAGAAGTTTTCCGCAGTCCGGTTAACACTCGAGCTACAAATCTTCATGCGTGCATGTGCTCCGTACTTCCAGCATGGGTCGCAGCGGCCAGCCATCGTCTAGGCAGCAACAATTTTTTTTTCTTGGCTTTTTGTATAATGTGATGTATCGTGATCTGTTTGTATGGATGCACTGTCAATACCCAGCAACATTCAACAGACTCTTCGCCGGCAACGGCGGCTAGTTCTCGGGCATCATCGAGCTCGTGAGCTACTACGTGGGGATTGTGAGTCACATAGTTTGGACAGCCAGCCTGGTGAAGTCTTGATTTCTTCTTGACACACCATTGCAGGCAGCCTTGCTTGTAAAAGTTCTTCTGTTTCTGGGGGCGTGATCAACTGGAAAAACCAAAATAGAGTAGCTACTGCCTCGTGTTGGAGGGCTGGCGGGATCTGCAGCTTTTCTTTACCAGCCGTAGTGGTAGAGGGCTGAAAAATACGTATTACGGGCTAGGGAGGAGATGGAATTGCACATTGTGACGAAAGATCGATTTAGAGGTGATACAAGCAAGCCAGTGTCAGCCTTGCTAACCTCTTTTATTGCCACCGGCCCTGTTTGATATCCTGCACGTCAGCCACGTGCCCGGCCGAGCTGCCAGCCTGCATACCGGCCCCCGTTGCTTTTCTTGTTTCGGGGGATTTATGGCGTTTTCTCAACCTTTCTCCTTTCTACTTGGGGTCTCTGTATGACATGGCGTTTTGGCATGTTGATGAGTTGTAATGTGAAACCCGGCATCGCATTGGTGCAGATCAAAACTGTTCAGATACAAAATGTTTGCAATGTGTCTCTGCCTGTTCAGGTAATAGTCAAGAATGGGGCATGATCGTCAGGTCATCACTATCTGTTTACTCATGCCTTAAGTGAAGTAGATATGCAGCATCGAGGGCACCATTACAATCTACGCAAGGAGCCACGTTGATGACTTCAACATGGATGAATGAGCCTGTTGTGTCAACTGGATCACAGTTTTCCAATGCAGACCAAGATTATCAGAGATGCCCATGAGTTCTTCATATTTTCAGGAAACCTTTTTTTCAGTACATGTAGCTTTACACAAATTTGCGAAAGCGAAGCCCTTTTAACCCCCTAGTTCCACACAATGGACATGTCATTACCAATCCCACTTCTAAGGGCAATCGCCACGATCCTGACGCGGCGGAGTGAATATTTTCCGTAAGAGCCCAAATGATCTAAGAAGCCATGTAGGTGCTGGCATCAACACCATCCTTGGGGAATTCACTGTGTCTCGGGTTAGAATGGTAGAGTTTGGGGACGTATAAGGGTGGGTACTCACGGCAAAGCGACTTCAAAGCGCTTCTCAATGGCTTTGAGCACCTCTTGGTCTTGGTCACTGCTGACGAAGGAGATAGCGAGACCCTTGGTACCGAAGCGACCAGCACGACCGACGCGATGGAGGTAGGAATCAGCGTCAGCGGGCAAGTCATAGTTGATTGCCAGGTTGATACGCTCAATGTCGATACCACGACCAAAGACATCGGTGGCTACACAGATACGCTTGTTAAACTCCTTGAATTCCTTGTAGCGCTTGATGCTGTTTGAAATCAGTTTACTATAGTCTGTGTGGAGAATGAAGGGGGGATAAAGCGTACCGTTCCTCTTGGCTCACACCAGAGTGGACCGAGATCGAAGGGAAGTTACACTCGCGGAGCAGTTTGTCAAGTTCGGTGGCACGGATTGTGCTCTTGACGAAGATGATAACCTGGTTGAACTGAAGTTCGTCAAGGAGCTCGTTGAGTCGTCGGTTCTTCTCACTTTCGCTCAGCTTAATGTAGTACTGCTGAAGACCGTGGAGGGTCAACTTCGTGTCTTCATCAACGTAGTGCTCGGTCGGGTTCTGCATGAACTTGCGGCAGATGGGCTTGATGTCGTCCGAAAGGGTGGCGCTGAACATCATGACCTGCTTTTGAGTCGGGGTCGATCGGAAGATGTCCTGCACATCGCGGCGCATGTCTAGTCAAATTAGTCTCCGCGGCATTCCTATTAGACATAATGGGCGTTGAACTTACCGATCGCATCAAGCATCTTGTCACACTCATCGAGAACAAAGATACGGACGCTGCTCAAACGCAGATACTTGTCACGGATCAGCGCGTTGAGACGTCCAGGCGTGCCAACGATGATGTGGGGATGAGTGTCCTTATTCTTGAGGATCTCGGCATCCTTCTGGATGGGAGTACCGCCGTAGAACACACCGGTCTTGATACCAGGCAGGTATTTGCTGAATCGGTTGTATTCGTTTCGAATCTGGAAAGCGAGCTCACGAGTGTGGCACATGACCAGCACAGAGCATTCGCCGGCAACGGGTTCGACCTGCTGCAGCGTAGTCAAGACGAAGACAGCGGTCTTTCCGAGACCAGACTTGGCTTGGCAGATGATGTCGCCACCCAGGAGAGCCTGAGGAATACAGGTCTGTTGGACTGTAGGGATCGATCGAGGTTAGACATGGTTTTCCAAGACGAGTATAGAAACGTAAGGTGAGGAGAGGGAGGGGTTCGTCAAGATCCGTCCGTCGTTGTCATCGTCGTCGCGCACTGTATTCAAATTCGATGCAATCGCAAGTATAGTCTACCCAGTCTCGAAAAGAAAATCCGTCTTCCAACTTCGCTAAGTCTGCGACATGGCATCCGTAGATGGCGAGAAATCGATGTGTATATGACACAACCAAGTTCTTTCCTGACACGTCCAAGGTTCGGGACCAGAGACGGTCGTTTGTCAATGACTGAGAGCCAGGCGTACTGTTTGCTTTCGCATCCAAGATACGTCACAGGCTGTTGATGCGAATGGCTACTATGAGCCAGCGAGACTGGCCAAGGGCACAAGTCCACATGTTGGACTGTTTCCCCCTATTGCAACACCGTGCGCAAAGTATCCAAGATCATAGCCGACGAATGATCTAACTATGGTATGTAGTATGTATGATTCGAATTCCCACCCAGCGACCTTGTATGTGTGGTAGGAGATTCCACATGCGACTTTGCTTGACAGACGAGACGGACGCTTAACGGAGGAAGGTGATGACGATGACTGATCGAAGCTTGCAGGTGTGTAAGATGTATAGACTAACCCTCCGATGGATGCTCAAAGCCGCAATCGGCGATGGCGCGTAGGAGCTCAGGCTTCAATAGGAAGTCGCGAAAACCAGTGGAATGAATGCCGACATAGGAACCCTTCTTGTCGACAGTACCAGAAGCGGCAGCGTCGGCCTTCTTGCCATTAGAAGGGGCGGCGTCGTTGGTGCCAACCTCCTCGTCGGAATAGTCGATCAAATCCTCTTCAGCAGACATGGTGATGGCGGAGTTATTAGAAAGGTGGTGGTGGCCTCAGAGCCTCGTGGAGATGCTAGGTAAATGAGGGGTTGATGAAAGAGAAGGTGCGCAGTCAAAATGATTGAAGGCGCTGAAACAAGAAGATGCGGCGAGTGTGATCAAAGGCGAGTTGTGGATGAAGCAGTCACGGTTGGATGGTTGATGGGGGAGGAAGAAGGGTTGAGAGAAGGGAGAGAGGGAGAGACGGATTTGTTTCTGGAAAGGCTGGATCAGCAAGCTCCAGTGGAAGAAGAAATCGCCAATGCGCAGGCCGGGCAGTGGGGCTTACATGTATTCAATGGGGCTTGGCTCCGCAGTGCAGGCGCCCCCGGTTTTAGTGATAAAAATGCAACTACTAAGGTAATGATAACAGACTATGTATGTAATTGATTGAAGGGTTACATAGTCTATCTCGATACTACTTAGGGTTGCCTCCGTCGCATATAAACAAACTTGGTCCAATGGCGGGGCACACTGAGCCAGACCAGTACATGTAGAATTCAGCAGTCGCACGGTACATATGCACCGTACCTACCTCTATAGCTGGCCCAAAAGTTAATTGTGGTTCTGAATTCCTTGTGAAAACCTCCAGGCTATTGTCTCCTTGAGTCACAATCAAAATTCCATGCCAGATAAAAGCTAGCATTCCCAACTTTATTTAGTCTCATTCAAAGATAGGTATACATACCTTATTCTCGTAGCTTTCCATGCGTATGCCAGATCGCCCAAAAATTGCAAAGGCGCAGGCAGACAGCATGTGAATCCCACCATAATTCTCCCACTTATATGACAAGACCTGGCATTATTATATCTCAAGCTCTCAACAGAAAGATGGCCAAATCAAAATCAGCAGGGTCCATTCCAAATCGGCCTCTATACTCCCGCATGTCCTATTTATACCAAGCAGCCGTCTACCTAAGGTCCCAAGCTGGTAACAATGTGCCAGATAAGCTGCAGAATGGCCCTGCCACAGAGATAGGAGGCACCCAGGATGAGCACAGGAAAACATCGACTTTGTCTGAAGACAAGAAATCGAAAGATACTCTGAGTCGGCACTTACTGACAGACCTCCGTGCTGCGTCACTCAAAGGTCAGATTCGTCTATCCCCCGCCATCAAGTCAACCATCTGCAAATTCTGCGACACGCTCCTTGTCGAGGGCGAGACGTCCACTTCTATCGTCGAGAATAAGAGCAAGGGTGGTAAAAAACCTTGGGCCGACGTTCTCGTCATCAAGTGTTCCACTTGCGGCGGAGAGAAGCGTTTTCCTGTCCAGGCTCCTCGCCAGAAGCGCCGCCCTCTACGTGAATCGAAGCCAAGTGAGGTGCCTCAAGACCCCAAGGAAAACGCCAAACCTACCCATCAGAACGACTTAGTCATGATGGGCCCTTGAAGTTCCAATTTTAATTGTCCGCAGTCAAGCTCTAGTGACATGGGGAATCTACTATGCATGCATACTTACGCCTTCTCTTGCACCTTCTAAGTCGTGTGCGGAGCGGAAAAGCTGGCATCTGCCCTGCGTGCTGGATACCAGATTGCGAATCGCTGAAACTCATATACATCCCGATTATCAAATGTTATTCACTGCAGAGTGTGATGTGTACCCTGTCCATCTTCGGCGGAGCTATTGGATGATCAAGAGACAAGCAAGCATTATCTCACCACAGCCATGGATTGAGCATGGGACAAGATCAATGAGCTCTAGCCACTGCATTAAGGAAGGGGCAGAACCCAGCAGCAGTGTTAAAATTGCTGGTCGTAGTGATTCATTGGAGTGGTCGGGTGACGCCCGGAGTCTAGACTACGGATACTCCCCTCAATGGTGTCGCAACGGTCACCCAAGAAGACAGTACTTTCATCAATATGTCTATCTTCCTGGCCGAGAGCCCGCCTCGTCGTCCTCTTCTAAGCCTACCGGATTGTCGGACTATCCCGTAGAGCTGAGGTCTCCCATAGCCAGCTTCTCTAGCCCTCATCGCAAACTATATCACTATCTACTTCGTAGTGAGGTCTGTCAGCAGCATATACATATGATGACAACTACTAGTTGAAGATAGTTCACCTATTACCTTGGCATTTATGTACTATTCGAGCTTCAGAAAGATGGCGATCACGGTGTTGGTAGCAGCATACACAACACGGCTGCAGTCATCGGCTACCAAATTTCAGGCCTCTCTGAGACGACACACATCATCGACTCATAATAACAGATAATATTAGGTCAAAAAGGCCAAGATGACTTTTCAATGTACAATGTACAGGCTGCTAGTGACCATGAAGCAGCTAAATCTACCTCCACGTCGTCATCAAATAGATGCCCAATCCTTCAGGAAAACTCGCCATCGTCTGAATAATACGCCGCCTCAATATCTCTTCGAACCTGAATGACCCCTTCAGGCGGCCGCAGTTCCTCACCCCTGTCAAAAGGCATGAATACGCACTCTGAAGTAACCACCCCCTCTTTTCTCGGTCGCGTCTTCAACGCTTCCGGAGGAGTGACGATTGGATCCTGGCTTTCGAATTCATTGATAGACAGGCGCACCCGTGGACCCCTCGGCGATCGTCCGCCTCCGATCGTGTGCAAGGAGAAGGTTCCCGCGGACGTCTTGCTAGAACTGCTGCTCCTGCTCTTGCCCGTGAGAGAACTCATGATCTTGATCTTCTGCAGCGTGGGTTTGATTCTCCTGTTGAATAGAGGCCCGAGGGTTGGGATGCACGCCGCCGCTATTCCTAGAAATAACTCGGCCACACTGATCAGTTGTACCTTACACATACTCTCGGGCCAGTCAGGCGAATTTCTTGTCTTAATCGTGACGTATAATCGCCAACCCATGATGGCGACGGTACTACGACGGAGAAAAACATTAGTCAATACCAAGGTATACGTGATGAGGGCACTCACATGATGCCAATATTAAACATAGCTGTTATGGTCGCCTTATCGCGTAAAGACATCTGCAATCTCCACAATACCGGCAACGGAAGAACGAGGATGAAAATATCGAGGGCCAAGTTAAGTGTAATAGTTGCGATGTCGACACTTGCCAGATCTCGACATTTGACCCAAGGTGATTCGGAAATGGGCACACAATTCGTCGAGTATACGGGCATAAAAGCTATGAAGTAGAGTCCGTCAAAGACCAAAACTGCATAACACCAACGCCTGAATTGCACAGTGGCATATATGCGTCTATAAAGCCAGAGCACCGAGGCTTTAACCGTGGCTGTCGCGAACAAGTAGGTGAACTCGCTGATCATCAAGAACTTGGTTGCGAGGAAATTAGGCCATGGCCGAAAGGAGCGTACTGAAGACCCCAGAGATCCCACATACCTTCACATTAGCGATTATATCCTTTTGAATCAACGTATCCATCTCTTGACCCAACCCCATTGTGATCGCCCAGTTTGCTGTACCCTCTAATGCCAGTGTAGTAATCTAGAGTACCACGAGGTCAGTAGAGAAGCCACAGGGTAAAGAGATCTGACAGTTAGGGGCTTACATAACCAATGATTACCAAGACATCATCTGCATAAATCCTCCGCCTCGAGACATGAGCCGACCAAAAGCGCAGCACCAAGAACAAGCACCCGATTACCGCGCAGAGGACGTCTGTCATGTAGAGTCCATGGCCGCATGCACTCGCATTTGCTAATTGGTCCCCCATTACAAGCGTAAACTTGCCGGCGAAAAGCACCAAGCTGGCTACTAGAGCTGCTACGACACCGATCGTACCAAATTCAAGCCAGACCTTTTTGAACGAAGGGCAGTCAGCCCAACGGTACCGAGGTGAAAGAAAGTCTTAGAAAGACATAGCTGGCCATGAGGCAAGATGGAGGACAATGAAGGTCAACATGTCGTTCTTTGTGTGGATTGTTCATTCCAGTCATACCATCATATCTGTGTCTCTATAGCTTACACTTCAAGAATATAGATCGCAGTGGTTGTACATATATAAACCTAGCGTAGCCACAAGCGAGACTAAGAAATGGTAGTACCAGACTGTCGGCAGTAGATGAAGCAGCCTAAGTGGAATCCATCCCCAATAGCAAGAGCTGCATGGGCGGGTTAGAGGCCACTATGAAGCACAGATAGCGAGTGTTCGGCTTAGTCTGTCACCATGTCACGCCCAGTCTCAAGGGACACAGCCAGAAGAGGTCTGAGGGTTTCAATAATCAAGTGAAATTCCTCTCGAGAAACAATCGGCGTGGCTTGAAATGGAAATGCACCTCAAGGATTGAAGAACATTGAGGAGATAAGGCTTGTGGTGACTAGTTTGGTCTTTCATCCCTTGACGACTATTCATATCATCACGAAGGGAATGCGGTGTCTCGAGTTGCTCACAGACATTCCTTGCCAGAATCTCGTAATTTCGTGCTCATAGCTAGGAAGCTAGCTATGAGAGGGTGCGTGAACACATTTAGTCGCTCCGTATAGCACTCCCTGCTTTGTCTCACGACAGGATACTATTTTCTTAGCTCGTATATGAAGTCTATATAGACCACAAAGGCACTCTATTGAAGACGACTTCATCATCAACTGGCGTGGCGTCAAGAAGCATGTAGCCGCACGCTACCACTCATTTCCTTCCTGTTGGCTACTGACGGAGTACAACTATCATCGCATACCCTGTCGGAAGGGTGCCCGCCTCTTAAGTTGGGGAGCAGTGCCATGCATGCATTACCTGGTTATCGGCAAGGCGGTTTTCTAGCATGACCCAGACTTTGCCGAGTCTATTGAGGAAAGTGCAAGTACACCGAATAGAGGTGACCCTAGCGACGAGCGCCACGTGGGCGAACAGCGATCAAAGCACACGGTACATCGCTTGAAGACGGCATATTCTTTGCCGAGGGTAGCTAACTATTTTCCACGGCATGCAATTTAGAAACTCTGAGAAACGGACATCGACTTGAGCCATAGCATTAATCGATTGGATCGCGGTCATTTACCGCCCTTAGCCCCTTTCATTGGCGACATCTCCGTCGGATGACTCAGAGCCCGACGCCTCTGAGAGAACATGTAGGTGAACAAGATATATCCAGCTACAAGGACATCAACAATCTATTAGCGCACGAACTCTTCGCCGGGAAAGACAGCAAATAAACAGAGATCCAACAGTGACTAGTGGAGAGATAATGTAAGTAGAGTACGAGAACGACTCACCGGGTATATACGCCAGCAACCCAAAGAGCAAGTAGGTCCGATAAATGAAACGAGCATGCTGGGCTTGGACAAGGCAGATGTAGACCAAAGAGGCCTCACTTAAGAAACCGATGGGATATAAGACGATGAACGCTGTGTATCTGTTCCGATTGACGCGAGATATGCCATGATCAGCAGATAGATCAGTCATCACTGGAAAACTCTCGCCCTTTCAGACTCTCCCCCCTTGAGAAATCACTCAAGAGAAAGGGAAGAAGACTAACCGAAGCCACTTCAACCAAGCCAAAGCCCAAGCACTCAACCCCCCTTTACCTTTTCCACTCTTAGAAGCAGAGGACGATTCAAGACGTAGCGAAACGACAAAGAAAGCATATCGCAACACGTCCGAAGCAGCCCAAGCCAAGACACATCCCACGAACCCCCACCTTCCCGCACCACTTCCGAACACAACCTCCGGGAACCGGCGCGCCACAGTCCAAATAACTAAATTCCGGCCGCCGATCTGCAGTGCCGTAGTCGCGGGTGACGAGCGCACGATGCCGGCCGCAGCATGGAGTACTTCAATGCCCGCCAGGGACTGTAGGACCGTGACGTAGGGAAGCAAAGACTCGCGGAGGGTATCCTTTCCTTGAACAAGAGCAGAAATAGGAATCCCGGAGGCTGTGACGAAAAGAATGGCGCGGGCGAGCAGGATGGCCCATGCGATGAGCGATAGCACGTTGTAGACGAGGAGGTAAGTGGACTTCATGATAGTTGCGTTGCACTGTTCCCTATCTGTCGAAACTCTAGGCTTTTGTAATCAGGTAAATGCAAGCAAGGCAAAATTTCTCCCTCTTATTCTTCATATGTGAGATTGAGAGGGAAAGATGATGAAGAGACGAAGAGGGAGTAAATCATAGTAGTTTTTCTACTCAGTTAACGAATTGCCTACCCGATTAGGAAAATTTGTGCCACAACCTCGCAGGCCCGCCACAATGTTTAACCCACACACCTAACCTCCTAGTTTCCTGTCGTCAAATACATAAAGGAAGACAATTAAGGAACAAGAAACAAATGAGAAAGAGGAGAGAATGCTGGTAAGGAGAGGAAAAAAAAAAAAAGAAAAAGAAATGGCCGCGTAGGGAATCGAACCCTACCACCTAAGATAATGTCTAGAGGATATAGGAATAATGATACTGAGTAAGGATATTACCGCTAGGCCATACCAAACCGGCCAACAGTATCTTGGACCAAATGAACTTATATAGCTAAGACCTTCGGAGAGATTGAGGCGTTCGTAAAGTTTGGCCAACGCCGGGCTAGTTCTGATGGCGCGATAACTGACCAAAAGCCATGAGCAATGCCACGAGAGCATGGCTTCAAGGTGGCATAGGCGCAGGCCCGTAAGGTTGAGTCAAAGTGCCGTCCAGACTGTGGCCATTGTTGTTGATAAGGCCGCTCGCTGCCTTGGCTCTGGATACATTCCGTACTTGGTGGACTTTCGTTCGATACGGATGGAAGATGTCTACAGCCGACTATCGCTATGAGACAACGGCGATGTCTGATTATATAGAAGTACGTTATTCGCCCTGTTTTTTCTAATGGGGATGATTGTTGTCATAATTACAGGCTTGATGCTTCGAACTAGAATTTGCCTTCCGGGAGTTGACGAGGGAGTGCGGTCGTTAGGCAGACGTAGGCAATAGCACAAGACCTCCGCTCAGAGGCACACTCGCGGCTAGTTCAGGTGCGCCGTTGTTCGTGAACAGTAACCTTGAATTTTTTTTTTTTTTTTTCATATGCCTACAGCGCCATGGGTTCTTGTTGCTGAGATTGAGTAAGGAGAGCCGGGTTTTGTCTCTTCTCTGGAATGGCACTCACGACCTGGTCATGACGTGGTCGAAGATGAAGGTGCGCTCGAACCACATATTCCAGGTTCTGCATGATGACGGTCCTTGATATCAAGTCTTTAGTACAGTGATCTGGATCGCTTTATATAGCTGAACAACCTCCTATAATTCATCGGCAATGATATCAGAGCGTAGCTCAGTAGTTATTTCAATAAGTCATCACCAAGTCCATATGGTTTTGAATACTCTAGTCGTGCCAAAGTGCATGAACGCTGCTTCATGATCAGTATAACAAAAGAATATCTTTTGGATTATGAGCGCTTGCTGTTGTATTGATGTGCCTATATGATGCAGGTAGATTCTCCAGAATGGCTCATCTATCCTGATCAAATCCGCTATGGTGAAGGAATTATAGGCGACTCTACATAAGGAAACCCCCGAAGATGGACTAGCAAGCGAATGGGCCTATGAGTCTTGAAGTCGAGAGCAGGCTAGCTTGACCAGACCAGTGCTAAAAGAAACCACATTTCGTAAGTAAAAGCCTGGATGCCTATATACAGAAACCTGGATTAGGTGCATACGAGGACACTGCATCACTTTGGCAGCATATGCAATGATGTTGAGATAAGTTGCTGCTGGGGAGTGTTATATTTTTGATATTCTTCCAGGAGTGGCAGTATCGATCTTGCTACCTGTTAGCAGTGGAGGATCCTCTATCGTTATCCTTCAAGCTATTCATAAGCCAGGACTAGATGGACATGTACTCATGTTGACAACATGACATGACGAACATACACCAAATGATCTTGGTCTGAAAAGGGGTCGGTCGACCATAGAAAGCAGTCAGCCCATCTAAAGTCCTTGGGCGCAGAATGTTACCTCGTACACCACTACGTCGCTGAATGACCACTGTACATTTCATTCACTTGTGACACTCTATATGAGCTCTCCTTTCGACATCTCTGCATATGGCTATAGCGCCGTAACTTTTTCGTTATGCACGAGGTACCTCAGCACTTTAGAGTTCATACCTGTATCTACGACTACGCACAAAGCACTCTATCTCATGGGAGACATATCCATGCTTGATGGGCTGTGACAGATTAGAATCCTAACTCATGGGCCGACGGTGATCACCATATCCCTATCCCAGATTCTCACCCCCATCATGACGTGACAAAGAGACAGTTCATCCAAATCTAGACGTCCGCCCTCATCATCTCTGACTGGGCTGTTGAGGTTGAGACTGTTCCTTCACCGACTCCTCGCCGAGGACTTTACTGGCAGCCATGAATCTGGAATCAAGTGATACTGTCAGTCGAATCATCCTCCAACACAAGGAAGTACAAGACAACACAGGAAACCACAAACAAAATGACAGATAAAGACTCACAAGCCCCCATGCCAAGCCCCAAGACCCCTCATAGCGCCCGCCTGCACGCTCGTCATGCGCAGCAGATTCTCCGTATCGGCGAGATTAGCAGACAATTGCGCGAGCTGCGAGTGTAAATGTGCCTAGTAATCTATTTCATTAGTCAACTAATTCATTACATCCCATCTGGTAAATGTGAGCGCTGCAGGGTGCTCTCTCTCTCTCTCTGCCCTTTGAAACATGATCTCCTTGCT
Source organism: Xylariaceae sp. FL0255 (assembly GCA_022578795.1). Lineage (NCBI taxonomy): Eukaryota > Fungi > Ascomycota > Sordariomycetes > Xylariales > Xylariaceae > Xylariaceae sp. FL0255. The sequence continues at coordinate 162,677 of MU388828.1, read as the reverse complement.
TGTAAAGGGAGGTATATGGCTTGGTATGAATATGTATAGTGCTCAGTTTGGGGGTTGCGAAAGGAAGACAGAGCTTAACAGTACAAGAATGAGAGTGGGAAAGGTCATAAGAAGACGAGGAGGATAGGAGGAAAGAAAGAAACATGCCAACTGCCGAGTCTTCACCGCGCTCCCCGAGCTCCCCTGAGGCGCCATAGATGGCCTCATAGCGCTGCCGCTACCAGTAGCGGCGTTGCCGCCTCTGCTAGCCATATTGACGTATGTACTAGCTCAGCTCTCGTAACTTTCCTTTCGTATGCTGTTTTCTTTTTTTCTTTTTTTGTCTACCAGTCTCCCTATCCGCCACGAAAAAGCCCTCGACCTTAGAACCGTTAGAGTGTTTCCTGGGGTATTTTGTCTTCTCGTGCTGAGTCCGGTCTCGTTTTCGTCACTGTCGCAATAGGTCTTGAAGGAGGGCTACCGGTGACTCGACTCGGATCGAAAGCGAGACAAGCTCAGGTGGACAAGCAGGCTGCCAAGCCTCGTATATCAAGTCGTTCGATTGATCGGTCAGTCGGTCGGTAGTGGGCAAACAAATGCAACATACAACCCGATAATTCGGCCAGCATAGGTATGTGCCTGAGGTACTTCTCCTAAATCCTTGTCCTCGGGGACTGTCTTCGCGTACGAAGAACGAGGTACGAGGTCCTGGAATGCAAGGTACCGACTGCTCCTAGTCTGTCCGAATGCCTTGTGCGAAGTATAGTTGGTAGAGATTCTCGAGTGGTGCCTCGGTTGCGTGTTGTGGTACCGTTTTGGCGTGTGTCCTGTCCCGTCCTGTCGTGTAGATTTATTGATCGTGACGCACACACGTGTCTTTCCGTTTCAGAAGAACAGAAAGTTTCTGGTGTGAAGAAAAAAGCGCGCATTTGTTGCCGTTCGAGTGGTTGCACGACGCGAGTAGGAGATATGGATATGTGTATATGTGTATGAGTGTGTCACACCGCAGAAGGGTCGGAAATCAAGAAGCTGGGGATGGATGACAGCGAGATCGATCCGAGACACGAGGTAGAATATCGGATAGTAGCAGAGTGTTATACAAGGTCGGAAAGTTATCGACTCATGTAGATTATATTCTGGAAGTTGATGGTATGGGTTTGTTTACTTTCAATCATTGAGTTTTGCCCCTCCAAAATTAGGTGATGTTCTACCCCCGCCGTTCTCCAATTGGAGGGGCTCTATGGTCCAAGCTCTACTCCGTATCTGACTTCAATGACTGCATGTCAAGACGTCAAAAGACATGATGTATGTTTCGTCTCAACTGCCTCACCTGCCTCACCCAATTAACTCCACCGCAGCTGTCAACATACATATCACATATCGTCACGGTCAACCGTAGTTGGAGGTAGTATTTCAACATCTCTCTCATGCTCTTCGAATATCCACTAGTAGGCCACTGCTCATGTGTACGTGTCTGTGGTCTTCTTCGTCTATGTGGGGATGATTTCTGCTGCTGCGCCTTCCACTCCCCCGGCTGCTTGCGTGTGCCATTTTTACAATATTAAATCCAGCGCCGTTGTGACTAAAAGAAAAGACAAAGAAACAAGACCAAGGTTGTCTTCATCATTAAGATATCCCCAACTGTCATGGCGGCCACCTGCGCGACACATGGTCGATTATCCCAATCGTCTTGGTTGGGCCCCTTTTTTGCAACAAAGCCGCCGCTCTATTTCGTAATCACATGCTCTTGCCTTGATGCCCCCTTATCGAACATGTTTGGGCTGCCAACAAAGCAAAGAGTCGACAAATTCAGAAGCCAAGTATAGTCAAATGTATACAATTCTTCTGTGCTTGTTCCCATGCCTCCCCACCAATCGCTCCTCTCCCTGTGCGCTTCTCTACCTGCCCAGCGATTCTCTTTGCAAAGCACTCGGCGTGAAGATACCCAGGGAAAGCCCTCGACTGATGAGCCAAATCATTGCAAATGCAACTCGGGTGGTGGTGTATGCGATGCGCTGCGATGGAAAAAAGACCCGCATCCCAATGCATTATGACCAGAAATGAATATTCCCTACTTCGTCGTATGAAAATGATTATGTACGTGAACAAACACCCTTCGAATAGAATTACTGTATGCGTCGTAAAAAGTAGTATTCCAAATGGAATCCTTCTAAAAACCGGTATGGATGCGGCCTTATCTGGGTGGCTCAAAAATCACAAAAACGCCGTCTGTGAATCAGTTGGTGTCTGTCCTCTGGCGTTCTCCGGTTACGATGGTTCGGAGACCCCTCGACAGGACTCGTGGGTGTCGCAGTCATCGGGTGCTCACAGCTAGGCGCGGTCCTAGGCTGCTCTGGCTACTATGGGCAGATGGTTCCGATCCTAGATTTGTCGATTCACCACTCCCCGCGCTAGCGCTCGCACTGCCGGTCAGACTTCGCATGGGCTTGACGTTGGGTGGTTGGAGAGTGCTCACCCCGACTCTTTGCTCAACCTGCTGTGGCGCCACCATATTTCCATGGCCAGGGGGGTATTGAGGAACAGGTTGTCGCATTCCATTAGGCGGGGACGGCCGTCCGTTTCCCCCACGCATTGATGGTGCAAACGTCTGTGCCGGCGATTGACTGACACGTCGCGGATATGCGCCATTCATGTTAGGTCCATTTTGTAGCTCCTGTAGGTGGGATGCCGTCAGCGAATTGGTTCTAGATCCGGCGTGAATCTGACCGCGGTCGACGTTCCCGTAACGATTTGATGAGTAGCTCATCATCGGGTCGTCGAGGATATTCTCGTGTGGACTAGGTACTGCGTTGATGAGCTGGCTAGAGCGATTCTTGTGGAACACGGGTCGCCATCGTCCGCCGCCGCGAGGTACTTCGAAGTCTTGACCACTGAGGTGGCTCTTCCGGATGTTACCTTGGTTGGGAGGTGGCTTCGACCGGTTCTTCCGCGACGTAACACTCATCATATCAAAATTATCAGTATCAACCATAGGAGCTCCCGGGGTTCCGCTCGTATCGAAGTAATCATCCTCTTCATCCTCGTCGTCGTACATACCACCGCCACCAGCACCGTTTCGAACGGGAGCAGGATTTCTCCTGCGAGGTGGTGGGCCACCGTAACCTCCACGACGTATACGTAGCTCTTGCTCTCTCATAGCTAGCTCGCGCTGACGTAGCTGAAGTTCTCGCTCACGGATCGCCATGTCATTCTGACCACCAGTACCACCCCCATAGCTGCCTTCGCCTTCTTCATCATAGACCACCAAATGGCTGAATTCTTCCAAGTCGTTATCATCGAAGGATCCCCTTCCCGAGGCTTGTTTGGAGGGATGATAACCATTCGGTTGGCCATTCCTTCCGTTTGAAGCCGCACCATTAGGAGGGCGACGCATACTAGGAGGTGGCCCTGAAAATTGTGATGAAGTTCTTGGTCGGGGACGTGGCATAGCATTTCCATTGGCGCGGGGAGGACCTCCCGAAGCCATCCGAGGCGCAGGACCTGGAGGAGCAGGGGAACCGTTCGCTGGAGGAAGTCCATTAATTTCCTTGGGCCTGGATTGATTTACAGTGTTCAGGTTGTGAAAGATAGCGTAAAGAGTCTCGATTCGCGGGAGTTTGATGCCGGCCTTGGCTGCTAGTTTGATGGGCGATCCAAGGAAAGTTTCCACTTCCATTGGACGTCTCGCAACATAGTCTTGCCACATGATACTGGTCGTTTCGGTTGGCTGACATTGCTCCTTAATCGTCTTTTCCTGGAAGTCGGAAGTAAGGACACATCCTTCACTATTAGCCAGAGTTATCAATTCATCAATGACATCCAGTATCAACTGTCGAACACCGGGTTTCTCCAACAGCAGAGTGTGAGAGGGAGTCTCGAAGATGACACTGGCAGGGTGGAAAGCAATAGGACTAAAAGGTCAGCTTAGAGCGTAGTAAGGTTGCCAGGCGCAGGTACTTACCCAATGACCCGTTCGAATTGTTGATGACGGATATTTGGTGAAACTTTGCAATTGACCTGGCCTGTGCTCAGTGTCATGGCGAGAGCCTGAGCCATATCCTCCTGTATGGCAACAGGAATATTAGTGTTCCTGTTGGCCGGTCCAACCCAGATTTCAGTTGACCCGGCGTGTTCAAATTCGCTTGTACCAAGCTGGGAGATCTCGGCATTGGAGACGAGGGAGAGAACAACGTTTGTTGGAAATCTCTCTTCAATGGCGGCTTCGACGCCCAAGGTGTGCGTGGTATTGACTAGAATGCATGTGTGTTGTGGCGTAACAACCGAATCGATGACTGAGGCGATATCGTAAACGTCCGGTAGGGCTTTAATGCAAAGGATCACATAATCGAATGCGCCGCTCTTGTTCTGAGCAGCTTCTTCGGGAGTCCTGACCACTATTGATTGAGGTATTGGGTCAGTCATTTTCCATGAGAGGATTGGGGTCAATTGCAATGTGACTTACCGTGTCGAGGCTTGAATCGCTCATTACCAAATGATGCTGATCTGGATGGAAATTAGGTCTGGGTGCCATAGAGGTGTTCAAACGGGTAGAGGCGAGCTTACTTGAAAGAGATGCCATATTGGTAGACGCTCTCGAAACCTGATTTCCATACCAGCGTCACGTCGCAGGCATTAGTGGCCTGTAATCGCCACGATAGAAAGGCAGAAACTGCATTTCCTCCAACTGTACATATTTGCATTAGCTCCAAATCATCCATTGTCCTTCTTTAGACGACAGCAAGCGAAAGGATGGGTAGATACGGCAGTGAGCCATACACAGATCCCACGAGGAGAAGAGGAGATTATTAGGGAGGACAACGAAGGAGAGATAAGGAAAGAAGAAGAGGAAGAACGAGTGACAGCTGGGATCACACGCTGGTGATGTCCATGGTAATAGGTAGGACGGGAGACGAGAGGAGGGTAGGGGATAGAGGGTAAATGAGTACGAGTATATGTATGTAATTTAGATTGGGGTAGGGGGGGTGTGGAATGGGAAGACGACGACATATCAGATCAGAGACACGCACCAGAGAGGATCTTCAGACGGGGCGACACGGGAGCCATGGTATGTGTGTGGTTGTGTCTCGCGGTCGGTGTGTGGTATTCGTCGGAATCACCAAGGTAGCCTTACAGCGTTCAGCCCGGAGTGGCGACGGCGGGTGCAACACTTTGGTTGTCTTACGTCCCTGCAAACCAGTTTCTGGGCCGCTGGCGTACAATCCTTACCCTCTACGAACTAGCACTTGGCGGTGGGCGCAGGCAGGTCTAGGTTTATCGCCGGGAGTCGTGGGGGCCCATTCACAGGCGCAGTGGTTGGCTGGAATGTAGGTATGCGGAGGCAAATGAGGTGATTGGATCGCTGGGGAACAGAGAGACCCTGGCTGCACCTATCTTTTTTTGTCGGGAATTGATGGATGGGTATGCTCGTCTTGTTCACGAAAACGACGATGGGTGCTTTAGCGCTAAGAGGCCAACTATCAAGACCGAACAGGCGGATGAGACAGGGATATGGGAACTCTCGCGGCTGGGCAATTAAATAAGGAGGAGACGGATGGACAGCAAGCGAGCGAAGTGGACGTAGCAAACGCGGACGATGGGCCGAAATAGACAGATGGTCGCTGAATGAATGGGCGTCTGCGTGGATGTGTGTACGTGTTGTGTGGATGTGGGCAATGGTGGAGAATAGCCAGAAATTACAAACTAGCGATGGACAGCTGTGATGACTCTTTAGAAAGCAGAGAGCAAAAAGCAGAGGAGGACAAAAGAATAACGAATGGACACAAGGACTCGATTAGGAGGGGCGCCCTGTGGAGAGAGGTGGCAGACAACGGTCGGATGACAACGGCGAAGCTGTGCGAGGGCGTTGACTAGCGACACCTGGACGAAGGGATGATGATGAGGATGGAAAGAGAGAAGAGAGGGCCCCAAAAGAAAAGGCGAGGTCGATGGATCGGATGGTGCATACCAAGGCAATCTCAAGCCATCATCCAGCAAGCAACCCAATAATTTGTCTACTATGAATTGAATGTACGGAGTAGGTGTGTCAGGTCCTGAACGAGTTTCTCTAGGAAGGTTGCCTGTGAAAAGTCAGGTCAGGTACTTCGCGAATGTGTGTCACCGTGCTGTGATCATCATGTACCTACGTTAGGTCGTCTGCTGAGATCTAAAGGCTGTCGGCAGAAATGGGCAGGCAGTTTCTTCTTTCCTTTCTCTGTGTCAATATCTTTCGGTCCCATTAGTGGATGCCTGGCGGCCCGATGGATTGTACCTAGCACTGTGAAGGGAGGTGGAGAGTACGGCCAAGCTGCTACCTTATCTTCCTATACTGTGCAAGTATCCCGTACAGTACAAGGTCGCATCAACTCACTGGGCCTTTACGGAACCCATGTAAACCAACATCAAAAATTTGTTCCTCTACTCCGTACACAGTCGTAAGCGTCCCTCGTGCATGTGTCAATACGAACCGAGGGAGGCTGGGTTCGCAGAAGAAGTAGGCACACATCGAAGATGCTGCTAAAATATTCCAATGTCCGACATCTTCTCTGTTCATTTAACAGTTGACACTACTACTCCCTATGTGCACCTGGCTTTTCCGCGCCCGCCTTGAAACCCGCAACTCGAGCTTTCCGAAGCCAGTGCCATGTGTACTGTATTTGACACGTGGATACGGGTAAAAGGCCGAACGAAGAAGGTACTGTACATAACGCTTAGCTTGTTAAGAGTTACCAATTGCTCCTCCCTCTACGTCAGTTTCTATTTGGGTCGACTAACAAGAGGAAATGACCCCATCAGCGACAGCCCGTTATATTTTCGACAACTTAAATACCTCTCTCTGTGTTCCTGATAACAGCCAGTGAACGTTGACCACATATTTCTCGCAATAAAGATGCGCATACGGCTGTACTAGTACAGCTTTGAACTCTAGACTGCAAAGATCAAGTATCAGTGTTGCAGAATAGCAAACACATTATGCTCGGTTAGTCCACTTCAGATGACTGAAAGTTTGTTCTTGACAAGTCCGTTGCCAAGCAAGATCCTAGTCGTCTCACATTCCCACTGATAAAGCAGCATATCTGCCCATACATTGATTCCCTGACTCTTTCCCTCTCCTTTTCACTGACAGGATGTCGGGAATACGAGCCCGTAGCTTGTTACCACTGCATTTACTCCTGCATTCCAGATGCAAAGTAAGAGGTCAAGAGCCCAACTCGAGCTATATGGGCTTCCCTATTCTTCTGCTTCGCTTTTCTGAAGATTGACCACGTTCCTAATTATTATTCTACTTGGCCATAGACGTCTATCCATACCTCACATTTTGCTAACAGATAGGCAAAAGATCGAACGAGACAGAAAACGATGATGACTTATCGCGTGCCCAGACGGCATTGTTCGCGTGCACCTCTCCACTTGCGGGCATCTAGGCGCGTCTCTTGGTGGAGTTGGACATAGTTTTTTTGAGCAGGTACTCCGCATGAAGAGGAGATGATTGAACTTTCAATTGAAACTCTGTACCTTTATTCTATCGTCGCGGAAACACAGCGAGAACAACATTGCTGAAGGAATGCATAATAAGAGTCTAATATTTGTTTCATAGAGTCTTCTCCAAACGTTAAGCACTTCCAGCCAACCTTACGCAAGATAAAATTTGATATATCGGACCGTTTGAGTTGTCTATCAAGTCGATCAACCATACCGTGAATTTTGAAGGACATTTACAGCTTCTTCACTCGGAAATATTATCTGACAAGGTCTATGCCGTACATGCCGTGCTTACAGTCCCGAACTGTCTGTACAGCAGCTGATGAGAAGCAGGGGAATTACGGCGCAGTCACTTACGTAGTACGTACCTACTCGATGACGATGACCTGTTCATCATTGATTACACATTATGGAGTACGGAAAAGTACTTTAGTGAAATACCACTATAAAGAACAATGTCGACAGGCATTTCACTGTGCGCGATAGGGATAGCTTATCTTGGCGTTCAAAAGAAAGGGGCTTCCGATTCGGAAGGCCGGAGAGATATGCACGTAGAGGTCAGAAACAGGGATTCTTGGACCAGAAAACTTGGAAAAGGAAATTAGGTGTCCAAGCTGCTATATACATCGAATTGCACGAGGTTGCTCCTGCTTTGCAGATATTAACCTTTTGACTCGTGCCCGCAATTCTTCTGAGTAATCCCGCGTTGTGTGATCGCATGTAAATTGGTTTCTGTTGCAAAGGGCGGAATTCCGAGGCAGACATCAAGTTTCGACGCGCTCCCTGTCAAGACTTTTTGGCGACGTACTATATCAGGTGATATCCATGCCTATCACCTTTATCGATATGACCTCAAGTCTTCAAAACGGTTTTCTAAGGCGAAGCCACTGACCGGGATGCTAAGATCTGATGACGTATTGAGAAGATATATTACGTATGTCGCGAGTGTACAACACACGCCAGCGGTGCAGTTTCTTCTTTGCTTGTCTCTGGTTTGTCCAGTATGGAATGACTTACGAATTTAACACTATAAAAAATGTCTATCATTACTCGGTAGCTGTATATTACTATAGAACAGTGGAGTTAGACGTATCAAGCTCGTCTGTTTTGTTAAGCAAAAATAGCAATGAGGTGGCCCAAACTTCCCAATACTCCTTAAGCTATTAAAGTAGGCGCCAAAAGTCAATGGTTGCTTGTCATATGACTTTAAGGGACTTGAAAGAAGGACAACCCAAGCTCCGAGACTTCATTGTCGCACATCTCTATTGATTCAACGCCGAGTTTCAGTAGGCAAATGCTTCTTTTCTCACTCTCATAGCTGTGGGTCATGTTACCTCGCTTCTACAAACCCACACTCCGAGATCGAGATCGTACCTGGCTTCCCCAGCGACCTACGCCTTTCCTAAATCAACGATTTTCGACTCTTCAGTGAGTCTTGGAACAAAAAATGCAAAATAGCACACCACATTTCCGTCTCGTTAAAAGTCAATAAGCACCAACACGCGCGATTTACAGTGACGAATCCAAGTAGATTCGAGAGAAGCAAAGCGAAACTTACGATTTTAATCACTATTCGCGCTTGAAGTGGTTGCACTCATCCACCTCAAGTATACATAGCCTAGCCGCAAGATTGATAGACCAGGGGCTAATAAAGAGATATTTTTATAGTTCATGTTCTCGATGATTATCAATCCTCTCACACAGGAATGGCCGCCACGCTAGGAGCCGCTTTTTCGATGATTGCCCATCTTTGGATTCCCATGTTGGCAAAAATCGATTTCCATTTCCAAGCTCGAGGCTCCATCAGCCCATTTCGCTTATTGCTCTTCGCGTCAATTGTCAATTCAACCTCATCAGCTCGTCGCACTGCGCGCGACCTAAGATGTTGAGCCTATGCAATGTGCGGGAGAAATCCTCCGTGCCAATCATGTGTACCAACAGTCTGGATCCTTACCGGGCCTCACTTAAATTACCATGACCCTTCACCCTATCATCAGCTATCATAACCTTGCTGCCCAGCTCAGTAACTCCACTTCGAGATGCCCCTTGACGATAGTTATAATTGTGGAGGAGCCGCCACGCAATCAACCCGGCCGTGAATATTCAAGCTTTGACAGAACGAGTAGTCTTGGCTTCTCAATTGACGAGTCAACTTCCGTATTTGTCTTTTGCGAAGTTCAGAAATGGCCAAGTTCACCATGGGGCTATGAACTTTTCGAAAGGTATCACGAGGTTTGTTATCGTTTGTAGCCAATAAGCTCACTCATCTCTAAGCTGCTAGGTCTATAACGATCTGCTCCCCTAGCTTCGGATCCCGCCTGTCAGGGTTTACCCTGACTCTAATCTAAAGAAATCTATCGGAACATCTACTACCCGGCAAATTGGCATGGTCTCTCACCCAATAGTTGTGTCTCCCCGTGCCAGAGCAGAAACATGTTTTCGGCTCGTCAGATATACCGCATCCGACGGCTCCTACAGTATACTAAGTACAGAAATAGTCGTTGCCACCAATATCGCTGTCAAAATACCACATTCAACACATTCGATGAACGAGTTGAACCTCTCGTGCCGTCTCGCTTGGAGTTGCCAAGAAAATGTTGCGTTTGCAGTTGCCGATCAATGGGTTCTCAAACCTGCTTTCTGCACGTCAACAGGCCAGCCTTATCATTCCTACTCACAAAACCGGTTTCTAAATGACAAAAAGCTCCCCTGCAGGACCACACAGAGAGCTCCAAAAATGGCTGAAACACCTGTGCGGAAGTACCCGCCATTCACTACCATTTAACCATTTGGGCCTCAGCTTGTAGAATAAGCATCTCTGATTGGTAATTGCTTACCACGATGAGTTGTCACAATGGGGCAAACGGCTGCGCCAACTCCGCATTTGGATATGATGGGACTGACTATACTCATAATTGAGTGTGGCAAAATGTTTAAAAAAAGAACTGTCATGAGAGCTGCATAACCTTTTTGCCTCTTGCCCAAGGCTATAGTGCTTTTGACAATTGTTGATCTTCAATGGACTATTCTTGGTATGCAAGGGCTTTGGAAGGCGGTGCACTTGGGGCCAGCACATTCTGTGGCAAATTTTACTACCTCGTGTTACTGACAATCTTGAAGAACGGTGAATTGAGGTAGCCTATCGCAAGCCAGGTCCCAAATGAGGTGATTAGAGAACACAGCGGACAATGTGTAGATTCCCTCAATGACTGACTAGGTCGAGCGATGACCATTCTCACTTGGCATACGGGATGATTAGAATATCGCTATAGATATACCAACTCTAAATGTGCAACGGTGTAGATAGGATTTGCTCCGACGGAAAGGGAGAGAGACGATACCTAGTGCCCCTATCCGTTTTACGTGGGCGAGTTCTGCCATCATTATCAAGGAGCCATAATACTCTCTAGTTGTACAGGATGGACGGCAAACAGGATCTTGAATTTGGTGCTCTTTCTATCATCACTAGTATAACGCAGTAGCTCTCTCATCAACCATCTAAATCTGCATATCTACATGCTGAAGTCCGTAACAACGGCTCTTTAAACAGACCGTCTTAACAAGATCTTTTAAAGCTTACCCTGGTCAATATCATAGATCTCCTCGTTGATCTTGCAGGTAGCATTTCAGCCGCATGAACAAGCTTCAGTTGACCCGACATCGAGGTAAGTAGGCTCTCGTCTTCGGTATGACTTCATACTCGATATATAAAGCGTGGCATTCCAATTAGTAGAGACAGCCGAGGCTTTCTCTCCCGTTCTTATCAACATAGAGATGTGGTTGAGAGCTCTTTCTGTCTCATAATAAAGGACAAACAGTTTTGAGGCATGTGTAGATATCTCTTGTTGAGCGTACAATCATTCGGTTGATCGTCAAATATGCCACGATAAGCGGCGTATACATTTCTCCTCGTGTCACATTGACGATCATTGTTCTCCGATTGTCTACAACTGTGAATTCATCCTTAACATACCCTACCCTACCTACCTCTCTATCCCCTTTTTATAAATATCCCTCTTCCCTCTACGCCGACAGTTGTTCACAACATACAGGTCTACGAAGTTTTTCCTTCGATACCCTCCTGACGAGGAAGCATGGATTGCGAGTTGTTGCAGATGCGTAGGTAGGTACGGAAGAAAGGGAGACAAATAGATATCGGTGTTGCAGACGTGGTGATCTATTGTACAGTGTGTGGCCCTTGGTCAGGGTCCTGTATAATAGGGATTCGCTCTTTCCTTACCGTCTTCTTTACATCTCTCGTAGGTAAAAGCAGACCTCGCGGTTCTCGTCGATAGAGTTATTACCGATTTCCTTTGCTTCTGTTTCCAATACTCCCATGTCTCTTTTACATCCTCCCCTCGTCTCCCCAGAAATGGGACGACGGCAGATTCCCACGAGGCAAAGCTCTAGTAACGAGAAGGCGCAGAGTCTTCAACCAGTGTTTCAAGAGAAGTATCTCTGTATAAACCACAAGTAGCAGGCAGGTAAGCAGGTGGTCAGGGGGATCTGGATGCTTCTAAGAGTTAGTTAGGTAAGTTCACGCAAAGAGCAAGGCAGAGCCGAGCTAGTCAATGGGGCTCCCAGAAGCAGACCAAATAAAATAAAAGAGGCAATATGACAGAGGCAGGCCACTGTGATTCATACGAGGCAGGCATGCTTAATGAGGCTACTGTACTTGCCGTGACAGTTGAGCGAGGCGATCAGGCTATAGTGAAGCCCAAGCCGACAATATTTGTTCATATTGATTAAGCATAGACATCTGAATACCGGTACCAAATAGGGTCATATTCATATCGAGACTATAGGATATGATGGCTTCAATGTACCTGTGTATAGTCCCTCACTACACCTTTACATAGAGACCGAAGCCTCCCTTATTTTGCCATTAAGTCTATCTTCGACTACCGCAAGGTAGGCAATTGATACTGAGTTTCTGGACCATACCTTGCAACCTTTCCCTACAAGAGGCCAAATAATAGGACTTCAGACCCATCTCAATTCCATGAGACGTTGCATAATAGTCTTGAAAGGAGACGAAAGATCTCTAAACAGTAACTGATCCATTTTCAGAGGGGTCACGTTACTCCTATGAACTGCTCAATCCCTTTCTGACACTGCGGGTGTGGCCAGTTCCTGACCTAGAGAAGTCGATAACAGTATCTAGGTTCAATGAAAATCATATTAGTTGTCCGTGAAGCATATGTTGAAAGCATTTAAAGCTTATTCTAGAAGTATTTAGCTAAAATCTCGAAAGTATTCAAAGTGCAATTCGAAAGTATACAAGATTACAGACCGGTGCTATACAACCTGATATATTCTGAGGTTATTTAAATATTTAATGGTTGAGAGGCCTAGGCGTTCTGTAGAGTTTTACATCTCAAGTTCCAAGCTCCTCGCTGCATTCATATTCTCACACATATTCGATCCCACCAAAGATGATCTTTACGTGTCTCGTTCTCCTGACCCTTTCTTCCATCGGTATGAACACCATCGACTCGAAAAGCCACTTTCGTCACGACTTTGTCACAGTGATAACCGCATGACTACTATCGTCTTGTGCTACGTGTCAGAATCGATCAGAGCCGCTGGGCTTTCCTCAAAGTCATCGGTTTCTTACTCGGCTTTACTAATGATGTGGTAATTCAAGAGAAAAAGTTCTGAGGTTCTCTTATGACGTTGAAGGCAAATCAAAGCCATCGGTATCGGGCTCAGACTCCGAGTTGGAACTCTCCACGAAACTACAACCGAACATTGTCCAAGTCTCTGCCACATAGGGGCCCCCGGAGGAGGAGCGTTGGCAGCGTGCCTAATCTCCCCCTCTCCGGACTTCCCAAAAGCACTTAGACCCATTTGACTGGAGAGTCACCGGCTATGGGGCGGGCTTTAGAGGCTCAGCGGTAGCAGGCTTGGTTGGCATGAAGCTGACGCAGGCCCTGCTGGCTGGGGCAACGATCGTGGTAGTCGTGAGGGTAGAGATGGAGGTGGTCAAAGTTGTGGTCGTTGTTGCAATTGTAGTGATTGTAGTAATGATCATACTAGTCGAATAAGTTACAGCCGGATTATCAGTGGCTAAAGTGCGGCCGACAGGGAGAGGACAATGGGGATTGCAGAGGCAGTGCCAGCGCAAAGAGGGAAAATGTGAATATGAAATTAATTTTCTATTTTATAAAGGTTAGTAAAGCAAAAATTGACAAAATATCAGCACAAGCCTTTGCCTTGCGTGCTCTTTCTCTTATATGCGCCGCGCAGAGGATCCAAAACTTGTATTCACGTGGTGTAGAGTCCGGAGGATCTCCGCAAGTAAGAAAAAGAGAAGACCGTCGATACATAGGTTTATATGATGAGGGAATGCTCGAATGTTTAGCTTCTCACCATCTCTAGAATAGGTACTTTCTACGGGCAAGATTCTGGTAGCAGGAAAGGTGGTAACCAGTGCAGACGGTAACTACCACACGTGCCCCTCCCAACTTCAATATCATTACTATCGTCAAGACTACCCACTAATGGAGTCCTTTGCTACTTCCACTACTATCGATTACAACAAATATATTTCACTCATAGGACTTGGCTTAAATTTTGACTATTTGTCTAATCCATAGACATACAGGCATCTGCGACCTTGGACAGTTGTGAACACTTAGAAGTTATTAGATCTAGATGGCGTCGTTCTGTGATATGTAATATTTTGAAAATAGCTCGACTTAAACATACTAGGCAACTAGAGCCTAGAAACTTGCAATGATATGGGAATGATATAGAAAGGGTGTACATTGAAGCTAGCAGCACGAAGTGAAAAATGGTAGCACATTTGATTGTTACCAGGCCTCTTTGAACTTCGACCTGCCATAGCAATAACCCCTCACTTCCGCCGTAGTGGATGACCTCCGTGGTCTCCGGATCCGTGCGACCTCCGATGACCTCCGTAGCCGGCCCGTGACCCCGGATGACCTCTGCGATAGCCCTAGTGGAGGAATAAATGACGTTCTTGAACATCATTCACACCTCGATCAGCAATATGATACTTGTATATTGGTGACTAGAGGGCAGTATTCAGATCGTATTAGCAGTCAAGATCAATAGGTAAGACAAAACAAACAATGTTAAATGCCTAGTAATCTACTGGTACCACCCGAGTTCCTGATATTACTGCAGTTTCAACGTCACAGCGTCTAGCGACGAGGAAAAGATGTGTAGGGCCTCACTAGATCGATGGTCGATTGCTAAAATCATGATCCACTAATGTCTAAAATTTAGAAATAGACTGGAATTCTAATGTTTTACATTTTATCTCGTGAGAACAGAAGTCGGCGCATTTGGAGAGCAATTCCTTCCGGCCGGCGGCCAGTGTACCTCTCCTGGCATGAAAATATGTAGATATATATGCGCAAATCGAGGGACATCCTGATAGCGGTGGCCAAGTGGCTGGACGTCAATGATATTCCCGAAAGTACTTTCGGGTTTTCGCGACCACTATCGGATTTAGTATGTCCACCTAAAAAATCCGACACCTTTTGTCGCGTCAAGTGGGGTTCTGAGTGCCGACCGGCTATTAGAGCTAAATCCGTATCGCAGACCCCTATACCCCTCCGCGGGTTGTGAAGATCGATAATGACGTTTAAGATAGCAAAGGTATATAAAAAGAGCTAGTTTGCAGCCCTTTGATGGAGGAATTAATTCAAAGCACTCTGATATCTAGCAAGAAAAACGAGAATCTTCTCTAATCTAAACCTTCAACACCTCTTAAAGCTAGAGTCTTTATCTTTGAAACACCGAACAGCTTCCCCGCTCCTCAAATACCAAGTTAGAAATGCCTGAGATTGCTGGTAAAGAAGTTGGGCCTATTGGCTATGGCCTGATGGGCCTCACATGGAGACCGAAGCCGTGTCCTCAGGAACAGGCTTTTGAGACTATGCGCACCGCACTTAAGCAAGGAAGTAAGTCGAAACCCCGAATCACCATTTCCTCGTTTCACATCAGATAGGGGTAGTATTGATGCTCAAGTTACTAGTGAACAATTGGAACGGCGGCGAGTTCTACGGACCTCCCGAGTATAACAGTCTGGTCCTTTTGGAGAGATACCTCGAAAAGTATCCCGAGGATGCAGACAAGTTCGTTCTGTCGATCAAGGGTGGCATGAACCCGAAAACGCATGCGCCTGATGGAACGCCTGAAGGCACACGACGAACCATTGATGACTCCATTGCGCAGCTCAAAGGTCGCAAGAAGATCGATTTATTTGAGTTTGCTCGTCGAGACCAGAACATCCCCATGGAGACTACTTTCGATATAGTGAATAAGGAATACGTCCAGACTGGCAAGATCGGTGGCATCTCACTATCAGAGGTCAGAGTCGAGACTATCCATGAAGCCGTCAAGCATACAAAGGTGCTTGCTGTAGAAGTTGAGCTATCACTGTACGTTCTCGCGACAATCTTCCCGATATCCCGAGCTCCAGTATGTGCTTTATGTGTACTAACGAGTCATGACAGCTTTTCTACCGATGTACTTGAGAACGGTGTCGCGGCCGCCTGCGCGCAATACGGAATCCCGCTTATTGCTTACTCGCCCATGGGCCGGGGTATGCTAACGGGTCAACTGCGCACGATAGACGACGTGCCTGTGCATCTGCGCCATTGGCCACGTTTCCAGGCCGAGAGTTTCGATGTCAATTTGCAGCTTGTCCACAAAGTCGAAGAGCTCGCCAAGGCAAAAGGCTGCACACTCTCTCAGCTTGCCATCAACTGGGTCCGAGCGCTTTCGAAGCGCCCTGGGATGCCGACTATCATCCCAATCCCGGGTGCCACAACATCGGAACGCGTGGTAGAGAATTCGAAGCTTGTGGACATCAGTGATGAGGAAATGGCTCAAATCGACGATATCCTGTCGAAATTCACGACCGTGGGTGAGCGTTACCCAGAAGGTATCCCCGTGAACACGTGAGGGGTGGGATCAACTGGATTCTGTATATAGTCTTAGTGGCTCTAACCATGTTCATGTACCGAGATGATGCTAGAGATCACCGTCTAAGAGGTGATAAGGAAGACTCAGCTCACGCAAAGGACTGGGAGGAGAATATAATATCTACTTGAATCATCTTGCAACCTTTTCTTCTTGTCATTGACAAGTTTCCCTTGGTTATTTCCCCTGTAGGTGATCGTTATTTGCCACGTGATAACTGCAGGAAGACCAGATCTAGATATGGCCATCATCGACTCCTGCTGCCGGGATTAATATTCCATGCTAGTGATCGATACATGAGGATGCCTATCCTTTTCAGAGGACTAACCTGATCAAAAATGAACAGGTTTCGAATGCTTCGTGTACTGCAGCAGGGTTTCCAGTTGAAGTTCAGCGATTTACACAGAGACTGGTATCATAACCCGAGCCATCCACCTCCTCTAAAGTTAGGAGTCCTGACTCCCCACAGGTATTCCAGATCACTGCACCCCGGATTTCTCCACAGATATGCGTTCTTGTTGCACTAGATCCTATAGCTACCCCAAGCTGTTTGACCGCACTGGCCACCAACCCCATTGGGGGACAGTCACACGTCGGTAGCTTACCCGAGCTTTGCTTTCAGTGTTATAGAGGAGATTATAATCGAAGTTCTATAGTGTTCAAGAGTGGTGAACTAGTGTCCTTCAAAGCGCCATGAGAAACTTCTTTCCTCGTGCTTGAGCCCTCATAATTGGTCCTCTGAATATCCACTTTATTGAGCAACATCAGGCACAATGGCGGCTGATGAGAAGGGAGATATCGAGCATATTTCCTCACCTCCAGCAGAGGAGAACAATATGCTTGACAGAGCACTATCCGCGACTACCGAAGAGGATCATGTTGCTGCTGACGCTACTGATTACTTCCACCTCCCCAACTTCATTATAAACCTGCAGGGCCATATACTGACACCGGCATCAACATTGTTTTAGTTGGCACCGTTTCCAAGCCGCCGCCGTTGAGATCAAATCACATGCGGCATGAATGTCAGCAATCAGTTTGTGGCGTTTACAAGTAGTTGGTGAGGCTGCTAATGTTAAGACAGGTAAGTTTGACTGGATGATTGGCGGTGAACCTTACTTGTCTCGACTGTCACATGGCCACAACCCGTATTCACTTGGGCCGTACTTTATTGTGAAGCATGTGTCATTTTCTAGATACTCGAATTCTTGAGGCGATAGGCAAACCTCCGCAGTAGCAGGATAGATGTTGCTGTAGTACAACTCGCTTAAGCACCTATCAAAGTACTAGGGCGACCGCAGTGCGTCATATTCCATACGACTTTGGTGGTACGGCGCCGACCGGCAACACAAACAACTCTCGAGATAAGGTCGGGCCTTCATGAAGAAGGGAAGAACGGGCAGAAGCCCTCCTGGCACTCGTCCTGCAACCCTTTAATTCTTGCGACGACCGGAAAATTGGCATATTTTTATTACAATGAACGACGGCCTTCTACTGCAGCGGTATAAAACATCGAAGGTTAATTGTATCAACAAAAACAAAACCGTGAGAACCAAAAGCGATGTCCGTAATATTATTCCGTGATACGGTGTGCGGACATCCCACTACCAACCGACAGATTTTCCTCCCGCAAGGCATTTGCTTTAACGTCGTGCCTGGCAGCACTTCCTTCGTCGTGACGACATTGCCATACTGCTCCGACGGAGGAGATTCAGAACTCTTGGCTTTTCCAGAAGTTGGATGTCCACTTCGAGACGAGGGTATTGAAATGTCCGGGGGACTAGCTGTTACCGAATCCGGGTGCCATACACTTCAAGGTCGCGACATTCGGAGTTTGCAGGTGATCTGTCTCTCATATCCCAAGGGCGAACCGACTGTGGCACCTACCATCGGCGGGAGTGTTAGCAGAAGAAAGCCATATCTGAGCTTCCTGTCATTACTCTGGGTATCAATTATTCTATGGAATATGACCTTCATTGCATGACCTACAATATGGGGACTGAATTGATCAAGGCATTCTGAACATGGAAAGCTTCGTCCTTGGTCAACAAACAACTACTCCATCAGCGGGGATGGATGACCTTATCCAACATAATCAAATCGGAAATCAACGATTGGTGCTGGATTTCAACGAGGGCGCCTTCTCATCTGATCCGCCACGGAATAATCCGGCGATGCACGTCATGCAGAAAGAGACTTGCCGTGAGCTCTCAATCTCCAAGACCTGTTACATGGGAAAAACAAATTGGTATTTCAGCACACCCTGACGATGACAAAAGGATTCGGACCTCAAGGGCAAGCGGACTACCACTTTCTGAGTTTTCGCCACGTTGATTTGGAAATCTGATTGGTAACGATGGCTCGCCGGGCGTTGACACCAGGCCATTGCACAAATTTGATCACTAGCGGCTAGATAGGCTGAAGCTGATCCTCTTTAAGACACGATTCAGAATTTTTGCTTGTTGAAGATTTATCGCCGAATAATTTACGCTTTTCGGAGCTGTTGCTCCTTTGTTCTTGTTCAGGGGTAATGTCTTTCTCTTTGTATCTCTCTCAGCCGCAGCCTATTGCAAGCAAGCTTGACGTCCGCGTACTACCTACAAGAACTTTCTTCTATGAATAGAAAAGCAATTTAAATGATGAAGCTGTCGTAGCTAGTAGCATATATAAGCTGAGCTGAGGATGATAACGATAAGTCGTATGTCAATAACAGAAAAATACACCTCGTGGAATCCGCCATGATGCCCGGGCGGCTGCCATGCTTCATCGAGTAACTGAAGCTTAAGATGTGCGACACGTCCGAAAGTGTATGAGCTTCGTTGATCATATATTCTCAAGTATCAATGAACTCAACGTATGCCTTTTCTTCTGCGCGATCGAATATGTAAGTCTGTCCCAAGACCAAACACTGCTGATCTCAACGACATCCACTGTCAAGCTGTGAACAAGCTCGATACCTGTGTATAAACTAGTGGAAGTCTAAGAAGCCGAGCTGGCAAAATAGTGTCAATGTAAATGACGCCAATGGCTTAGGTTGGCTGACCTAAGAGACGTGCAATCTGTTGAAGCTGGAAGTGACCCTCACTCGATGAAAGAGAGGACTTTCAAGCCTGAAATGGGCTGAGAATTAGCAACAGCGCCCCCTCGACATGCTCCAGAAAGATCCCTCCAAGAAAGGGGTAGAGAGAAAGCGGTATTCGAAGAAGCTAAGACAAGATGACCAGACTGAATAAGTATATGAAGGATGGCGATCCCCCAGCCCCTCCTCCTTCATCATCAGCATCACAAAGCAGCTGCGGCAGAAAACGCATCTGAAGTTTGATAATAACTCACTCTCTACGACAAAGTCATTCATTGAACGAAAAAAACCCTCCAAAATGCAATCATCTCTGATCACCCTCTTCGGCCTCATCGCTACCACTGTGATGGCTGTGCCCAGTTACCACGTCAGCACTCCTTACAAGTATGTATATCCTTCCCTGGAATATAGATCCCTCTGTTCTGTCGCCTCTCCTTCAGATACAGTAACACGGCTCTCTACGCTCCTAAAGAGGCAATTCGGAGAAAATACCATCATCTCAATCTTGGGCAAAGAACACCATACTGACTTGACTCGTTCTACTCCTCACTGAACAGGGCATGCAAGGGCGCCACATACTCTCAAGCCCAGTGCTGCTCGGTCGACATCCTCGGCGTCTCAGACTTGGACTGCGCTTCTCGTGAGTCACAAACCCATTCCCATATCCTCCGAACCCCGACTAATTGTTGCCGCGCGCTTCGCCTCCATTGCAGCCACACGAGTCCCTACCAGCGCCCATAATTTCGAGGCCATCTGCGCTGCTGGTGGTCAGCGTGCTCGCTGCTGCGTTGTCCCTGTTGTAAGTCATCGTCTACTTTATTTTCACCCTTAATTGTCCGTTTATGATGGCATCTTTGACCCCTATTTATCTACATAGGCTGATCAGGCTATTCTGTGCGACACTCCCGTTGGACTATAGATTGACTGGGTTTCGTCTCGTCCGATCCAATAAGGGGAGTTGATGGTCCTCATATCATGGCCTGCATCTAGCTCTGATTGCAGTCCCGCGGAGAAAGGAGCGCGTGTATGGGAGAAATGGAAACGGAGGTGATTGGTGATCTTAAAACTCATAAAAATTGCAGGTCTAGCTACTTAATGGAACCAACTTTTAGACCGCTATCTTACTTCTCCCACTTGAAATGAACAATTACAAATATCCGGCTAATTGGTAGCTTATCAGTTGACGCACGCAGACAGTGTATACAAGTTGCGAACTTAAAGGCAGGCTTAAACTCCTGTTTGATTACTTATGACAAGTCACAAGTTCTTTCAACAAGAGTACAAAGAAAAGAGGAAGGGCACATATCATGATACACCCACATAAAAGGAGCGAATAGTATCAGCGCATAACACAGCATGTCCACGGATCTCAGAAGGGTAAGAGTCAAGAAAGGTAAATACAGCCACTGAGTAACACATTCATGTCAGGACCATTTTCTTTCTATAATTGTGTGGTCAATGCTGCTGGCTTAGAATGCGGCTGTTTGCACCCTGCGCAATGTTCTTAATGTTGAACAAACAGCAAGGTTGCCAATAGTCAACACACCGCCTGCTTAGAGCAGTGGTAGCTCGTTACCCTCCGGTTGACATACTGGTGTTTAGGTAAAAGTCACGGGTTCGAATCCCGTAGTGGGTTTATTTTTCTTTTTAATGTTTTCCTGTCAGTTTTTAACCGCTTGGTTTCTTCCTAATCACGGATATATAACTAAGATAACTATCATTCTTATTTGTATATATATCTGCTATCCTCTAATGTATGACTATTTTATTCACTCTCGCTAGGTTGGTGATTATATGGTTTCACCTTATCATGTCATGTCGTAGGCTCAATCACTCTCTAGACCAAGTACTTCACTGGGGATCCTTTAATTTAGATCAATAATTCTTGCTTTTCTTCATCTTTCCAAGTATGAACTTGCGATAATGAGCTACGTATGAAGTTCTGCAGTTTTGATCATTGGCTATCACTAAGAGTGATGATAGAAATTATGCCCGTGAAGGAATTATTCGACCTTAAGAGGCCTTGGCCGTGCTAGCAGGGAAGCGCTTTGGGGTACGGTAGAACTTCTCTCTATCTACTAAGCCGCCAGGTTTCCAGTAGTCGTATTCAATCCATGCGTTTTCCTAAGACACATTGTCAGTCACGTTGTTACATCTTGCAAAGGTCTGCTAGAGATCTGTCGTGTAACGTTTGGTGATGATGTGAGAAAACGTCATAGCTCACCTCCATCTGCTCCTCAGTGGCCTCCAAATACGCACCGAGTTCAGGATGCAACGGCACTACCCCGCACTCTTCAACGTATTTATCCCAGTGGGTGAGCAACTCTTCAAGTTTCTTTGGCTCTGCTTCTGCAAGATCATCAATCTCACCAGCATCTTTGCTAAGGTCATACAGCTGCCAAGCATGCGGTCCCTTTGGTGCCGGAATGAAGACAGCCTTCCAGTTAGCGACACGGATCGCGGCCCTCCCGCAAAGTTCCCAGCCGTAAACGAAGTCGGGACCGTGTACTGAAGAGGAAGAGCCGTCAAGCCAGCCCACCATGCTCTTGCCGCGCATGCCTGTGATCTCACGACCCTGGTACGTGGGTGCCGGGTGCTTTACGCCGGCCATTTCCAGGAGAGTCGGAGCGATATCCATGACGGTCGCAAACTCGTGTTTCACAGAACCTTCCCCGCCGGTACCGACAACACCGGGCCCCTTGGCAATGCAAGGGACACGGACGCCGCCCTCGGTCGTATATAACTTGTACAACCGCGATGGAGCAGTTGCAGCCTGTGCCCAGCGTGGACCGTACCAGACAAAGGAGTCACCCGCACCGATGTTCTCTAGTGAGTTATTGTAGTACTTGCGGATATGATGCAACAGTGGCCCTTTAACGAGGGGATACGCCTCATACGCGGCCCCCTCGGCGCCGTTGTCGGACATGAACATGACGAATGTGTTATCGAGCTCCCCAATCGACTCTATGTAATCCATGACGCGACCGACGTTAGCATCAATGCACTCAATCATTCCAGCATAAGCTTCCATGGCTCGGCATGACATCTTTTGCTCGAATTCGGTGAATTGATCCCAGCCCTCGACACGCGCATCATCCACGACGGGGTGCGGCTTGGTGTCCTTGTCAATCAGTCCTAGTTCGACGAGGCGTGCTAACCGCTTCTGCCTCAATACTTCTGGGCCCTCATCATACACTCCACGGTAGTTGTCTATGTGTTCTTTGGGAGCTTGCAAGGGCCAATGCGGGGCAGAGAAGGGCAAATAGGCGAAGAAAGGACGATCCTGGTTTGAACCTTCCTTTTTCTTGTCCTCATTCCATTCCTTGAGGTACTCAACTACCTTGCCGCCATAGGCATTCGATGAATAGAAGTCCTTGGGTAAGTCTTCGAGATCGACGAATTTACCGTTTTCGTTATGGAGACAGATCAAACTTGTGTCGAGGAACTGCGGAGTTCCGTTTTTGATCCTGTGGCGCTTGGGTGGTTAGCTAGGCTATGTCCGGAGAAGTTGCTGTATTTCTAGTATAGGGGGCGTCTTCAACTTACTCGCCCTCGGGTCGATAATTGAAATGGTTTGAGCTTCCCGGAAGCATAGCGAAGGCGCGTTCGAACCCCCGAGCATGTGCCGATCGTTCTGGCTTCAAGCCGAGGTGCCACTTGCCGGCCATCAATGTGCGGTAGCCATTATCACGGAGGACCTCAGCGACGGTCACGACACGCTCATTGAGATAGCCCTCATAGCCGGGCATGCCTCTCTGTGGTTTCGAGTCATACGGCTTGCCACTTTCAGTCAAAGGCTCATTTTCAAATCGTGACCAGCCAGTGTAGTTTGTGAACTCGATCAGATTGCCGAGACCGGCAATGTGGTGATCAGTGCCGGTCATAAGCATGGCTCTTGTCGGACTGTTGAAACCTTATGAGTTACATTTCATTCTCACCGTGTATTTTTGATAAAACGTTTGCTTACGAGCATGCAGCAGCAGCGTGGAAACCGGTGCAGCGAACACCTTGACTCGCCAGCTTGTCAATGTTTGGAGTCTTGATTTCCCCGCCAAAGCAGCCCACATCTGAGAAGCCCATGTCATCCGCCACGATGATGAGGAAATTTGGGCGTTTAGCAGTTCCGATAGCCATGATTGCGGATGTGAAGACAAAGTTGGGTTGAGCTCTATGTTTAGCAAAACGAGGGCTAGAGGTTTAGCAGCAGAGGAAGCAAGGAGATAGCTCAAATAGTATCTAAGGTGAATTTCAGTCCCAAAAGAAAGTGAGATGATTCGAGGGGGTTTCCAAAGAGGTCATGGGGAAGCGAAAACCCTGCGAGTCTCGCTGATTATTAACTGTCTGGGCAATTGCATGTAGTGGAACTTGAAGGCCCAATGATGAAAGACAACTCTGCCAAATAGGTAATGTCTTTATGCCCTTGTACTCCGAAATACAACTCCAAACATCTGGTACTACTCCATACATACAGCACTCATACAGAAAAGCAACAATGCCCATTCTGCTCACGCGATCAATAGCGAGCCAAACCCCGCCTATTCCACCATCCGATTGTGACGCGTTAAAAGTGGACTAGATGGGGGCGCCATCATAGCGAATCTTAGGTCGGCAGACCAAGGTCCACCCCCGCAAAGTAAGGGGCTAAATGAGCAATAAGACAGCCCACCCATGTCATCTAGTCTCGGCGTCTCTCGAATAGGAGATCAGATAAATCCGGTCGTCTGGGAACATTGCAATCTGATGTGCCTATTGCGTGATAGCCCCGTGGCCATTAGTCACACCCAATAGCATTTGTTGCTTGTTGTGCCGCATCAAGCCCTGCTCAGGTCTTATGGCTGCAGTCTCAATAAGTATCGGCCAATTCCATCAACACATCCTTCACACGCCATGGAGCACTCAGCTTCTCGCGACACCGCGGACCTGGTTGTTGAGCCAGCCATGACTACCACCAACAGCAGAGCGACCGCCAAGGTCGAATCCGCACGCTATGTCTTTCGTAAGATGACTTTGCGATTATTCCTCGTCTGGATGGCCACAGCGATGATCAATATCATCTTCGGCTACGAGACGACTAGTTTTGGTGGCGTCCAGAGCATTCCAGGTTTTGTCCGCCAGTTCGGCACTGAAGTCTCTCCTGGTAAATGGGAGCTTTCGGCCGCGAGGGCGTCATATACAAGCTCTACAGCCTTCGCGGGCAAGCTGATCGGATCCCTGGTACGCTGTGTTATTTCCAACAGATTTTATTCGCAAATTTCTTACCGGCTTGGTTTTAATAGGTGGCACCGTTTTTCGTCGAGCGTTGGGGCCATCGAATCGCCATTTGGGTTGTTGTTGCTACCGTCTGGATAGGCGTCATCCTCGAGGCAACGTCTAACAACATCGGCCAGTTCATTGTCGGCCGTATCGTCATTTACTTCAGGTAATGAGATACCCGGATTTTGGAAGTTGCCGACTCAGGTGACGAGTTAACTGACATGGACTTTTCGCAACAGCGTGGGTATAGCGGAAGTAACTTCGACGTAAGTCTTAGTACCCTGAATTGGCAGCAGCGATAATGACGTGTTTTCTGCTTCCAGGGGCTACCAGTCCGAGATTGTGCCTGCCGCCATGCGGGGTACTGTAGTTGGGTCTATTCAGCTTTTCAACCTTTTCGGCCAGATCTTCGCGGCCGGCGTCAACCGAGCATTTTCAACGTCCACGGCCAGTAGTGGGTAAGCAGTGTCTGTGATATTGGAGTGTGCAGCATTTGCTTTTGTGACACTAACATTTTTTGGCCGCTGTTCTATACAGGTGGATTGTGCCCGTGTCTATTCAAGCGGCGATACCTGTGTTTATCTTCATCTTCACCTTCTTCATACGTAGGTTGCTTGATTGTACTCCATCGATCAAAGCCGAAGTACATTGATACTAATGTCCTACGGATAGCGGACTCGCCCCGTTGGCTGCTGAGCAAAGGCCGCAAAGAGGATGCCATCAAAGTTCTCGATCTGATTCGCCCAGACGAAGATGTTCAAGCTGGTCTCAGTCGCCTTGAGATCAATGCCATCCAGGAAGCAATCGAAAACGAGCTTGAGAAGGCCCCATGGATTAACATGGTTGTGAGTATCCAAACACACCGTACTCTCTCATTTGCAGTGGCTAACGCTTAGCTCTTTCGATGATGCCTGACAGAAAGGAGTCAATCTTCGCCGGTCTCTGATCGGCTGTGGTCTTTTGGGTCTTCAGCAATTGCTTGGACAGGGTTTCGTTTCGGGATGTAAGTATCCAATCATCACTCATCTCTGGAATTCAAGCCCTCTGAAACGATGGACTTGCTTGTTCAATAACTTTAGATTCTCCGAGATTCTATGCAACGGTTGGTCTCTCGAAGTACGCGTTCGATTATAATATCGGATCGGCCACAATTGGCTGGGGCGGTGCTTTATTTGGCATGCTTCTAAGCGATTTTGTCGGGCGTCGTGATGTTTTGATCGTCGGTGGCCTGTTCTGTACCACGTTTCTCTTTCTCGTTGCTGGAGTTGGCATTGGCGATCACCCAACAGGAGGAGATGCGAAGGCGCTTGTCGCTGGAGTTCTGCTCTATAACTTCTTTTATTCGGGGTGAGTCATCATCTCTCTGTGCTTAAGATCGTATAAGTAGTCTGTTATGGTACTAATTGCCTCCATTTCAGAACTTGGGGACCACTTCTCTTCACTGTAAGTCTCTCCGAGCCAATGAAGATCGGGTTGCCTGTACTAATAGAACATCATCAAGATCGCGTCGGAAGTTGGGGCACCATCTTTGCGAGAAAAGACACTGTCTCTGGGAATTGCGTTGAAGTAAGCAGACACTCTCCCGCCTTGTTATCTTACGGTTACTCGTGTTCCTTAAAGCTACTGTCGGGGTTGTTCAGGCATACTAAATTGTATCCCCAGCGTCATTACGGCTTTCGTGGTCAGCTTTGCTGTCCCTTACATCCTGAATGATATTGGAGCAAACATCGGCTGGGTTTTCGGCGGTATTGCTCTATTTTCTACGATCCTTGTCTTTTTCGTCTTACCTGAGACCAAGGTAAGCACCCATCTCGACAGATGCTGCAGTTGATAATACTGACGTATCGGAACAGGACCGATCTCTTGAGGTTTGTAGTTTGTCTATACCAACCACGCTGCTTGACAGGTGACTAACACGCTTGATGTCATATAATAGGAGTTGGATGAGCTGTTCAAGGTAAGTCATCTCAAAGAGTTCAAGACCTACGGCGCTTTTCATGCTGATAAATACGTTAGGCTCGCATACCCGCTAGGAAGTTTAAAACTACCAAGATCGAGGGTCCCGGCAGCCGGTATGTCATACTTTCTTGCTCTATTATGAACTATATGGACTGATCCAATTTGCGAAACCAGAGTTACTGCCTTGGAGGGCTCATCATATAATAACAAGCTTGACGATCCTGTGGATGAACCAAACCAAGGGACTGAGGTGGCATAATGATCAAGATGCTTTGAGGTCATTAAAATATAGGATACTAATGTAGTGGTCGATACTGTGTGCATACAAGTGGTAGGACTGGTGAATCCTAGGACCCAATTTAGGAAATGATATCATCATTCCCAGGTCATTCCCAGGTCAATCCTTAACACGGCTATTGGTCGATTTGCTGCATTAAGAATGACCTGTCGACTGGCTACATTACGGGGTGCTATTGTCGATCTCAGGTCCTTTCTCACTGATTGGGCTGTTCCCATGTAAGCTGAGATATTTGAATCGATATACCACTCTGCTTTGCCAGGTTTGCCTCTAAGAACTTTAATATTCGACCATTTTCACAATGATGAATACCTTTTCACCTTTCTGACATGATTCTGTCCTGAACTCAAAATGACTCCGCCATGTTATCACCGAACGTCTTCCCTTTAACCTTCCAGAGCCATGGCCTATCCTTCTCGGACTGGGCATCACTTGTCACGGTTGCTCTCGCGCCCTTGCTTGCCCACATCATCGCAGGTGCGCCCCAACCGTCGTATCTGGTGAAGACAACGCTAAAATGGCAGGACTATATTGTTCACTACAACCCAGTGTCTATGCTCTGGCGCTATTCTGCAATCGGTGATCGTCGCGTACGCGCTCTCAACTGGAACAACCAGGATTTAGCAGCCACCAATGCACTCTTCTGGACTTCCAACGGTTGGGATGGATCAGAGGAGGTGATCGAGCGCTCGTCACTGTACTGTTCGCTTGCCTGAGCATACACGCGCAAGCTTGATCTCAGCAGACACGGCGAAGACGGTAGTGCTTGCTTTGCAAGGCGCACAGGTTGTCTATATTCTCATTGGCACTTTTTTCGGCATCCATGACTTCTCGGCCAATCTTGTTCTAGACACGACAATTACCCCGCTAGCGCTGTTGGGCATCTTTCGTCTCGGCGCTTCTCCATGGCTTACTGACGACTATATGTTCACCTTTCGGCATAGCGCTCTGGATAGACAAAGCCCGAGAGCGAGAAGCAATCTTTCGATAGCTTTTTGGAATTCAGTCCCGGCATTGTGATCGATCCGATCGATTCAGTCTAGTTTCGGTGCGCCAGAGTCGAATGTGTCGCGCTGCCTTCACTGTCTCACTGCTGGGAAATGCGGGCTGTCGTGATTCTGCTTAGTCTCCCAGTGTGTTGGGCCGGATACCCCTGCGAACATGGTTTTAATCACGCGGCATCAACCATCGTCCAGATCGTCTTCTACTGCACCACTGTCACGGCTTCGGTCGTCCTTTGTGCGTACTATTTCGCCAAAGGGCGCACCGCATCCACGATCATCCCATGCATTTCAGCTGCTTGGTATAGAATATACACCGTCGTCCTTATTACGCTAGCGGGACTTCTCTTTGTCATTTCTGCCGTCGAGACTCGGCAGACGCCTTGTGGTAAATATTCAAAGCTTCCAGGCTAGATTGGTGATGTAGCATCATGCAGCTGGGACCAATGGTATATACTCTTGAATTCCTTAGGAGCTCAACTAGATCTGATTGGGATTGCGTTTAGTCAATCTTTAAATGGAAATGCCTCGGAGAGCGCATTGAGCAAATGGGAAGACCGGATTTGGCTGTACAATTTCACTGAGGGCGTGTGCATCTTGCCTCGTCATGTCGCGTCCGCTCAACAGCCAACTATTGTACAAATATCCTCAGTTTTGAAGGAGGAGTCGCTGAAGTCATGGACAGAGGGAAATGCGGGTTATTGAGATATCGCAATCGCATACTATTCTCTCTAAGCAGATCTGAGCCGAGGTTCCAATATCGACACTTCCTCACTGAAGTTAGGGCGTTGCAGAGGTGGAAACGGTGCCGCTTGCTCCGTAGTGGAGGCTTGGTAGGATCGAGCCATAGACATCAGCTTAAGCGAATAGTTGTTGCCCGAAGCGATAGTCAAGTCTATACAACAAAGTATAGAAACAATTTCAATTTTCTTTGAGTATTGAAGATTTCAACTATACTAAAACTATACTAAATTGCGATCTCCGACCCAAGTGAAAAGCATCGCATCAGTGATGCCGTAAATGTCGAGATACTCCCGGTAGAGGAAGATCGTCAATGCCACCAATTAGCGAGTTGCTGTATCTGCACAATGAGTGGATGTACCCCTGACAAGCCCTCGCTTGGCAGGAATCCTGTTTCAAGGGTCTACCCCAAGTAGGAAACACGGCGATCGATGGCAATATGCTTCTTCTAGACTTTTTATTTGCATGCTGCTGATGTTGACGGACTGCGACTTGATTTCTCTTCTTCTGATTTCTCACGTCTTTCGTAAGCTTTGAACCCGCTGGCGGGAAAAAAACACATCTGCTTAGAAAATCTCTGCTGGATTTAATATTCGCCACGATGGTCTCTGTGTCTCGGCGCCTAGCGCGTCGCATTTTGCCTATCGGGGTTTTATGCTTGTTTTGTTATATATTTTTCAAGCTCTATCCGATCGAGCCCAGCCGGACAAGAGCTACATTTATTCCAAGTAGCTTCGACTGGTCGAAAGTGCCTCAAACACATCCCCTTGAAGCATCAGAAATAGCATCACTTCCGAAGGGCGAACCGCGGAAATTGCCAAGGGTCCAGCACCCTTTCCGAACCGATAAAAGCGCTGCCGGAAGAGAGCGGGATGGAATATTACTGGATCGACGTGAGCAAGTGAAGCAGGCGTTTGTTAAGAGCTGGGGAAGCTACAAAAGACACGCGTAAGTCAAATTTCGCAGTCATCTTCTTCCCTTTCGGATTTTATTCTTACTACCATGAAAGCAAAAAAGGAGCAAGTACTGATTTTTCATCTTTTAGTTGGATGTTTGACGAGCTGACCCCGGTTTCCGGGAAGGGAAAGGATCCCTTTGGCGGATGGGCTGCTACACTTGTTGACGCTCTCGACACACTTTGGATCATGGATTTGAAAGTCGATTTCCACCTAGCGGCAAGCGCTGTGGCAAGTCTTGACTGGGCAGCTACTACGGATACGGGCTGCAACTTCTTCGAGACGACGATCCGGCACCTGGGAGGTCTGTTAAGCGCATATGACCTTAGCCAAGAGCCAGCATTGCTCCGGAAGGCTCAGGAACTCGGCGACATGCTATACATGGCATTCGACACTCCGACGCGTATGCCACCGTTTTGGCTCAATTTTGAACATGCGCGGACCGGAAAGCTCCTTCCTGGTACTCGCGATCCATCCGCGTCCGTGACGTCGTCATCGCTAGAATTCACTAGACTCGCTCAATTGACCGGCGATGACAAGTACTACGACGCTATTGACCGTGTTACGAGACTGCTGGATCAGACACAGGAGCTGACAAATCTTCCTGGAATGTGGCCGACCTTTTTCAATCTTCGAGATATGATATTTGATCGCGAGCGCCAGTTTACACTCGGTGCTCTGGCCGACTCTTTGTATGAGTTGTTACCGAAGATGTTTGCCCTGTTGGGTGGCCGAGAGCCCGTGTATGAGAAGTTGTACGTCAATGCAATGAAAACGATCAAAAGGCACTTGCTTTTTAGGCCCATGTTGCCTGATCAAGCCGATATTCTATTTACCGGCGATGCATTTGTAAAGAACGATGGATCGATTTACCTACGGCCGGAAGGACAACATCTGTCTTGTTTTGTTGGTGGTAAGCCCCAGATGCTCTCTTAGTATGCCAGATACAATCGTTTATACCGCTGCAACGATAATCGACCTCGACCCATTCAAGCCCAGTCCTGTCCTCACGCTAGAATGCTAATTAATCCACTAGGTATGTTCACGCTCGGCGGCAAACTTCTGAATATCGAAGAGCACGTTACTATCGGTGAGAAGATCACCCGCGGCTGCGTTTGGATGTACGACGCTATGCCATCTGGGATCATGCCAGAAATTTATGGTCTACTCCCATGTCCGACCCTGGACGCATGTGCTTGGAATAAGACTGCGTGGGAACTCGAGAGCGACCAAACACTGAAAAAGGGTGTGGCCAATGCTCGTGACCCGCGTTACTTATTGCGCCCCGAGGCCATTGAAAGTGTCTTCATTATGTATCGCATCACCGGAGATCCCGAATATCAAGAAATGGCCTGGCGGATGTTCAAGGCCATCCGTGAGGCAACAGAAACCGATCTCGCATTCTCTGCGATCCCAAATGTCACTGTTCAGAGCGGAGGGACCCAAAAGCTCGACTCTATGGAGGTAAGCGATACTCTGAAAAAAAAAAAAAAAAAAAAAAATGAACAAAGCTAATTCAAGTAGAGCTTCTGGCTTGCGGAGACTCTGAAGTATTTCTACTTGATATTTTCACCTCCAGATCTCATTAGTCTGGACGAGTATGTGCTCAATACCGAGGCTCATCCTCTCCGGCGTCCTCGATGATCGCCATTCCCGAAGTTGGCCGCGCAACAATGGCAGAAAAACTAAAAGCTCGATCGAGATCAGACTCGCTTGCTTATATCAACGTTCATATGCCTCGATTAGTCAATAAGGCTTGGCTTGCGCCATGTTCGTCTGGACAGATCTTTGATCGCCTGGCATTTGCGGGAGATACCATAATGATGCAGGAATATTCCTACTCAGAAACGTCATCAAGCAGCACTGGTTGACTATTATCTCAGCCCTTACTTGTTGCCACTACCCTGGGAAACGGGAGGCTGAACAGAGGCCATCCATTCTATCGCAATGAAATGCAAGACAGACAAGATGAGATGAGACACTAATCCGTAGACATTGCCCTTATTGTGGATGCAGCGTAAAGCCATGAAATTCCGAAAACCCTCGCGCCTTGCTATCGGCGATGAAAAAAACACTTCTTCCCTGTACCACATTGTACGATTGAAGGTATAATAAATGAGTATATCGCTTTGCTTAAGCTAGCAAAAGTGGCGATGATATTGCGTGCGATATACTCCGCACGTGTAGGTACACTGAAACGGCTAAAAGAAGGAGCGCTTATGCACGAGATTTGGGGGCCGTCATGGCTGTGCTAAACCCCCTGCTCTATGCTGGCGCTTCCATGCAACCAATATGTGTCTTGGGGGCTGTGCTCAGATGCCGAGTTCCCTCAGTTATATGTCTAATTGGCTATCCAGCATCAAAGAAGGGATGGTTCGTCAATCATATTCATTTCTTCAATTGCGAAGTTGCACGCATTCGAGAATTTGAAGCTAAGGATAACGTCCCGAAATGGCTTCAATCATCAATAGACTTGTAAGGAAAAGAGACGGTTTGGATGATCCGTCATTTCCGGTGAGCCGCTTGAAATGCGACAGCTTCTGGTGACTGAGAAGAGAATGCGACTTTACTAATTTTGGGTGATTTTGAAGTCCTCAGATGTTTCACAGGAAAGCTTTGACCAAACCGTAACGCGCGCATTATCAACACGCGCTCGGCATCTCGGCCGTCGGGTGTCGTCCGTCTCTTGGGCAAATCATTCATTGTGTCAGCAATGCCGCAAGCTCAACTTTCAGCAAATTTCTCAAAAATTGAATGACTTCCACGTCAACCCCGAGGGTGTGTTTCTCGGCTTGCTACCGGGGGATCCCAATGCCAGTAAATGTCGACTTTGTCAAGCTCTCGCGCGAGTTACTATGTCTCAAACGCTGGACGGGTGGGAAACAAAACAGTCGCGAGCATTCCATCTGCTTCCGCAAATTGCGGAGATGTTGGCCTGGGATTATGGTAACGAACCGATGCCGTCGAGATCTGATGTCTTCATTGCAGCCGTACCGAATCCATTCCCCAAGATCATAGATGGTCTCAACGAAACTATGATCATGGCAATGGCTTTCAAACATGGGTTTCTTGTTTACACCGACCAAGAGACTTCCAAGGGCCGAGTCCTAAGCCCGCGCCTTGTGCCGCCAGATTTCGACCCTCAAATTGTAAAGAACTGGCTGGGTACATGTAAAAGCAACCACGCCAGATGTCGAATTCATCGACGCCGAGAGGCGTCGCTAAATTTGATCAATTGCCAGCAACGAAAAGTCTACAATCTCTCTGACTTGAAATCTGATTCGTATCCTGAGTACGTCGCGCTATCGTATGTTTGGGGTGACAATGCTGGTCAACAGAAAATACCGTCAGGTAAGAATAATTTGCCGCCTGCGCTGCCTCAAGTGGTAGAAGATTCGATCCAAGTTGCTCTGAAACTAGGATACAGTTACTTGTGGGTAGACAAGTACTGCGTTGACAGTCAGGACAAAGCGAAGAAGCATGAGCAGTTGATGCACATGGATTCTGTCTATCAGAATGCTGCGCTGACTATTGTCGCCGCCGCGGGTGCAAATGAATCCTATGGCTTACCAGGCATTTCGAAGAAGCGAATCCCTCAACAAATCGAGTTTGAAGGAGAGGACTTTACTCTCATGTCGACTTTACCATTACCTCATCGCTCAATCACAAATTCACACTGGGCCTCAAGGGGTTGGACGTATCAGGAAGCAATTCTGTCACGAAGACGCTTAGTCTTTACAGAGAACCAGCTCTACTTCGAATGCAATTCCATGAGTTGCTGTGAAAGCTTTAGTATTGACATGGACAAGAAGTCCTCCGAAATAGATCCAAACTCCCTACCTCTGACACAGCCCTCACTTTTTTCGCTAAAACAACTGCACTCCCCCGGCGCGAGCGGTCAATCAGCACGACTGAGCAACTTCTTCACTTATGTCAACTGTACCGAGGAGTATTCCCGGAGGAAGTTATCATACGATCGTGACTCGCTCACTGCCTTTAGCGGTATCATCCGAATGCTGGAATCATTCACTGCGTTTCCAGTTCGCCATATCTGGGGCATTCCGTTGTTCCACCCAGACGATGATGATCTCCAAAGCGACACACTTGCATCTACTTATCAAAGCTTCCAAGTACCCCCATTCTGGAAGACTCCTGGTATAAACTATGCGGTTTCGCCCGAAAAAGCTTCGGTTCTCAAAGAAGGTGTGGACTATCTAGCCTTTCTATTACTCGGCCTAGGCTGGAGGCACGATCCCACTCTCGAACGACCGCGTAGGCGAAACGACTTGCCGTCATGGTCTTGGACAGGTTGGCAAGGTGCGGTCACCTGGCCA
Source organism: Xylariaceae sp. FL0255 (assembly GCA_022578795.1). Lineage (NCBI taxonomy): Eukaryota > Fungi > Ascomycota > Sordariomycetes > Xylariales > Xylariaceae > Xylariaceae sp. FL0255. Next base: position 128,640 of record MU388828.1, on the reverse strand, counting down.
CGATTGGATCAGAGCTCCGTAATACGGACATTGCCTTGGTTGAGTACGAGCATAACACTTGGAGACAGCTGTACAGAATCAGTACCAGCAATGTACCATAAGGCAACTGACCTTCATCTCCTTGTTCAGAGCAACAAATCCCTATTCATTCGGACACTAGCGATGTCACGTACGGCCTTCATTTTGGACAAATCGGCGAACATACTATGTTTATCTACGGGTCAGAGAGTGAAATTTTACCCAAGCAAGAGTGACCTCGATGCGCCCAAAGCGCACAAAAGACTTCAAAGCGAGCGCTACGAGGTCATCATACTAGCTACTGTCGATCAAGACACGTATATGATGCTTGTCAAAAAGTATAGAAACTCGTATTACAGGATTGGAACGATGGCTGTCAATACTGCTTACTTGACTATGCCCCTGTTTACTTCCAAGATTAAAACATACAAATTGAGGTGAGGTGGAGGATGCTAGACATCTTGATATATATATCTCCTTCTTACGAGCAGAAATACCAAGAACTATCTCTGCGCTATTCAAGGTTTTAATACGCCTTTATTCATGAATTTTAAGCCTCATGTATCATTATGTCATAGGTCGAGTTCCTGTCTCAGATGACCAATAAGTTCGCAAATTATGTACAACATACTTCTTTACGGAGTTTCAATAAATCAAGAATTCCTCAAGTTCCTGATTCTTGATCTGCAATATTAGAGCACTATCTTGTAATTCGCCAGCTCCGATCCCCATCAGTAAAAGTAGTTTACATCATCCTATGAGTCTTAGTCTCTAGCCCTGGAGAATTCTGTCTTGGGGTAAGGATTATTGGGACCCTAACTGGAGGCGGTATTATAAGGATATCACCGTCTTGGATGTCTCCCAGGGTTATCCCGAAGCACCCGTTCTCCACAATGAAAAGGGCTTTACCAGCGAGTCTAGACATTGCTGCTTCAACTGTGCGCCAGTATTGATCCTTACTATCGGGTTTCGTGCCTGATTGTCGTTGCTCGAAGACTCTATAGACGACTTCAAGAATATGTTTGCTCGAGTGCGCTGAAGCATTTATCTCGTTTGTGACGCAAGCATACGCTAGCCTGGGAAGGAGAATCTCATATTCTCGTATCTCCTTTCGTAGTAAGTCTTCTGATAAGTAAGGAGTCTTAGTCTTCAAAAGTCCGTAAATCTGGTCGATGACGGCAAGTTCATCAGCCGAGAACCGGAGTACGATTCTGCATGCACCAAGATTCCTCGCCCACATATGTAACACCTTTAGGTCCAGTGTGATTTTCGCCTGTGGAGTTTCTTCTTATTGTCGAAGAGACTTAGGAACTCGCCGTCATCTTCAGTGCTGCAATGTCGATTTTTTGTTTCCTGATCAGCTTGATCGAAGTCTGGGACCCAGGAAGGATATGAATCATCAACGAGCCTGGTGTCTCTCAAACCTAAGAAGGCCCACATGACAGGGCCACGCTCATGATTAACCATATATGCCGTCGTCTCAAGGACGACGGTAGCAAAAGGCTTGTTATAATCCGACGGGTACACCTTTTGGATGTCAGGGACCATGCCAGAAAGCGCGAAGGCCTTGTCCCGCGGATCGTAACATTTTCTCTCCGACGTAATATTCATGAGGTATAATAGCGGACTCTCGTTGCGTCTCCAGTCGCGGCGTAGCTGTCTGGGGCTAACGGTCATGTTGCTTCGTGCGTAGGCACTCTTCCCTCCGATGACCTGACCCATTCTCATAAACTCCTTGATTTCCTTCTGTTCATCCTCGCTGAACTCGCTCACACATTTGTTCGGGTCAAAGTTCTGTAGAAAGGCAGACATGACTGTGCCAGGCGCTGGTGAGTGCTTTCTCAGCCTGGCCTATCGATGTGGCGGAGTGGAAGATATTATCTCCTCATACGCAAGTCGGCTCTTCAGTGGAAAGACGGTATTCTTGGAAAGTCCATATGCGATTCTAATAAGGGAGGGAAAGCAAATCGTAGAATCCTTCTAGTGCGCGCAGGGTCGCCCACTGCTTCCCCTTCTTCGCTTTCTTTGAGAGGGCGGCTTTCGCATCCAGCTACCGCCAGTACCACGTAGCGGAACTTTTGGATTTCGCAACATATGCTTGAGTCCATGATAAAGCCAACTCGATATCCGGGCTTGAGGGTCCGAGCCACACTATAACGGGGCTGGCACCCGAGTAGATCTTATCCATACGAGGGACCTGGACGTTCTTCTCCGCAATATCCTGCTGATTAATACAGATAGCCTCGACCCAAAGGGTCCGAGGTTTGCACGGCAGACGCGATGCTCGAAGTGCTGCGTCAAGGTTGGCTGTTGCCGAGAGTTGTTCTCCATTCACATGAATCAGCTTCGTGATTGATGCATCTCCCCAAACGTACGACAATGCCTCGAAACTAGAATTCTCATCAAGCGAGATAGTTCGAATAGTACAGCTCAGTAGCTCGTCTTTGGAGGTGCCCGGGGCCAGAGCCACAACGCGGGTCTCGGATCGTTCCGTGTTCAGAGACTTGTAGTGAACCATGGTGAACTGTTGGTAAGTTGCGCGACACAAACTTGCCTCGATTGTGGAATCCCAACCTTGGATATTTGATAAATAAGGTAGGCCGCAAGAAGAATAAAGAGCCTGGAAATAGTGATAGGTATCCTGGAGCGAGGGGTGATGGGGGGTATAAGAGTAGAACAACGCGGTGGATACTGTCCAAGCACTCCCCCCAATCCTTCAACCAGTGTCAGTTGTAGTACCAGAATCAAGCGACGTAGACCAGGGTGTACCCAGTTCCGCGCCTTAACAACGGGATAAATTCAAGACGGAGACATATTGTAAACGTAATTCTACATGACTGTCGAGGCTGCGTTATTATATTGCGTTGATATTATAATAAGCTGCCTAGTAAACTAAACTTCAGTATTGATGGTCATACTATGAAGACATTTCTATTCATACTACGTGACTCGGCGCGTATCTATAACGGAACAACGATCTTGGTCAGGCTAACACCAGCGGTTAGCTTATCCATGGCAGCATTTATGCCCTCGAGACCACCGGCCTCGACCTGCACAGGCGGACTGGGAACGATAGATCCGTTCTTGAGACCATTCTGCAGCAATTCGTGGTAGACCTTTTGGTAGTGAGTTTTCATGTTTGCCATGTCCGGAAAGTTCCACTTAATCTCGGTATTGTCGAGTGTCGGGAGCTCTTTCGGCAGAGGAGGCGAAAAGGTGAGCTTAGCAGCCTTGTCGCCTTTCGTCTCCTTGAGAACATCTAGGCATGGCTGCATGGAGTCATTGACGACACCGTGCGCAGTGACGAGAGTGGATCCGTCTTTCTTGACGGCAGCCACGATCTGCGCAACGACGTCGCTGTCCTTGTAGTCGAAGAGGGCGTCCGCAACGAGCTTCTTGAGATACTCATGATTCTTGGCGCTAGCCGTAGCGTAAACGGTGAAGCCCAAAATCTTCGCGACCTGAATAGAGAACGTGCCGACGCTGCTGGAAGCGCCCCAAATCAGGATAGCCTGCTTGTCTTCCGGTGTGTGCCGGGTGTCAAGCGGGATGCCGATGGACGTAAACGAGGTTGCGGCAGTACCGAAGGTCAAAGGAAAGCTCGAGGCCTCTTCGAATGACATGGCTTCAGGGATGGGGACCACGGTCTCGAACCCTACCAGGGCATACTCCTGGAACGATCCATAATCCGGGTTGTTGTTTTGAAAGAACCCCGAAGCCAATGCCATAACCCGGGTCCCCGGGGCGACTGTGGACACGTTGGAGCCCACTTTAGCGACGATGCCTGCGGCGTCGGACCCAACTATGGTTGGGTACTGGGCGACGGGAGGAAACCCAAAGTCTCGTTGATATTGATCAACAGGATTAAGAGCAACACACTTGATTTCCAGTAGAATCTCATCCGGACCAGGCTCAGGAGTGTCGCGCTCGACCACTGCCAATCGACTTTGCTTTTCAGGCAAGATTGCTGCTTTGTGTGTCTTAGGCATGATGATGAATCAATTGAAATTAAGAAGGACAAAGTGTTGAGTTTGTTATTTTGTTTTGAATAAAGAATTAAGATGATTCTCTGAGCAGGACTGATCTTGTCGTTTTGAGATAGCATCGCGACTTTTAAACTCTTTCGAAAAAGGCATGCTAGATTAAATTCAGTAAAGAGGCAAATTGCAAAGAGACCGGTTTTGTTAGCATCGTCATAGTATGTCTTCGAAATCGCTATCCCGTACGAAGATGGCTCTAGGAGCTAGTTAGTATGATGAGCCCGAACATATCTCCAGGACTCGGTCCGGCTTCATCCCGAGGCATGTAAAAGGGGTCCGTCTATCTCCGCTCTGAATATCAAATACTGGCGGAAGACCAACTAGAACGGGATAATCACGGGATAGCCATCCCGGGAATGCTACCGGGTTTATCGGCCCAGATCTGGAGTTTGACCATAAAGGGTTCTCACTAGTACCTGTTCAGCTTCTAGATGAGGGGTTTATGACAGATCTATGACGGAGAGACAAAGAGCTCGACTGCGGCCATAATGTGGTTAGTCAACGATAAGCTCAAATTCAGGATTGTCTTGAAAGTAGAGACTCGCTCCTCACCCTTTATGAGAAAGACTACAGAATGGCAGATAACCAGACTCTCTCGTTTTATTCCAACTGATAGTAATTAGACATATAAGAAACTCTTAGGATATACAAGAAATCCAATATTGATCCGAGTCTATCTTTCCGTCTAATGTAATCTAAAGGGTATATAATACCAAGAAAGGAAGCCTTTTTGTCTAAACCGTCATCTCCAACAGTGCATCTATGCATTTTACAATATTTTCCTTTCCTTTAACCCAAAAAAACACGCTGATGCTATCTTTTACCGTTACAAAACACATTTTAATACATGATATATGCCCGCCTGATATATGAGAAACAGAGATAAAAACAAGTCTTCTGAGTGAGAAGATAAAGAAGGGAAAAAAGGGAAGGAAAGAAAAATGTACGAGGTTTCAAGGTCGTGCAATGAGCGCAATACCAGGAGAGTTTCGGCCTCGCCTGTCTAGGAGTTCGACATGCAAGCGCCCAACGTCTCGGTTCGTCTGGCCTTGCTTGAGGCATTGGAGGTCTTCGTCTGCAAGAAGTTCCAGCATGTTGCTGGCCTGTGAAGACAACCTGCGGTGTTTTGGGTAGGCGCCGCTCATGCTCATCTTTCTCTGGCGCATGACCGGCCGCGGCGAAGATAGAGGGGTAGTGTTCTGCGAGGACACAGATGCAGAAGAGTTGATCGAAGTCTCGGATCCCCTGTTGCTAAGCGAAAACACGCTCGGTCGCCTCTGCGCACGCCTGTTCTCTTCGTCGTCGAGCCTGAGTCCCTCGCCGAGCTCTGAGAGGATCTCAGCTACCGATCGCCGCTTGTCGCATTGTTTACCGAGACGTCGATGCCACCAAGCTCTGTCGTGATCAGGTAATGAATATTCCACGAGTGTATCGAGCGCCTCGTCTACCTTCTGTAGTTGGCCGTCTTCCAGCCGAAGGGGGAAATGATCCGAGGCTATTTCCAGAAGAGCCCCGGCCAAATGCGCTTCTCGCCGCCTTCCTGCATCAGATTCGCGCAGCCCACACGCGTCCGCTTTAAAGACGAAGAGATCTGCTAGGGAGATGTATGGGATCTCGTCAATGTCATCGATGTCGTCGACCAATTGAGCTGCGCTGGGCAGATAAGGGCTCATCCATTCGGGAGTGAATTTTACTTCGACCGCCCAACCCGAGGGATGTTTCAAAAATACGGCCCCTGATTTTTCGACAAGTAATTTCCTAGGGTTAGAGAGAAGACTCTTCTTGACGTGACTGGATGATGCTGATTTGTTGATAACGAATTCGATGCTCTGATAAACCGTAATTAGCATCTGACAAGTTCAAGTATCAGTAGGGCTCAACAGATTTGACTGACTTCGCATGGTCCTGATTGTCCTAGATATTTCTTGACAGCCAAATCACCCACGACAGCCAGTCGCACATTAGCTAGTGCCGATGTCTCTTTCATCAGTCGAATAATACATAGCGTGGCCTGCTCATAGTCACGAAGCGACAGCGCAGATGCGCTCGAGGTTGGGCGCGACGACGGCATGTTGCGACGACTGGTGTACTGTCGAGGGCGAGATGGGATACAAGATGGAAGGTTTTTTCTGTCTTTCCCTCGACAGCCATAACAGCAGCTTTATAAATCAACACGACCAAGGGACCATAGAGACTCGCCAAGGGACCCAGGGCTGAACAAGCCGTAAGTCTAATTAAATCTAAACCTGCTGGATTGGGTTGGATCGGTACCTGATGGTTGCCCAACTAGGAAAATTTCAAGGCAAAATCAGGGGTATCAGCCAATCAACACCGAGCGCGCGACTGTTTCGGCCATATTAAGCTCACCCCCGACGTTCCTTATTTTTTGGAGGAGTGTTGTGTTTTCCCGCTCCCTCCCTCTCTCCCCCCTTTCTTCATCCCTGTGTAAATTACTGTAAGAAATGTCAGACAATCCTCCACGTCCGAGCTGAGTCATAGGACGAGAAAGACTTGCTTTTTTTGAAATGACCAAATACCACCGTCGATTCACACAAGCTCTAGAATAAAACATGTAAGCAGCGACGTCAAAATCGCCGGCCGGATTCATGGCTGAGTGGGAAATGAAGTGACCCGCTGAAACAGGGACTGGCTGGCGATGTTGGACAGCAACATGTGTTGTTGTTTTCGAAGACGGGTACCAGCATATATACGAACACGCCGTTGTTGGGTTTCGTTGCTCATCTCACAAAATCTATAGTCTAATTTCCACACTCCTCCATGCGCCTTACTCAATTGCCTGCTACGAGCAATGGTGCCACCTATGCGAAAGCGCCGCGAAGGATTGAATCAAAAGAGTCGATAGGATAGGCCCGAGCTGGGACACGTAATGAACCTAAAGCGGCCGTCACACACCGTTTCTAGTAATGTTGCCGCCTAATCTACGGTTTTTTTGGTGACCATTCGATATGCGCTGCGCTGAGCTCACTTTTTCATGTTTTTCATCACACAGGTACTCTGTGACCAACCTCCTTAATCAACCTGGTGTTGTCGATGATGAGCGAATGCACCGAGAATATTTCCGAGTTGTCGAACAAAGACATTCTACGGGAAAAATAGCACAGCGTAAGTCCACTGTCGTTTAAACTTAACAGAGGCGATTTCTCTCTCTACGGGCAAATAGGCTGGCGCTCCGTGCACTGGCATTTTTTTCTCGGCCGCAAGCAGTGCAATGACCATATCCGACCCTTTAAAGAGTATGTAAGCGCTTCAAATTAATACACATACAATTTTTATACCGATAAGGAAGCGTTGTTTCAATTGCCTTTTTGTTGAAACATGATTATTAAGAAAGGAAGTGAAGAAGAAAGTAGAGGAGAAGGGGGAAAAAAAAGAAAAACAGATCATTGGCCACGTTGGGAATCGAACCCAACCACCTAAAGATAATGTCTAAAGGATATAGGAATAATGATATCAAGTAAGGAATATTATCCGCTAGGCCATACCAACCTGGCCAACGGTATCTTGGACCAAACGATCTTATATGCGAAGTTTCTCTAGTGGTTGATAAGTGGTGAGAAGATCGTTCATAGAGTTCATCGGCGTTTGAGCTACTCTCCCTTGGACGCCAGAAATAATATCGCAGCGATAAGGAGTTACTGTGGCTGCCCGTATATACAAGCACGGACACTCCATCGTCCATTTCTTCAAGAACGGGCAACAGCCTGATCGACTGGGCTGTCATGAAGGCACCTAGTACAATGTAATTGTTCTGTTCGTGCAACCCGCTTGTCAAGCTGACCTATTTGGGGTATTGCGAATACAATTCTAAGAGTTAGCTATGCTGAACGACTGATTATCTCCTTGCTAACGTTTTGGATATGCCATTGTAATTGCGGGACTTATATAACTGGGAAGCCCTTGCTTAGGCTCAGGACCTCTGCGCTCACAACTGCACTCTATGATGGCGATTACGCTGAATATTGTTATCAGTGAAGATAGATCTGTGGCGGCGATCAACACATCTCGTCAGTGTTGACAACAACTGTGCGACAATCATCATTGCAGGCAAATCCCCTCTCTATAGCTGGAGTTCAGACCCTCCGTGTCCTTTATAGTTCATCGTATTTGCAGAACTTCATTCATAGCTGTCTTGAAATGGAAGTGACTACTCCAAGGTAGAACACATCTATCTACTTCAACCGTCGCTAGATGCTTTCTTCAGATTCAATGACACGGGTTTCTCTGCGGGCGCCGGCAGCTTTCCTCAAGGCAGCTTACTTCTCAATTTGAAGAAAACTGCCAAAACTGTTCTGTTGCCTCTTTTTGGTGACACGAGTGAAACCAGCCAAGCAACTTAACGTCCGAGTTGATTCAAAAAGATGTTCATAGCTCGTAACTTGCAACGTGTGCCCTGATGCTGTTCATTGAACCGCTATCACTACTTCAGCAACAGCGCAACCTAACAACAGTACAAACCTTGTCCTGCCACTTCGGTTACGACCTAGGTATACCCATCATATGCAAGTTGAAAGTCAGTTTAAAATTTGTGTAGAGAGACTTAGACCATGCAAACTTGATCATCCGAGGATCGGATCAGGGCAACAAGTTCACCGCAGGCTGTACGACCACTGTACAACAACTGGCCGTAACACAACAGAGAGAGGAACAATGATAAAAACGAGTGAGCACTCGCGACTTAGAGGTCATGACGTCCATCTGCGGGCTTTTCTTCTGGGACTCTTATCTTGGCATTGAGATCTATTCAAGTCAGCCCAATTCAATGCTCATTGTACCCTACGAGCACCTATAACACTCGCATCAGTAATCTAACTCTCACAATGAAAACCCTCTCCACTCTCTTCTTCTCCCCAAAACTCCCCTTCATTCTTCCCCTTTCACTCCTGCCCGAAGTCTTAGCCCCACCCCAAGGGCCATTTCCAGGCCCCTTCGTCCTCGGAGCCTGGAGCATCCCCTCAGATCCTTTCGAGCCCATGTTCGCCGGCGCAGCAATCAATGCCAGCGACGAGAAGTTCTGGGTGAATAAGGACACGAACACGTACTGCCCGGCGAACTCGGGCGTACCCGTGAGCAACCCCTAGGGTCATCTTCGTTCCTTCCTAGTACTCGCTTACAAAGCTCCCGACTTGCATGTCTCGGGAGTATAGACAAATTCTAGAAGTACCAGAACGCCCGGAAAGAGTAATCGCTGACTCTTGCGGTTGTAGTGCGCGGATTTCAACGGGACGCAGACCGTGATTGGCCTCGGAGATGCCAAGAACATGAACGCTGGCGCGGATCTGGACGTTTTTGTCCCAGGGGGCCAGGCTTGTGAGTTTTTCAGGATTCTTGCTCGTCCATATAGAGGTCAAAAAGCTCCTATTCATCTGCCTTTACTGTGCACAATTCAACGGCGCCTGAACCACAAGCCTGGAGAGAGATCAGTTGTACCCAACTGACATCAAAAACACATTACACAGTATACATAGCTCCCGACAACACCCTCTCCTTCACAGCTGCGCACTCAGCCGCGATGCCTCAGGGCTCAAAAACACTGGGGTTCTACAACGAGACGACTGGGAACTCTGATTATCTATTTTTCAAAGGACAAGAATGGTATCTATGTCCCTTTACCAGGGGTACAGAGCCAATGAAGCGCACATATCAAGTCTACTCCAGTGCAGAACCGTTGACAGGGTGCACGCGCATGGAGATCAAGACATATGCTCCAATCAAGGGCATAATGATCTGGCAGTATACGTGAGGGAGAGTCACAAAAGAGCTCATTTTGTAACGTGAATGTGTAGCAAGTTATGGTTGAATGGAGCAAAAACAACTAACACAACACTCCAGACGCCATTAGCATGAACATTTAATGCCCTTCGTAAACTTCGCCTCAAGTCTAGTGCAGCCATCATCCAGACAACGAAATGGATCATCATCGGTAATGAATATACCTTAGGTATCTGATATTTGCTAGTCGTAACGTGAAGTCAATGCGTCCAATACCCAACTCTAAGTAGAGAGAGTAGTAGCTGAGAAAATGTACCATTGTCCCTGATCCCCCACTTATGCAAGCAGAAACATGATCTGAATGCCTCAGATTTGAATGAGAAGGTTGAGGTAGGTGCAACGTCGATTAGTAGAGCAAGCTCTGAATTACAATGATTATTGTGAAGTAGTCTTCTTGATTCCGCAAATATGGCATGGTAGGTAGGTTGCCTTATTTATAGTGCTAAGGAAGTAGGATGGTCGAGTTTCTGTTCAGGGCAGGTGAAGAGGTTGATGTGATGATCGCCCCGAGCTGCACAACTTAGGATCATGCGGTGGGGGTGGAAGGCTGTCGCGGTGATGGGCCCCCCGCGACTCTGTTGTAGGAAGCTGGAATATGGTTCCATTCGCGAGAGTTCATGTCCGTCAATGTTGAAGACTTTCACGGTATGATTCGATGTTCCACTATGTAAAGGTTAGTATAAGGGCCAATGTCACATCACGATAGTATTTTGCCTACACGGAGAAGACGGGTAGATGCTCATGTAAGCTAGCCGTTCGTAGAGTGTTGTGCGAGGTCTGGATGACCCTAAGTGGATTGTCCATTCGAATATCCCAGAGTTTGACTTTGCCATTTCGGCTGGCAGAAAGAAGTTCCCGTTGGCCACCGCGTTGCATATGCACGTTCGTGATCCATTGCTTGTCCGAATCATTCTTCCACTTTTTCACCATCGATTCTTGTGGTCGTAAGCGTGTGTCGAAGACTCTGACAGCTCCGTCGCCAAAACCAGCAACGAAAATAGTGCCAGTCATCTGGTCTGATGTCAGGGAGGTCACACACGAACCGGATCGTGCAGGAATATCCATGACGCAGGTCTCGGATGCTGCAGCCCACACTCGGATAACACGAACATCTCCGGCTACAAGGACTCTACCTGTCACTTGCTGCCAGTCAAATACCATGCCTGAGTTCACATTGCTTGGTACCATGTGGGTAAGCGCCCTCCAAGCAGATGCAAGCTCGATCGTCTTTGCAGACTCGTAGTTCCGATAGATACGTAGCACTCCATCCGATGAGCCGGTCATTAAAAATGCGGTGTCATCCTCGTTGATGAACTTGACATCACTTATTTTTGATCCTGGCGGGTTGCCATTGGAAAAGCGGTTCAAACGGGTCTGGGTTTTCCAGTCCCATAAGTAGACAGTGTTGCCATCATCAGCTACAGCCAGGTGGTCCTCATATTGGTGGAAGGTCATTTTGGTTGGCTGGGCGCCATTATTCATAATAGAGAATTGATTGCTCCATCGATGGCTACCGGCATGTGACTTTTGGGGTTGCGTTTCACGTAATATGGCTTCATTACGGGACCTCCTCCAGAGTCGCTCGTTATACTCAGTGCTACCGGGCTCTTCGGCTTCACTGGGTTTCATTTGTGGCTCTCTGAAGTACTCGATTGACCAATCTAGGAATGTGCTGCTCAAAGGAAGTGAAGGTGGCTCATGTGGACTGCGATCCTTGAAGCCACCAGACACGGGCTCGTCAGCAATATGATAGTGACCCGGCGCATAAATCTGCTCACTCTGCTCTGGAGGAGCTTTCCAGTCTGTGGGATATCGGAGTTTTTGTGATAGGTTACGAGTTAGATCTGGGGAGGCCAGAGGGGTTTGCAGAGGTGACTTGTCTTCAGTGCCCCATATGTTTGGAAGTTGAAGGAGTAGACTGGCGGTCCGTTTTAATAGTCCGGGGGAAGGCTCGGGATGCACGATGTCTGATGAAGTAGCCAGGCCAATTACGCTATTGCGTGATGCAGATAGTTGTTTTCTGTGACCGGGAGCCCTTCGAGCTCTTCCGTGGATTTCATCTGCCAAAGTCTGGGCTTGAAGACCAAGAGAAGAGCCGAGGATAGCCTTGTGCACATAATCAACAATGATAGTGGCATCTCTTTGGACTTCCGGGTGAGGATCCACCGTTAATATTAGTATGTGCTTCCAGCAAGCCGCAAAGACAGAGTTGAAAGATATTCCTTGAGCTGCCGCCTTGATTGATCCGTCTGGATTTCGGTTATCAGGACGTGCATAGTGCAGGCCCATCTTGTGATCTAAATCACTGTCGGTCGGAGGGTGCTGAGCGTACTCTTTCTCTTCCAACAATTGTTCAAAAGCAGCAACGAGAAATTTATTCTCGTAGCGAAGAACAAAGTTGGACAAGAACACGAGTAATTCTTTCCGGACAACGGGACTACCGTCGTTGGCCATATCAAGCAATGTCCAAGCAATGGATTCTTCGACCCGGGCTACTTCATCAGTCAAATCGGGAACGCCCAGGAAGGTGGTCATTGCATGGATGACAGCTGCGCGAACCTCGCAATGGGTATCTTTAGCGAGGGTGGATAATTTCATGGGCGCATTCTCTCTAATCCCTCTCCATCGTGCTTCGGGAAGATTTGCCCATAGTTGGCTCAAACAAAGACAAGCCCATTGTCGAAGCAGGAAGTTCTCTTTATTCTGCAGATGCACAAGACAGGATGTCATGACATCTATTTGATTGCAAACTGTCTGCCCCGGTTTGTGCCCTTTGCAGAGCATGGCCAAAACGAATGCGCACATAGCTTTGTGTTCGTCGCTATTGGCAACAGGAAGACTTTCAGATGGTTTCAGTATGCCTGCAAAGTAGACGTAGCCACTGTCCTTGATAAGGTCTGGTTGGCAGGAGATATCGACCGCTAGTACTCGCGTCCAGATAAAGACCATGACAGGTTTCAACTCGGGCGCAGCAGACTGGAGTAGCTTAAGCACATAGGGGAAGATGCCAATACTGAGGGCGAGTTGAATAGCCCAGGGGCCCAGGTCAAGAAACCTGCCCAAAAGGATGAGTGCCCGAACTCTGTGTTGCTGGCTGAGCAGAACTTGAAGGACCACGGGGAGCTGCTCAGGCGGCTTTTGTAACATAGCATCGCCCCTTGCCAGATAGACCTCGAATGCAGTGAGTTGCTCGGCGAAGAACGAGGAGCTTTGGTACTCGTAATCAATGCCCTCGCTCTCTTTCTTCTCCAGCATAGGTAGTTGGGCCAAGGCCAAGTCGACCGCCAGATCCCAGCTTTCCCAGAGTGGGTGCTGATGCGTATCTGGGAGCTCTGGATAAGATTGAGGGTGGCAACCATAAACCATCATGATTCTTTGTGCCAGAATGAAATTGCGGAAGAGAGCAGCAACCATCAAGTCTTGTCGGAAGAACTTGCGAAATAGCTGTCTCGGTAAAGAAGTCCAGGCAATAGTATCAGTAATGGCCGTGAAAATCCAGTTCAGTTCGCCCAGCGGCGTTCTTCGCTCTTGCAGCCGGCCGGGAAGCTTCTTGGCTCGTTCCGGAGTCAATTTAGTCTTGAGCGGGTTCTGTAAGACGAAGAACCACAACGCCATCTCTATCGGCGTTGTCAGGCACGCTGTAAAAAGGTCGGCAGGCAGTAGAGGATTTGTTGGTAGGTTCTCCTTGACTGCACAGGCAGCCAAATGAAGGTATCCGTCAAATCTCAACTTCTCGTAGTTAGGCTCTGCAGCGGCGGTCGCTTCTTCCTCTTCTTGGTGTTTCTCAACGAAACGGTGGTAGTTGTTGAGGATATTGCCAGCCTCCGAGCAGTCCCACACAAATACGGTAGGAGCCTGGAGCCATTGCTGTAGATCATACAACGATATGGGTATATACTGTGTGTAGTTCTTGTTGAAGACCCAAATCTCGCCGGATGCTGTGGGTTTGGGGACGCCATGACCATTGTAATGAAACAAAACCCTTTCATCTTTGGCGTTCCTTCGTAGCGACATGCAGAATTTCTTGGTCTCCTCGACAGAAGGATCTAAGTATTGTTTATACCTTGTACGCACGGAGATGTTTTCATACTGCGTCTGCAGAGACTTTCCTATGCTTTCCAAGGCCTTGGTGGCTGGTGGAACGAAAGGATCCTGCCAAGCTTCGAGTTTGGCCCCAGGGTTTGTTTTCAACTGGTCAGGTGGTTCAACTCCTATGTTGAGACACACCGCAAGCGCAGCGGATACGGTTTTTAAACGATCCCGCATGCGCCAGTCTTCGATTCCATACTTCGGGGCTTTGGGTTGTCCGGTGGTTTCGTGACGTTTGTCGGTAAAATACATGTACCAGCCCTGGATCACAGTTAGCGACAACTTGGCCATACAAGCAGATGGAACTTACATTAGCTAGTTGCGAAATGATATCTTGCGACTGAAAGTCTTCAAAGCCATGGCGCACATCGGGTTCGTATATATCGTCATCGAGCGGAGGGGTGGGATCTTCGCGGCGCACGGTATGCTCGCTCTTGGATCGCAGGAGCTGAGGTTTAACTGGGCGCTGGGAAAGAGGATGATCAGTGTCGTCATGGGAGGTTAAGATGGAAAGTTTCTTCTTGTTGGGGGGTCTATGGTCTATTTGTTGGTCGTCGGTTGCGCCGGTTGTGTAAGACTTCCCGTGATCACTGTCGCCATTGACAGCAAGTCGCGAGGGCATGATTTCAGAGTCGCGTGCGGGAGGCGCGCTGGCAGGACTGTGATGTCGGGGCGGCGCGTTAGAACGAGAGTGGGAGGGAAGGACGTGGTGGTAGTCGGAGGGAGGTTTGGACTGTTGATTATGGTGGTGATGCGCAGCAACGGCAGTCATGATGATGACGGAGGATAGGGCATCAGGTCAGGTAGCAAGCAACTTCAACCTCAAGCTAGCTGCCATCCGTGTCAGGGCGCATGGGGCGACGGATGCTGCATTCGCTGTCGGTTGTTAATAGTTGATCAGCGAAATGAAGCATGTCATACGAGACGATGCCTAATTCAACTGTGTGTTGTGTTTGCAGCTGGGATGAACTACCTAGGTAGTATAGACCAGTGCAGTACTTTTAGCTACGAAATGGCGGTTTGCGTCAATTCGCATGTGCATACTAGGTATGTATACGTACTGGGAAGTCGGACAAGTGTGGAGCCCGCAGCGCCAATGAATGAACCACAACTTGAATCACTCGGAAAACGCAGCTTCGAGATCCCCCAGCAGACGAGATTGTTCCAAGTGCGCATTCCACATCCCGTCAAAACTCTAACAGCAACCAAAGAACAAACACTTGCATTAAGTAATCTCGTAATGGAGAGAACGTTGCATACTGAGCTGAGTTCTAGGTACCTAATAATAAGGTAAACGTCAACCGTTTGAACGACATCGCGCAAGACTGTAATTGGTAGACGTAGCACCAACCACAACACCGCAATGGCACCACTTTATCTCATGCGACCCTACCTACCTCCTCACAAGGAGTCAGGCTCTGAAAAGAGGTGCAAGAATTTGAATGCACATTAGAATTATAGGAGACATCTCACTTAACACCTTTTAACTTTAACAGTTGTACATAGTATTAGTATGTCATCGTCTTCAGCAAGTGTTGCTCGGCAAAACACGAAAGCTAGGGACCATCTGACCCATATGTAGATTTGTACATGCCTGACGCAAGTTTGTTGCCCAAGAGACGATACTGATGTGCCACTTAAATACCACATTCTGGTGAGCCATCTCCTTCACTACTTCCAGATAATCAGTTATGATATATAGGATTTATTCAATTGCTTTCGTCTAGACCAATCTTCCGTGACAAACAAGCAGACATCAATCTACTAGGCTAGGCAAGTATATTCGGTGTATCGGAATATCCACCGCAAACGCCGATGACTGACTGTCAGTACTCAGTAGAAATCTATTTCGTACTCACTAGCCGTTGATGGCTAGGTGCTAGGGGAGACCCACGACATGTTTCATGTTATTCTTTTAGGTAAAGTTCAGTCCGACATTAAAGATACCTTTTTTGCCTGTATATGCACACATGGGATTTATACTTCAAAGCCAGGCGTTTGGTAGGTATTGTTACCTGACGGAAAATACGATGGACTACATCTTGTAGGGTGAAAGAAAAGACCTGTTTCATTGATCCTACCATTCCAAGCTGCCCAGACTGAAGCGGCACATCAAGTTGGCCCCATATGCACTTCAAGCATGAATAACGGGAGATACTTTGTACTTCATACGAAATACTGTGTGCCTCCTGTACCTAAACTTATTTACTTTTGTCATTTGACATGATCAGCTTAGATTTTGTGTCTCCATCTAAGTGAGAATAACCGAGGGCAGGGCTGTCGAGCTTGGACATTGGTCTGTTGAATATGCTCCTCAACCTGGGCAGCATTGGCAGGTACGGGGAATCTTTGTTGTAGGCTGGGCACTTGTTGGGATGTCCCTAGACCAGAATCATTTAGGAGAGACTAGTAGTTGCATGGCAGATTAAGCAGGTGTATGGGTTGTAATTTGTAGTTTGAACAAGAGCCTCACGATCTTGAGGTATATTCTACAAACTACAATTACCAATGTTTGTCAAACATTGCAAAAGTTCAATTCCTATCCATGTAGATGGGAATATACTAGGTAGGTATTCATAACTTTTTGTGAGGAATTCATTCCTGGTACGATGTGCTAGTCCAAAGTTGGGGTAAGATCTGCGGACCCTTCATGGGGATGGAGCGCTTGCGCTAATCCGTTCGTGGCAGTACTCAGAAGATCAACCAATCACCAATCCAGAATTTAAAAAGGTGTCTGCAAGGAAGAGAGTGCCCCCCCTGGGTCCTGCATGTCTGCCAGTGGACTCCCGACCTCCGAGAAATTGGGACGTAAAGCAGCACTAGCACTAACACACACTGGCTCAAGTGACCACTAGAATCCCATTATTGGAGTGGCAATAGAGGTACTTCTCCCTCTTGTCTGATAGCAGCATCGTCTTTAGCTCAAGGTGGAAGGAAAAGCCCCCAGCCATGCGTGCCTTAGGTACCTTAGGTACCTAATCAAAGTACGAAAAGGTAATAACACGTTCAGCAGGAAATTTGCCATGGGCGCAAACCCCAGCCAACCTCGTCGCCGACCTCCTGTTCTCCCCTAATAATTTCCCAATCCGACCACGATCCTTCCTCTGCCTGACTTTTTTTTTGTTTCCCACTCAAGGGTCTGGTGTGCTGATCCGATATTTGCATGACGGTTACGATCTGAATTTTTCTCTCATTTTCTTGTTTGTTTACCCTCTCCGTTCATCGAGAACCGACTGTAGTACCGGTCAGCGCTACGCAGAAGTCCTCGAGCACCCGAACTGTTACATCCCGCATCTTGCGACAATCTCAGGCTCTTCTCCGCATTCTTGTCCTCGAGCGCGCCAACGTCCTTGTCCACTACGAACTCTATCGCCCTAAATTATCGAGGCTGACCAAACCCAGCCATCTTGGTTCTGTTCCAATTTCCATGCCCTCCTGGTCTACCTCAACCCTCAGCAACAACGTCCCAGAGCGGCCGCTACTCAACCCATCTCTAGCCTACCCATTGTAGTCCACCCGCTGCTATCAGCGTTTGCCATCGCTATCCACCGTATTGAATTAACAAACCGCTAAGGTTCCGCGCGGAACCCGGCTACGGCGCCGAGATGGCTTTCCTCTTCAAATCGAAAAAGAATAATCAGGATAGGAACATATCAAGTCGAGATGGTCCTCCTGTCTCCAGCGGCATGCAAAGCCCAGCTGGTCGAGTTGCAAGGGACGAAAAGCATGGTGCTCGGTCAACACCCACAGGAAGTTTGAACTCATTCGATGAAGGGCCTGGCGGGAGCCCCGACGCAGAGAAATATGCTGCTCGTCGAGCTCAACAACAAGAGGGTGCACAGCAGTCGCAGCCCCAGCAACAAATAAGTGACCTACCTGTTAGTTCCCTTGCCTCTGTCATCCTCACTTCACCTACATCAGCTAACTGAGTCAACTCTCAGTTTCGTAATGGGCCGCAGAACGTAAACTCCTCCTTATACCCTTGGTCCCAGCGGCGGTTGACCTTCACGTCCAATGTCCCAAGTCCCTTTCCGCGATATGGCGCGGCTGTCAACTCTATCTCGTCCAAGGAAGGTGATATCTATATCATGGGCGGCTTGATTAACAGTGCTACTGTCAAAGGAGATCTGTGGATGATTGAAGCCGGAGGCAACTTGTCGTGTTATCCCCTTGCCACTACCGCTGAGGGTCCTGGTCCCAGAGTTGGTCATGCCGCTCTGCTCGTTGGTAATGCTTTTATCGTCTACGGCGGTGACACTAAGATTGACGAGACCGATGTCTTGGACGAGACATTATACCTGCTAAACACCTGTATGCCGTACCCGATCCTCATCGCTTTCCCTCTCTCCCATTCATCGTTCATTCTTACTGACAGGCTCCGTGTAGCTACCAGACAGTGGTCGCGAGCATTGCCGGCTGGGCCTCGACCCTCTGGTCGTTATGGACACTCCTTGAATATGATGGGGTCCAAAATTTACATCTTTGGTGGCCAGGTAGAAGGCTACTTCATGAACGACCTTTCTGCATTCGATCTCAATCAACTACAAATGCCTAATAATCGGTGGGAGGTTTTGATTGAAAATACCGAAAGCGGCGTAGGATCAAATGGCAAGGTACCCCCAGCTAGGACCAATCATTCCATGATCACATACAACGACAAGCTTTACCTGTAAGTGGTGCCGAGATCATCATTTCAATCGTGACAGAAGCTGACTGAAGTAGCTTTGGCGGAACTAATGGTTTCCAATGGTTTAACGATGTCTGGTGTTATGATCCTGCCATAAATAAATGGGCTCAGCTGGATTGTATAGGGTACATCCCAGTACCGAGAGAGGGTCATGCGGCAGCGCTCATAGATGATGTAATGTACATCTTCGGAGGTAGAACTGAGGAAGGTGCAGATCTTGGGGACCTTGCCGCCTTCAGGATTTCCTCACGTCGCTGGTATACCTTCCAAAATATGGGTCCAACGCCATCTCCCCGATCCGGTCACAGCATGACCGCAGTCGGCAAGTCTATTGTTGTTGTTGGAGGCGAGCCAAGCTCTGCCGCCAATCAAGTCAACGATCTATCCCTAGTCTATGTTCTCGACACGACCAAAATTCGGTATCCGAACGACGCGCAAATCCAGTCGAATGCTCAAAAGACACAACAGCCAAGAAGACCGAGTAATGAGTCCACAGCAGCGCGGGGTCCATCTCGTGAAGGGTCAAGAGGGCCAGATCCTAAGAGGCTGGCTGGTCCGGGCAGCCCAACTACTAATAAAGGGGCAAGCGGAGCAGACATGAGCGGGCCCCCTCCCGTTAGCAATGGAATGTCGAAACTCCCGAGGGTTATTGCAGCAACAGCTCCTTCTGGTCCTCCTCCACAAGGACAGCCTCCTCAACCCACGATAGACACGAGTGGCGCTAATAGAAAAGCCCGAAATACTTCAATCGAGCGGATAGAGAAGGAAGTTGTCGGGGCTGTTGCCGCTGGTCCGGCCATCGGGACCCAGTCACCGACCTCCAAAGACGAGAATCCAATGACGAATGGCCGGAGGACGCCGAATCAGCAAGGACCGAGGAGCGCCTCTAGAACTGAGAACGCAGTAGCTGATGTAGCAAAGCCTAGATCTCCGCGTCAAAACCGTAGTCAAGGCTCGGTTGACAGCAACACTGAGCCTGGCCTGAAAGCGGTTGCAAACCGACCCTCATCACCTCCTCCGCCCACCCGACAAACCAGCAATCCCCTGTCGCGTAGAGGTTCTAATAGGAACTCACAGACCGTAGCACTGCTGAAAGAGTTGGATTCAGCCCGCAATCGGAATGCTTGGTATGCCTCAGAGCTCGAACTCGCCCGTAAGGCAGGGTACACTGCAAACGCTAGCCTTGGTCCTGCTCTTGACGACCGAGGAGCTGAGACATTTGACGATGAAGACAAACCCCTGGTCGAAGCTCTGTTGGCTATGAGGCAGGAACTTGCCAATGTCCAGGCTTCAATAGACAAGCAGGCTATTATTGCAGCAAAGCAGATTGCCGAAGCGGAGAAGCAGCGCGATGCGGCGATTCGAGAAGCCGTCTATGCTAAGGCTAGAATGGCCGCCCACGGTAGTAGTGCCACAAGCCCTGGGCAGATGAATCTAGAGCGAGACATTGATGGCGGTGATCGCGACACCGAGATAAGTCGCAAGCTAGCTTCTACTCTGAATATGCAGAAGGAATTGCAAAATAACCTATCTCGAGCTGGAGCCGATCTGGAGGCAGAGAGACGCGCACGCCAGCTCGCTGACGAAACCGTAAATGCCACCCAAAAGCGAATGGCCGAGTTGGAGACGTACAAGCGAGAAACGTCTTTGGAAATTGAGCAGCTGCGAGCGGAGCTGCACTTGACACAACGCGAAGCTCGAGAACAGGCCGTCGCAGCCGCCGAGGCAGTTGCTGCTACTCAACTGCTTCGGGTTGAGAAGGAAGAACTCGAGTCCAAATATAACGATATCGCCGGTAATTCAGACAAGGATGATAGTCTTGAGTCTTTGCGCAAAGCAGTAGAAACGTCGGATCAGATGAGAACGCATTTACAACGACGGTGTGATGAGGAGCGCTCACAGCGTGAAACTGCCGAAACCAAGCTCAACAAGCTTAAAGCCGAGCATGAAGCTCACACAGCAGAATTAGTGGCAGTCAGCCAACGTCTGCGAGATGCTGAAGAACTTGCTGAGCGACATGCAGCTGAAGCACAGGCACATCGTCAAGCTGTTCTCTCCGGGTTGGAGAAGCTCTCGAATGACCCGGCCAAGACCAGTAAAGCTGATACGGAGCGGATCGCTGCTCTTCAAAACCAAGTCAAAGATGCTACCGATCTCGTCAAGAAGCATCAGCAAGCGGCGGACACTGCCGCTGACAAGCTTCGGAGTGCTGAAGAACGTATTGCTGGTCTTGAAGCTTATCAGGAGCAATCAAGCAGAGAGGGTGTCACGATTCGAAGACAGCTTCAGTCTGCCCTGAGAGATACTCAATCTCTCCAGGCGCTCAACTCAGATTTGAAGAACCAATTGGCGAATCAACAGCTGGAAACGAATGCCATAAGTGTGCAGCATAATACCCTCAAGGATATTTTGGGTGAGAGAGGCCTCAGCCCCACAGGTCTCGCTCGTGTGCGAGGCATGGGAGCCAACACGGACTCTCCAGATCTAGCTCGTAATGGGGAGCTCGAGCGACAACTTTCTCAGGCCTTGGCCGCACATGAAGAAACAAAGCAACACTTCATGACTCGCGAGCAGGAAACAGAGGCAACTTTCCGTGATCGCATCGTGCAGCTTGAAAATGATTATCAGTCTGCTGTTCACTATGTGAAAGGCACTGAGAAGATGCTCAAGCGGATGAAAGAAGAACTTGCTAAGTCCAAGAACGAGAACACGAAACTTAAGAACGAGAATTTCGAGTTAGAGGCACGCATTGGAACTTCTGATAGTTCTGGGCCGGTCAACTGGCAGGCCGAGCGCTCTAGTCTGGAAAAGAAGATTGAAGCCCTAGAGGAACAGACTAGAGCGCGCTCAGCACAACTCGACCTGCAGCTTACAGAAGTCCGGAAGGAGCTCGAAAAGGTCAAGAGCGAGCGCGATACAGCCACGAGATCCAACGAGAATACTATTCAAAGGCTTGCGTCTCGTGAACAAGACCTCGAAACCTTGCAACAAGAAAACTCGCTCCTTGAACACCGAGCACAAGAGGCAGAGCACAAAGTCAACTTACTCCTGAACCAAGTCGAGAGTTCTGTAGACAATTATCGAAGGCGCAGTCAGCAACCTGCTGCTACCACCACCGCGAATGGTCAAGGCCATGTCCGACAAGAAAGCTCAGAGGCCGAGAGTCTCTACGGAGGGTCAAGGAACAGTCAAGCTCTTGAGAATTTAGCCAGCGAGCTCGATATGCTTCGCTCGCACTGGGAAACCAGAAATAAAGATTTCCGTCTTTCCAATACCTTTGATTTTGAAACAAACGCCAGGAAAGAAGATGATGACAGCCACGGCCTCAGTGAGAGTCTGGCGGATTGGAGGAAAAGACTCGACACAGAGGGACACAACACAAATAATACCCATGCCTGAGTGATTAACACATTCACGGCCAAGAGCTCGGCTGTTCGACAACTAGATCGTACTACTATGAGAGCTCTCGAGGAGACGATACCCTGTATATCCTTTTTGTATCGGTCTTTTCATGCCGATGCATAATGTGTACCATGACATACCCATAACCTTTTACCCACTTGTATTTCCTGTACTGTTCGGATGATCAGTCAGCAATCTCGAACTTGCTACGACAAGGCTATGCATATCCCCATTTCTCTTCTGGTTGAAAATTGACGGATCTTCTCTTGTCTTTGACTGTTTCCCCCATGCATTGAGTTCAACTACATTTCCATTTCTACTCTGTTGACCTCTTCCTTCGCATTTTAATTGCACGTCTCAACTATTCAGCTAGCCCTCTAATGCCGCCAATCAGTGGATGATACGAAAAAGAAGAAAGACTGGCAGGCTTCTTGGTTTCCTACCCCACTGTCGTTGATCCAAAGGCGTTGCTTTTTTCTCTCATCTGCACGGAGCGAGTGGGCGGGAAGTGAGAAGGAAATACCTGTGTATAGTCGCGAAAGAGAAAGGGCGCGTGATTGCTCTTCCTAGTTCTTTGATACAACAATTGATGAATTGAGAAGTTGTTTGGTTGGCCTGAGTGCTGGATTATAAAGTGAATAAAGATGGCTACCTTGTCAGATTGAGATTGATCATGTGTTGATGTATGTTAACATGCATGATGTGTGATCATATCTAGGGTATTCTTGTCGTGATGCGAAGTGATGCATATATCCCTAGTAGCTAGCAATGCTCATACTTGTCCACCCGAATGTTTTGTCATGCGAGACTTGCTTTCCAGGTCTTATAAACGGCTGTGTGCCTTGAGAGAAGAAGTGAGGGAGAGAAAGGGGGTTTATAGGCGTAAGATGAAAGGTTAGAGGATTGCATCATACATATCCATCGAGCAGAATCACGGACGCCGGGCTCTCTTCATGTCATATATCAGGGTGGTAGATATGTGGATTACATTTCCTCTTCCGCCAGGTGTCCACATGCCCCATCGTCACCAGGTAGAGCTTTGCTTCAGTTCGTGAGTTGGTCTGCTTTGGCTATATATCTCGTCTGGTAGGCGGGGGGTTGCGGTGTAGATGTGTATATAAGTCCCCGGTTATGTATGGTTGTCTTACCTTGCGCACATGCATGCAAGCCAGACACAGAAAAATCCTCGACTCGGCGGTTTCCAACTTCATCGTTTCTCTCCATGACGATTTGGAGTCCCATCGACTTGGCTGTACCTACACCAAATTCAACCGTACTTGGGCCACGGTAGTTGCGTCGTGTGTAGGTAGGTCCTTTCTTAGAGTTCCCATTCACGTAGAAAGTTGGAAGTGAAGTCTCCGGGTTTCGTTCTCATCGGGTAGAATTAGGCAGGGGATATCTCGTTGGTACTGTACCTGATGCCTCACGTTATCGAAGGGTCGGGTTCACGGCGTAGGCAAAGTGAGGAGGAAAAGGAGAGGGCTATTCTGTCTTTTCCGCCCTTTCTAGAACACGAGCTCTTTGTAGAGAGCGGCCCTGCCATATCAAGTCGGCGGCGAACGACTTTTGAGCGTTCTATCCTCTTTGAGAATTCGAGCTGGACGCTGCTGACTGCCTTTCCCCTTCCCCTTTCCCAAGGAGTTGAATTTTGCAAAGAGTTCCAACCTCTGCTAAGCGCGTTGCTATGAGGCCGCACTGCATACTCAAGGGTGACATTGCGCATGGGGTATACGCCTGAGAGCTCAATAACATCAACCTACAAAGGTTAAGAAAGGGGAGTCATGGGCACGACACAGGCTAACGGGACGGCCTTGAAGGTTATTATGGTCTCAGGTGAGAAGTAGCTATTACAGATAGAAGGGAAAGGAGGACGCCGATGTCGCGCCTTTGGTGTTCGGTTTATATGCTCACAGTTCATCGTGTTGCCATTGTCTTCTATCTTATCTTCGATCTCTAAATTGGAAAATAGGGCAAACCATGTCGTCCGTTCTTTGCCTCATCCTCGGCAACTCGAGTTTGATTTTTACGTCGATTTCAATTTGGATAGCTGATAGTCACGCACTTGCTTGCCCGTCCGACTTGCATTTGAACACTCGGTAGTAATGCATTTAGATGGGCGTAATATACGCGTACAAATCGTGAGTAAGCTACCAACCCTAATTACCCTGCCGCTAGTCATGCTATATCCGTTTCCCGAAATGCCACGCACTTTTATCACATACGGTAAGTGGAATTGTACATATCAATATTGGGCTTGTAAATGCTAGTTGGTGTGTTCATACACGGAAGGACCGTGATGGCACTGCGGGTTTTAGGTGATTTAGGTGAGTTTTGTTCTTTCACGCGCACTTGTCATCGCGGCGATAAATCACAGTGATGATGACGATTCCAGCCTCCTTTCCCCTCTTATCCGCCTGACTTATTTCCCTTGCTGCTCCTGCTGCGGTTGTTATCCCATTCATTTTATCGAAAGAGAAACCGGGTTTGGGCGACCTTATCTCTTTCACCCGATACACGGCCTGGCGTGAGGTGAGTTTTTGGCTTGGCTTGTTGTCAGAGGCAAGAAGTGTACGCTACTTAGAGGTAGTTAAGGATAACTCCAAAATTTTACTTTCTCAAGCGGTATCCTTTTTTTTGCAATTACCACATTGAATGAATACTATTCATCTACTTTGCTATCAAACATCCGTTAACTTTGCCAAACAAGTCAATAAACCCCCATGAGCCGGGAACAGCATCTACAGCAGTAGGGCAGTCCCGTCCACTCTAGCAGATCTAGAGGGTTCTCAAGAGCTATTAATAGCTGACCTTTATATCGATCATCATTGCCGTTTATGTTGTTCCCAGACTGTCTCACTCTTGAATGGAAGATCTAAGTTTCTAGTTATCTATAGTATAAATGAGATCATCCTCTGGGACGAAATAGGTGTCGCATTCTCTAGTGTCAACACAGATCGAGTTTCGATCTCATGCGGATCAGGGGCGAGCAGCAGCCGCCAAGCAGGCTGATGTTACGGAGTTAGAAGGGGGCAGGGGTCCGCGACGCGAAGTCCTCGAGTTCCTTGTCCCAGTTACCGCTGTGGGCTTTGTGCCTAGACTGCTTCGGTAATGAATTGGTATTCCAGAAGGGGAGAACGGACGAGTAGAGCGAGTGGGTGCTAAAATTGGACCTTAAGGGAAATCGGTCTGCCGCTCCATTAGCGATGTCAAATTTACAGCCATACAGACACAAAAAATCAAGTAGTATCACGAAAGCCAGGTCAAAGACAATCAAGAGTAAGCTGGTAATGTCCTCGTTCCATTCGTATCAACATCGGCTAAGTACGAAGCCCACCTACTTCGATACACAAACCAAAGCCCGCGTCCCCTTCCCCCTCTGCCACACATAAAGCGTAATCAAGAAAATTGTAAAATGCTTGATCGTAAGAAAAAAAACACACAAGCCTCGCCGTTCTAAGTAGAAATCAGACCGAAAAAATATGAATAGGGAAGACACATGAAGGGGTATGGGTATCCAGTGCCCCGAACCGCTGTGTCATGATGATGTTAATTAAGGATACAAGCTTTTCTCTTTTTAGCTCCCTCTCTCTGTCCCGGCCGACTCTAGTTGGCAGATGATTCACAAGTGGCTTGTTGCTGTTGGCAATCGGATACCGTAAACGAGGCGCCAGAGTTGGCTGCGTCGGAGCACTGGTTCTGCTGGATGTCGCAGGCCCGTTGTACCGCCGCAGACTTGTTCACGAAGGTATCTCCTTGGACTTCGAACGGCCGGGAGGAATCGCCCGAGTCGGTGACAGCCGGGGCCTCGAAGCCGCCTAGCGCACCTGATGAGGAATTACTCTGGGTAGAACTGTTAGCAGTGGGTGTGGCAGAAGCTGATGCACTACTGGTATTACTGTTTGAGTTTGATCCCGAGTTGTTGTTGTTGCCGCCGTTGTTTCCAGCGGCGCTACCGGAGCCACCACCGACTAAGAATGGTGTTAGAGTATTAGCTCGCTGGTATTGTAGTTCTGTATGTACTAACCTGTGAAGCGGACACAGTCGTCTTGGGCACCACGCTGAGCGACCGGCATAAGTACAGGCTGGTGGTTGGCAGACGAGCTCATGCTGCAGACACGGTAGTTACCAGTAGGAAGACCACCGGCAACAGCAGCTGACAGGAGACCTTGACCATTTCCGGCGTCATTGATACCCTTGAAGAAAGCGAATTGTGTAGCATCCAAGGGTGTGGTGGGGTTCAGGTCATTGCCGAGATCTTGGACAGTGACGTGGGTGTGGCCGATGATATTGCCCGAGCCATCGAGATCTTGAGGTGCTGAGTAGTACGTGGTATCTGCGTTGGTGAAAGTGCCAGGGGCGAAGTTGGCCATCTGAACCGTGATGTTGAAGTCCTCATTTGCATTGATGTTCTGAAGATTCTGAGGATTGACGAAAACGCTGGAGACCATGTTGTTGGTAGACGGAATATTTCCCATGACTGAGGTTTGTTAGTAATCACTAGGGGGGATATGGTGGACAGGCAGGTTCTACTTACCAATACCATTGCAAGATCCTTGCTTCTGCTGGAGACCATTGGTCAACAGCTTGCCAGAACAGAAGTTGATGAAGTTGGCAGGGTCACTAATCAATATTAACACACGAAGTCGAGATAGATCAGTATTCTGCTTACGTTTGAGAGGCAGACTCGCCAGACGATGCGGCTGGGTCACCATCGGTCTGAGAACCGGTCTGGATGTTTTGAGCGTCGAGAGTAATAGCACTTCCGGCGGCATTGTTGGTGCCAGATCCCGAAGTTGAAGTTCCCGAGGTAGCGGTTGCGGCGGCAGCCGAACTGGCAGCGTTGTTGCCGTTGTTGCCGTTCTGTCCATTGTTTTGACCGTTGTTCTGACCACCCTGGTTGCCGCCAAAGCCGCCAAAGCCGCCTCTGGGGTCTGATGAAAAAGTCAGCTAACAAGCATATAAGTCACTGCACCATGTCTACTGACTGCGAGGGAGTTTGGTGCCAGCTTCCATATCGAGGGCGCGGCGGGCCAGGATGTTGTCAAAGGGGCGCTTGATAGCCGAGGCTTCAGCGACAGCTGTAAGGCTCAAGAGGCTGATGAGGAAAGTCTTGGTCTGCATGATGACGATTTGGAGTTTTTTTCGGGTTGATTTCTAAATAGAAACGAGTGTCGAGTTGTGAAAACAGGTTCCAGACCGTGTTCAAAAGGCAGAAATGAATGTCACAGACAGTGAAGTGAAGTGGGCAAACGTAGAAGCTGTCGAAAGGAACGAATGGACAAGATACACTACCAGCGCATTCAAGAAGGGAAAAGAAAGAGAAAACTGGAGAGAAACTGGTCCGATGAATAGAAGATGGAGAGAGAGTAGAAGGGAAGAAACAGAAGAGCCAAGACAATTCTCTTATATGCGTTCATCTCAAGCCATGTTCAGCAGCGATGTCAAACGTTGAGCCGTATAATAAGACATATTGAAGGAGTTGACAAGGGTCCTGGTAGATGACAGGGGTGGCAAGGCGAGAGGAGTTGTCTCGAAGTCAGGGCTGCATCAGAGTTTGCCGGGGATGGAGATCTCGTGCTGCTGCTGTAGATGCCAGTGTATTGTGCCAGTATGGTTTCCATGTCAATTGGCGTTCGGATGAGACGGGCAAAACATCAAGCTTAGATGGCGAAACAAATGTTCTTTTTTTCTTGGTATTTTGATTCCAGTTACATCAGATGGCATCTATTCTCAGCGTTGCTATGATGATGAGATGACTTCTGTTTTGACCGAATTGGAGGCCAGTTCATTCGATCATTCAATTTATTCATCTGTTCTTTTTGTGATGGCAGGATATTTGGAGTAGTCCATCACACGAGCCGGTAATGCAGCATCAGTACTACACCGGCAGTGCACGGGTATGTGAGTGTGGGGTGAGAGACGGAGAAGTACATAACTCAGTACTATGACAACGTTGGGGATAGTACTTACAGTGGAGATGGAGGTGCAGAAGGGAGCGCTAGACTTTGCGGCTCAGGGCGTCGCGGATCAGTCTCGGTAGACTCCACTATTCGCCATCCCACCCACTCACGTCGCAGCATTCCACAGGCAAGGCATCCTGAGAGCGTCTCAACCAGGCCTTCGCCAGTGTCTGGTGTGTTTTACATCAGACTCTCCAGCAGTAGCCGCTCATTTTAAGTAATTTACTGCCTCTGCCTCTACTACCGCTGCCGATGATCTCTGGAAAGCTTGGCAACCGGTTTGGAGCCTTGTTTCCTCAATGCAGTAGCAGCGCCTGCTGTCACCTCATTCAACCGACATGAGATCGCCCTCACCCGCAATCACAAACAATCGTCTCAAACTGCATCTTAGGTAGGAAGCTGCTAGTTTGGTGCATGCATGCATGCTTGCTCGTCTCAACACAACACCCAAATGGACCCTAATTCGTTTGAACATATCAAATTTTTCAAGTGTCATCTGAACGTAATGACAATTGTATGTCTCTTTTCCAAAGCAAGTGCGACGTAGGTTAATTTGGTACCGGGAGCCAATTAGCCAGGCTCAGCTTCTCTGTCCGCTTTCCATAGCCCCCTAAACTTGACGGAAGAGAATACCTTAACACCCCAGGCTCACGTTAGGAGTCCATTCTTCATAGAGTTTCTACCATGTATCTCTTAGCTCGGCTCTGCCCGCCCCTCCTCACTGGGGACTCTGCCTGTACCTTGCATCGACGTGAGACGAGCTCCAAAAATGCGTGGGAATGCGACCCCGAGGCGGCAAGCCTCCGTGAAGTTGACGCTTCGCAAAGCGAGCCTGCTGATAGGACAGCCTCACTCCCCTACTGGGGTAATTCGATCGGCAAAGGATGCCAAGAGCGCCACTCCATACCTCAGCTATGGTATCTGAAAACAGGAGAAATTCCATCTAAGGCTAATGTTATTAGGGGAGCTAATTCACTCCGTAGTCTAGGGTTTCTTGCTTTTTTTTTTTTCAGCCTTCTGGACCAATCTCCTGAGGAGGCAAGACGCCCTTGTTCTGAGGCTAGTCTTCACCAACCAGAGTTTTACGATAGGGTTGCCCTCTCAACCTTCCAGGGTCGAAAGGACGGCCTTGTGTTAGTCGAGATGAAAACTTCGGATGGCAACCCATTTTCAATATACTCTGTGAGGCCTGTTTGCAAAACAAATCAAAGAGAAAATAAGTCAAGAAGAAGGTATCACTCATCTGTTAATGCAGATAAATTAGCTCCGGGAGCCACCCTCACACACACTGAGATGCGGCACAGAGTTGCAGATGTGCATCCTCAGGTCAATCCTACAAATGCAACTCTGCCGTGAACCAATGAACTGTGTGCCATCACATAATGTATATGTATCTTTGGAGAGATTTATCATTTACAAACTTCGCCTTTTTTTTTTAGCTCGCAAAACTTCAATACAAGAAACGATCAGATTAAGGAGAAGATTGTCCATGCTCAGATCCAGTCGATGAGACGTGGAACAATCAGTAACCGACCCGGGTTTGACGAGATGATGACTACGATGCCAAGCGATAGTTGAAAACAGAAATCCACTTCCCACGATGGTCAGCCCTTGCCTTCTCTCACTTAGCCCAGGCTTCTAATTACCAAGGATCTGTTTGACGCTACCACGCGAGTCGGCGCCAGGCCTCGCCCCTTCTTTTGTTTGGGCTGATGAAACGGCTTCAACGTTGCCCAAGTGGTGTTTCAGGTCTCATCTCACGGAATGCGAACTGCACTTTAGATCCGACGTTGAATCATCAATGGCCACATCCAGGCCATGCAGTGACGTCGTTGTCGATGGCAAGCAAAACATTCAAACATTTTCTTATTACACCGAGGGCGCAAAACATCTTCGCAAGATCCTTTTAGATAGCCATAATTTTGTTCAAAACATAGTCGTAGCCAATGTGCTTCTACAATAGTTTCAGTCACTCAGCAGCAAAAATGATCCTCCTCCAAGCTATCCGACGACAACAAAACATACACGCCACATAACTCACACATCTGCATTACAGCTCGCCAACAATGTCCTTTTCGCTTTCTGAGATTTTGTCTGCAATGAGATCCAACCACGCCGCAAGCCGCACTCCTGCCTTGGCTATCGACAGCTCGATGACCGGCGCCGCCTTCTCGAAATACTCGCCTGCGAGCTCTTGGCCGGCGATTGCAGCGGGCCCTTCTGGGAAGACTTTTGGAAACGCAAGCGTTGTGTCAGTAGCTGCGCTCTCAAAACAAGGAGGATGGATAGTAGGATGAGGATAACAGGGCGCAGCCTATTTTTTTACTTACCGTGGGAACAGACGTAGGAGTTCGACTCGCTAGCCCATATCATGGTCGTGTTGATGGGATCATCGAAGGTGATCCCATTGAGCCAGGACGGGCTTATGGTCGCGAACTTCCCGGTTTTGATCTCTGAGGTCAGCTCTTCGGCCCATCTGTAGGCCGCATCGTATGGCTTCCTGTGAATTCCGCCCAACATTTTCTCGGCTATGCTTGAGTCCCAGACATGGTGCACTAGTATGATCAGTATTGTCAGTCGGACATCAGATTTCGCGGAGTCTTCCTTTTGGGAGTTTCCTGATGGGTAACCCGAGAACACGTGAGGCCGCAGAGGGAGAAAAAAATCACTCCTTACAGTTGAACTCCTTCCCCTCCCACATCACATGGATACCATTCCCGCCCCGTGCTACATCCTCCGTGTGCAACGGCTGATGGATATCGCCCACAAAATGAATAACGAACTTCGCGGCCTGCATCCGCCTCCAGGCGAAGAGGTCGCCGTCGAGCAGCTGTGAGGTGTAGTTCTGGATACTGCTAACAACGCAGCCGTCCTCCTTGCAGTCGCGCTCGAAGTCGACGCCGCAGTACGTCGGCGGGTCGTCCTTGGCGTCGATGAAGTGGAAGTTCTTGGTGAACCGCCCCCATTTCGTGTACCGGATGCTGTCGGCCCACGTAGCCACGCCGGCTAGGTAGTGCTCTGTGTCGTTGCGCAGCAAGTTCTGGAAGTAAGTTGCTGTATTATCCTGTACGAAGTTGCTTGCGATGTAGGCGACCGTGATGTGGCCGAGACCTGCAGTGATTGTTAACCCCTCGGATCAGCAATATGTCGCTGTCTTGCCGTGCTGGTTAGTTAATGAGGTTAGTGAAATAGCTACTTACTTCCCCATGCTGCGACGGTCGGCAAGACCGTAACGCCCAATATGAGGGCTTCCAGATTCAAATGCATGCTTCTCTTGTGGGTGTCTCACAACCATACCTGATCCGGTGAGTGCAGGAAGAGATGGAGGGGTGGGTATTGATTCTATTTCACTATTTTATTCATGAATCGGTGAAAAAATCATCAGGTTTCGAGGATCGCTGTCATAAATCATGTCTTGTAGATTGATGTACATAACCAAGTTTCCCTGTAGGCGGCCACATTGATACGCCACGCGTGTGTGGTCGTGGTGGTTGGCAAGGGAACGTGATTTGGGCGCGTGTGCCTAAATCCATTCGCTGGCCGCAGCTGACACTACTGTAGATGATTCCAAGTCACTCGCCGCCATTGAATGGGCAGCGCATATGCAACATATGATGATTGTCATGTGTAATATTCTCCAGTCATATCCTTACTTGTGGTATTAACAACACAGGCTTTGGACATGATCTTATGAAAAGATGAAAGCGCTTGGTTGCTTCGTAACAAACTCTTGATGTCTGCGTAATGAAATTCAATAGGTAATCGGTTACACCTCAGTGGCTGATGTGGGGTGATGCGAGCTCGTCACCGCAGGGAAGCGCCGGCACCTGTCTCAGCGCTGCACTAGAGCTGTCTTCGGCAGGATCTACCCGGCGACAAGAATTATTAGACAGTTTGCCAGCCAAAAAGATAGGTACCTATGCAAGTGTCCGGCAGTCGGCGACCCTTTTTCCTGAGGTAAGGATTTACTGCGGATTTACGTCACTGGTTTTAACTCAGGGTTCTCATGTGGCCTCATCCGTTGCGCCCAATAGAGCAAAGTCTGTTGTTGAAGGCGCACGCGGCGTGCTCACTACTGATGCGGCTCTTCAATAGAAGAACCTCATTTATGATACTGACCGCAATAGTCTTTGCTTTTCCTCGGGGACTGTTCATCAAACAGGTTAGGATCGATACTTGGGTAAGAGAAGCTACAAAATAGAGTCAGCTGAAATCAATCAATGAATGGGTAATCTTGCATTGCACTGCAGAATATGATCGGCACTAGTCCATTCTCGTCGCCAAGTCCCTGTCACACACTTTCTTCGTGGAGCGTGAGAAAGAGGCCTTATCTCCAGCTCTTAGAGATAAGGGAAACCTCGATTGGATGTCCCGCCTTAGATGACTCTGAACTTCCACATCTTATCGCTGACCTCTCCTACACCCACTTCTCTCTCCTTCAGCTGATCCTGATCCTGTCCCGAGTTCCGAGTGAAGTGAGGTAGCTGGCCACCTGTTCCCTTGCTATATACTTCCCTCAGGATCGATTATTCGGAAGCCTCTCTTTCAGAGGTACTTACCTCTTATTTATTGTTCTATCCTCCTTTTATCACATTCTTTCCTGGTAGATATTTGGTGATCCCACCCAGCTCCCACCAGTATGTTGGCGCGGGACCTCTCCGCCAATGAAGCCCTCTCGGGTATCTTTGGAAGTGTTAGCTTAACAGCTTGGATATGTCTGCTTGTATGATTAGCGACACATAGAACCAGAAACCTTTCACTGACAACTGACATGCGAGCAGATTCCTCAACTAATCACAAACTATAAGGCCAGCAGCGCCGAGGGCTTGTCTATGGGTTTCCTGGCTATTTGGCTCTTTGGTGACTTAACAAATCTAGGTGGTACGATCACCTTTTCACTATGTAACTCTCGTCTTGATCGTCGAGAGATTCACCAAGTATTAGAACAACCTGACTAACATCAACGTCGCTTACACAGGCGCCCTTGTGACCGGCCTCGCCCCGACTGCCATTACTTTGGCAGGCTATTTCTGCATCTCCGACTTAATCCTTATCTCACAATGCGTATACTACAATATGCGCAATGCCCGGAAACGGACGCACTCCACCCTGAGCGAAGCGTCAGAGGACGAACCCCTCCTCCGCCGAAGTTCGACTAGCTTGCCGAGCTCTCGCATCCGACATGCTCACCACGAAGAGTCCAGCCTCGATCCCATTAAGCGTGTCGTAACGGGTGAAGACGAGACCCCGAGTAGCAGTCCGTGGCTGAGCAACTCGCTGAGCCTCTTGCTCATATACATTGTCGGTGCTGCTGGCTGGTTCATATCATACCGAGTTGGTGCTTGGGATAAGCCCGACGACTTCGAGGCACCGGACTCAAACTCGCCGGTAGCCATTGGAGGCATGGCTCTGGGTTATGCGAGCGCTTTATGCTATCTCTGGTACGATCTGAACATAGTAACTTCAAAGATGTGCTCTCAGGGGTGGTCACTAACCTTTCGTAGTGCCCGAATCCCTCAAATCATCAAGAACTATCGCGAGAAGTCATGCGAAGGTCTTGCGCTACTGTTCTTCCTATTGTCGCTGACGGGCAATTTGACTTATGGTCTGAGCGTTTTCACCTACTCTCAGGAGGCATCATATCTGATCAAAGCTATTCCGTGGATGCTTGGATCGCTCGGAACCATTGTCGAAGACTGCATCATTTTCTACCAGTTCCGAATCTATTCGCCCGACCGACAGTCCGCGAGCAACGAGGACGCGTAAGAGTGTTCCTATCATTATCAGCATTACAGGAGGACAAAAAGTTACGGGGGCTTTCGAATTTGAACATATCACTCCCATGGTCAACGACATCATTCTCAATACACTCGACACACTTTAGCATTACCAGGGCGTTCTTCTTCTAGGATATAGTTTCTCTTTTTTTCTCTTGATACCGTGGGTTATCCAGCTTACTGTTTTCGGCAGCGTTCACCCGGGCAGACCGGTATGGACGAGGGTCATTGGTTCATCTTATCGGGAATTGAAATATGCACGAATCATGCGTGCAATAATATCATTGATATCTCTGGCATTTTGTCACGATCGCATTACAATCTTTCAGAGCAAATAATATTGGCATATCAAATGATAACTACTTCCGAACTCGCTGCTTCATCGAGATAAGGGAAACTTAATTCGAGGACCCTTGAAACTCAAGCCAGTTTACCATTTACCATGTGCATTTAAGCTTGGACTAACACCAGCCGCACGTGGTTTGTTATCGCTGCCGTAAATACAGGGCAAGAGTGCAGAGCAAAGATAATAGGACAGATAAGTCGACGCGGAAGTCCGTCTTTCTCTATGAAAATAAATGTAGTCTCTAGAACGCTATGGACATGAAAGGCAATGTACGGGTACGACATGTGAATGGTAAAGGCGAGTGACCAGTTCTACGCCAGGAAGCTCTATTTCCTCCGCACAGACACCCGTCGTCTCGCCTTTAATAGTCGACAACGGACAGCATCGCGATGCGAGAGATCTGCTGGTCCCTTCTCGAGTGTTGCGTGTGCTGACATATGTCGATCAGATATTATTATGCGATGCTGTGATGAGGGTCGGGCGCCCTTGGGTCCTTGCTCTTTATGCGGCTGTTGTCTGTCTCTGACAGAATACAGAGCCCTAATAAGCGGAGTTGAGGCTAAACCCATGGGGACCAAGGGTCTCATGTCGTGGTGAAGGAGATTGAGGCACCAATCTCGCTGGAATGCAATCGTTCGAAAAAAACTTGGTCGAAATCTTGTGGAATAGCACACAATCCCCGCTCCCATGTTTCTTTCTCCCACCTTCGTTTTCACCCGCGCGCTAATTTCGATGTTTTGGCTTTCTGCTTCCTCTTATGACTTCCGCAATGGTCTAAAGAGGCAACTTTAGTATCAACTTGAGAGTAGTTACGGCCTATGGACCGAAGCGGTGAAGGCGAAAGGGAACATATAGAAAGAACTTACGCGCAACCTGCTGGTGTTGCGACGCCGAAGAAGCAGTCACCCGCTATCTTTTGTACAACCATGTCCTCTGTGACTGGCACGATGACGACACCAGCGCTGGCAAGCGAGGCAAATACGGCGAGAACGACAGCTGAGATCTTCATTTTGAAAGTTCCTTCTCTTTTCTTGTTGCTCGACCGTTAGACTCAGGTATGTATCTAGATAAGGAAGACCTGCTCTTATATGATATGTGTGTAGGTGAATCAATGAACGAAGTGACACAGACTAGCTGCAGAAGGCAGAAGCGGGAATATGTATGTCTTGCGTTTGGATAGGACAACAGTTGAAACAAAAAAACGGCAGATGAAGAAACAAAAGGGATACTGGCAATCAAAGCACCACGCACGGCGTAGATCAGGGCACAAATTTGAGGCGGAGGGAGGAGAGAAAACGAGGAAGAAGTGAATGTCGAGAAGGGGGAGAGAGAGAAGAAACGAGGACGGAATAGAATGAATTAAGATGGCTGAGTGATTGGTTACTCAAACCCATGCTGATATGATACGATACACCATTCAAGCCCGTGGGCTACGGTTGTGTCAACAATCTCCTAGCCATGTCATATGCCCACCTTGTGATACACGCAGGTGCGACAAGCACTGTACGTAATGCAATGCTACAATAGAACATTCAGTATAGCTTCATAATGCGCAGCACAGCGGCGGGAGAACACAGTAGTGGCTGGTGCTGATGATGTTGCCATGCGTGTCAGGGGCCGGTCATGAGGCGAGGTTTCAGACTTCCGACTTCAAACTCGGAGCTACAGCGGCGATTCAACCAGAAAGAGACGGGCCAGCGCAAGTGCGACGATAAAATCTCATAGTTTTTCCTGTCGCGCTGAGTCGATTACATCAAATGAGCTTGAATAAATTGATTCCGGAAGAGAATAGAGTCTCTTGTGTATGAAGTTCTCGTCACTTACCAAAGACACGAACCAGATGTTCGGTTCAAAGAAGGTTTAGAAAATGTCCGGGGTCGTACGTGTGATGCAGACAACGGATTTTCTTCACGGGCCACACGTTTCGGGCAGGGGTTGCCAGGGGGTGTTGACGTCTCCTTGGCAAGGATTGACAGGCAGGCCTAGGTGGACGCTACGACCTTTTTATAGAGCGTTCTGCTTCTGCGCACTGTATATCTCAGCTTGATATGTTTTCTCAAACGATGTTGAAGACCTCATGCGAAAACACCGCCAGCCGACAGGGCGCGAATCTCTGATAAGATAAAACCTCAATACGAATATACCTGACATCTTATCATCTCATTATCATCAGCCATGAATGGATGCCATGGGTCTCTCACTCCAATGCCACAACCCCCATATACCTTACGAGTACGTGATGATGATCTGACTCCCGCGAGGACCTCCATATAACAGCATCATCGCTTCCATTCAGAGGCCTATAGCTAATCCATAGCAGGTGGTACTAGACTCTTCCCGACGGGATATGTATAGACTTAATCAGCACCGGATAATATACACCGCGACTGTGGGTTCTAATCATGGGCATCACGGAATGGGTTCCTGTCCGGAGATAGCTGTTGCCTAGAACGATATACTCATATTTTATCGCCAGCAGACGCCCATTAAACTCCGTTTCGTTTGGAGTAGGTGATTAGGTAGTGCCATGCTTGTGTTACAGGTTCTGCTCTCAAAGACGAGGACTCGAATCAATATTGACTCTAATCATGGATGAAGACTAAGTCACTTTGATCACAGTGCAAATATTGAGAGTCAATCTTGCGGTCTTTCTGAGAGCAAATCCAATTGGCAGAAGATACTACAGAGAGGTAAGGCATAGTTCGCAAGTGTTGTTGCGTCTTCTTTTGTTGGCATCCCTCCGGAGATAAGTCGAGCTCCATTTGGACACCTGATCAAAGGCCCTTGTTCAAGCACTCTGCATGCTGGTACAGACCATGGGATTGCGGCGAGATGGAGCAATCCTCGGTCCGTATCGAAAAAATTCGACGTCAGTTTCCAGGGCGAGTTACCCCGGGCCGGTTCAATGTGTCCCGGCTCAGGTAAGCGATGCGATGGCTCTCTTATAGCTATGTTATATAAGTAGACAACGAGCAGGGCCACAGACTTCTAAGACAAGTTTCCATCATCCAGTAAGAGCAAAGATGGTGTCTCTCAATGCAGTTCGAGCTTCTAATAACCGGGTCGAAACCGATCTCATAAGCGACCTCGTGGCCGTCTTCGCGGGTGGCAGCCGCGGCATAGGCGAGTCGGCCATGAAACAATTCGCCAAGAAGGCATCGAAACCGCGTATCTACGTCGTCGGCCGGACGCAAGTCACAGGAGATCGGACTTTGGCTGAGCTTCACCAGCTCAACCCTGAGGGCAAATATGTCTTCTTGAGGTACGACATGAGTCTCCTGCGTAACATAGACGAATTGTCTCGCGATCTCAGGAGCAGAGAACCAACTATCAATCTGCTTTTTATTACCTTTGGGACTTTGGTCCGAGAGACAAGTACGTGCATTTGTTCCTAGTTCATTTCCCTTCTTGTCATTCCCTCTATTGTCAATATGACTAGTTCATCCTTGGCTGATGAAGAATGAAACTACTTAGTGACCGAAGAGAACCTGCACTACTGGGCAGCAATTTCGTACTACAACCGGATGCGTCTTGTCGTAAACCTTATTCCTCAAATTCAAAAAGCAAGCTCCCTGCGACGCGTTCAGCTCGTCATGGCCGGTAGACATGAAGGTCCTATTGTAACTGACAACTTTGCCGGTCATAAGATGTCCTTCCAAACAATGAAAAAGCACCTGTCTTCAATGACCACAGTCGGTCTCGAAGCTATCCAAAAGCGAGCTCCAGAGGTCACCTTTATCCACAGCTATCCAGGGTTCGTAGGTACGGATCTGCTAAGCGAAACCAATCCCTCACTGTTCAACAAACTGCTTTTCAAGCTTATGGGGGTCACAATTGGGGGCCCGATTGAAAAATCAGGGGAATATCATCTCTACTTGGCCACGAGCGCTAGATTCCCTCCTGCCGACGGAAACAAGGGCGCAGAAGGGGTGCCGCTTGGAGCAGGTATTGCTGTTGCCAAGGCCTCGGATGGCAAGAAGGGCGGTGGAGTCTACAATGTCAACTATGATGGAGAAAATGCTGGTCAGAAGGCTTTGGATGCTCTTGCTTTGCTCAGGAAGGATGGGACGGCTGCTAAGACGTGGAAACATACGGAGGACGAGTTTCTTCGCGTGACTAATAGTCTGTCAATCTAGTTCCTTTGGTCTAGCAGCATTATGTGTGCTATAGTTGCACGCATTTCAAGTTCTATACCAATGAAGCAATTCAGCGAACAAAAATCCACCTACTGCCTACATACTCTATAAGCTCATTCCTGGATGTTGAGGATATATCTAGCGAATTCGTCTCCGATTATCTACCAATATAACATTGGGATGACTTGCATTGAAATCGATGTCGGTAGCACATTTATATCCTCATCCCACATTGATTCATTTGGTGTGCCCCTCATATCCAGCAATAAAGGGGTTGTTATCGGGCATCTTATAACCAAAGGATTTTGAGTTACGCAACATTTACTCAGCTGCTTAATAGGAAGGTAACTGAACGGCGAACGGTCGCCATATCGTATGATGACGTTGGCAGCACTCGTGACATCACCCGCCTCACACTCCTATTTGATGCACCCAGCAGGTCACGACACAAGCTCTCGAGATAATGGGTCAGCCCGTTCAATCTGCTCCAGCGCGAGGGCTCCATCCAGCAATCTATAAACACCATGTTCCACACACCATGTACCTAGTAGGTTTGGATCACAGGGCACATTACCACCAATATAGCAAGCAGCTAAGATACTTCCAATAGAACACCGATATCCTTATTAACCATATCTAATGATATTCTGCCATTACTGCCTGAAGTGTTGAGTAGATTAAAGGTCTTAAATTAGTCTAGGTCTAGATCAGAAAACTTGATTCATGGCGAGAACGTCTAAATGCACTTAACACGTAAGGTGTAGGTATTGATCTACTGTGATGCAGTGGCAAGTCATCAAGGGCAGTGGGGTATCTTGTTCTCCTTGATAGTGGTGACTTGAGATCAAAGAGAATCTCATAGCACGAGACGAGCACCGGCTTTCCTCTGCGGACTTTTGACTGGCTCGTCTCGTCCCGTTCAAGCCGCCGACGGACTCAATATCGAAAGAATCCGAGATACGAAGGGAAACCTGATAACTTTGGGCGGGGAAGACCTCGAGTAATTGAGAAATAGCCTTAAGGGGTCAGCGTGTAGTGGCTGCGAGGCATGGGATGTGAAGCTTCTGGCGGCACGGTTTGGTATTGTGATGATTGTAAAAACGCACTGCGTTGGTAGCTGTTCTCGCTAGTCCAGCACCTTGAAGTACTGCGACGTTGAAAGGCAAAACTACCTGTCAATCAATAGTCTGTTCCACGGGTTGCACAAGGCCTTATCCCACGATTTTTTGTGCATATGCTCGGACTATTGGCTAGAGCGTTTCACGAGGCGGAACGGACTTCCTGGTTGTAGATTCGATTTCTTCGCAGATTTGCACGCTTAATAGACCATCGGAACCAAGCAGCGGCCATCGAGGTGGTCCGCACATTCATATATATTGATACTGACTGCCCTTTGGGGACGTGCGTAGTTTATCTCTTGTGTTGTGAATGCCATAACGGGATAGAGTCATTAAATGAAGTCATTATCACCCGAACTTCACCATGATTACAAACTTTATCGCCGTCTTAATGGCTGGAAGCTCATCGACCTATCAAGAACAAAATCACTCTATGCACTAGGTACACCCTTGCCTTTAGATGAACACGTCTCTTTGTTTCGTCCCTTCTACGTGGCACCATGTCCAAGCTGCACATTTACCAGGCTGTATAAGTTCAGCACCATCTTCAGTGATGTACATCCTTCTCCCCTTCTAACCCCGCCTCCTCCAAACCGCCGTCCAAAAACTTTCCAAAGGCAACAAAGTGCCATGAAAATTCCGGTGCCCTTATTACAGTCCAGCACAGCGGCTTTGATCACTTTAGTCATGCGACATGTCATCTGTTTCTTCATGTCAGGTCCACGAATACCACCTTTATGAAGCCAACGAGGTACGGCAAGGTGCGAAGAATCGGGTGGGTGACTGTGAAAGTGATCAAGATGGTTACGGATACTGCTAGTAATGAATGGTAGCTGCGTGCTACATTTAGCTGACTTGCTATGTTGCAGTCGTAAAGGTACTGCTGGCTGCAACACCACCGATGAGCTTCCAACCAACTATATGCCAGATCACTATGGTGGGTTCTTTCTGAGCACAATTACTATCTCTGCTCCTTCCATTTTCTACCTAGACCATTCGATGTTCTACTCGACAGGGAGTCGCTCTTCTTCTCCATCTCGTGCTGTGAGGTAGCGCCAGAGAATAATAAAGGGCGCGCGGGCCTACGAGTGGCCTTCCATTATCATAGGAACCGTTCTTACTGATCCTCGAGAGATACGATCTGATCAGTCATTAGTGCTTTTTTTGTCTCAACAGGCGCGGCAGATCGAAGGCAAGGCTGTTCTACAAGAGTCAGAGGGTGGAGAGAGAGAGAGAGAGAGAGAAGCAAAGTTCTCATAATCAGAAAGGGTAGGACGCATATTCATCGTTGGACATTCAGGACTCATGTCTGGAAGTATTATTTTTGAATAAAACTAGTATTATCATGTTCTCTGACTTAATAATCATTTGGCGAAAAGTAGACAAAGAGGAATCCTTGGATCTGAATATGGTATATGTGATGTTAGTAATAGCAATGAAATGTTGATCACCTACGGTGCACAAGTCATGAATATATGTCAGGCGAGCTTTTGAAACCGGCGTGGGTTTTGTACTCAATATTGACTGGATAATTTTCTTTCAATGTGAACGAGTCGCTAAGTAAAGATTAGACGAAAACATGAATACTGTACAAGTGATATTCACGTTAACCTTTGGTTATTCTCCTCCAAATATGTACAAGTCATGGACTGCAGATCAGACGAAAACGATATAGTTAGCTGGCAATATATAGAGAGAGCCTGTTCGCACGACCCTCTGAATACTCACCGTTCATGACCGTGTCTTCTCTCGGCCTCACCCTATACCGACCCATACGCTTGGCATTGATGCCTCGTCCTGCTTTTGCTGCTGCCCCCTCACTACCAGGCCAACCCTTCGTATGTATTAATCTCTCTGTTCTATGCCGATATTGCCGGAACCTCAATGGCCCTTCTCTCCGCTCTGGACATGATCGTCTGTGGTGACGTTGACCTCCTCGAGGTGAGCGGGATATTGCGAGAGATCAGTCAGGACTTGAGGCTAGTGCATCGCCCCCGCTTGGGAGACCGCCCAGAATTGATAGGAGAAGGTAAAGTTGGCTGCGATTCAAATACTGGGGTGGGAGGGTTCGTTGTGATTGGGGTGATGCGAGTAGCTGACTGAGCAGGTCTATTGTTCCAGGCGTTGCTCGAGGTACGAAAGTGTTGGTGAACAGGGTAAGAGGATCGGAGCACTAGTGGTCTGTTAATCGTTTAGATCATCCCTGTTGACTATGGGAGCCCCGACCTGACGATCTTGGATGCGAGCAGCAGGGCTCTTAGAGGCTTTTGTAGGCACAGACACTAAACCCTGGGTGGGAGAGGTCAACGACTGGAGGGAAGAGGGTTGGTCTGGGAAGTCAAGGGCTCAACCGTGCTGTTGTATTGAAGAAATGGACCAGCTTTCACTGTTTTTGGACATCCAGGGGTGCAGTTTGCATGTTCTGAGCACTGATATTTAAGGAGAGCCAGAGAGCCCAGCATCTGCCATAGGCTCGTCCTGTTCTTTGGAGGACTGACGCAGAGGAATTCCCCACTGAGTTACGGAAGATTCCGTCCCTTTTGTAGATTAAATTATCTTCGATCTTGTACCCGATCAGCCTGATGTTGGCGATGTATACATTTTGTAAAATCTCCCTATCATCTTCAGTATCACTGGGGAGAAATCAGGATAGATGAGTATTGATTTCGGAATAAACACTCTATACTAGCGAGCTGGACCCATTATGGTCTTTGAATGACCTGCTTAGAACTATAAAATACTGGTGCTGGAGGAAAGGGCTCGGCGATATCGTTTTGGAGCTTACGAGCACAATCATCAACTACTGGAGAAGGATGCAGCACAACATCATAACCTCGCTGAAATCGCCAAGTCGACTGGAAGTTGACAAGGCCTCAAGCAAGCCAGACAGTGCCCATTGGCCAGTCTCCAGTCATCACTTGAGAGACGTGGCCTGACAGCAGAGCATGCCATCTTTCCCTCACACTTAATCGCATGTAGTACTACACTCAAAGCGCACTTCCGGGGCCCTATCTAAGTATCTATTGCTACTTAGACCTGACTCACTCTTGCAGCCACCATGATCAAGCTGATAAGCAGTCATTGTTCCCAATGGCCCAGCTACCACACCTCCCCCAAGCAATCTGACCGACTATGAATATCTCAGCCTCGCCGAATCCAGAGGCCTGATTCCCCAGCAGATCCTCCTTCTCACCAAGGAAACCCAGACACAGTGGTCCCTCCGGCCCGGAGGGCGGGGAGTAAAGATAGGCACCCCTCATTACCACCATTACATTCCATTCGTTCTCAGGAAGGCGGCCCGTGACAATATCTAAAAGCTGACGGCTGAGCGGAAACAGTATGTAAGGGAAAGGCAGGCGATGAATATGAAACTCCCATGATGGTGCCCGGCAATACATATGAGTAACCTCTTTGGACACAAGCGCCCAAATCAGGTGGTTTAGCTCTGTATTACTGATCGTGTGTACTCTTAAATGGTATCACGCTGGGCAATCTTGGTGTCAAGCAGCCTCAAGGTAGAGATTTGGGAGAAGAGATGTGGGAGCTTAGTATAATGGTACACTGTGTAGGTACATGGAGTGCTTTTCTTAGCTGAATGTGCTTTCTTCGTCTGAAGCCTGCGAGAAGCCACCCTTGGGACGACACCTTTCGACCTCCTTGAGAGAAGGGAAAGAGACCTATACAAAGCGTCACTATAATGGCGCGTCCAATTTGGTTCACTTCTCAAATGGTACCATGCTGGTCTGGCTCTCCCTTGTGCTCCTCCTTAGGGACTCTGTATCATCCGATATGCCTAAATGACACCAGTGCTAAATTCTAAATGGCGCTACCAGCACCTACCTCCAACCACTACCATACCTGCTCTGCGTTGCTCAACTTCAATACCATTCTCGTCAGATTGGGCACCCGAGCAGAGGGCATCCGGGAAGCTTCTCTTCCTCCCATCCCCCAATCCTTTCCCCCTTATATGATCACGACCCCTCTTACTTCTCAACACCCTACGTCTGTATCCTACTCCCACTTTTGCTTGGAGAAATAGAAGCATCAAGGGATAAAATTGAGCTCAGCATGTATCCCAAACTGCCCTAGACACTAGTTCCATCTTCAAGCTGGTATCTGTGCAGCAGGGAGTAAGAGGCCAGGTCCCAGCAGACATCAAATAGCTTTTGGGCACTGTCGCGACTTGTAGACTTCCTCTGCGACCCTTTGGTGGTCGCAGGCAGGTTGGTGTTTAAATATTCGGAACTTGGGGAGTGCGCAATCGCACACCCATTGAGTCGTTATACGCTTTGGGTCATGTTCGTGTATGGTTACCCAGCGCATCAAAATAGTGGTATCCGTAGAATAGGAGTTCTTGAATGTACAATAAGACAAGATTAGGACATTAACAATATGCCCATTGTTGTGAATGTACGTTTTATCCTTTGTCTTATTATTATTATCCTCCCTCTTTGTCTTGATGAAGTAACACTTATTGATCATCTTTCTATTAGGTATTTGCCTTCGTCATTGAGTCCACACAACCAAACCTCAACGCTCAAAAGGCTGGGACTTGAGAAATCAACTACCAAGAGTTCAGACCACTATTGCCAGCCCAGGGCTACGCGGCGCGACACCGGCAATGTGGGGAACAACGGTCGAGTTCCATCAATTTTCTTCAGCCTCGGCATCTTCTATTCATACTGTCCCGGCGATTTCGGCATGTGCACGTCATTGTCAAAAATCTTGTCCTATTGTTCTTTCTCTGCTTCTGTATCTTCGTTGAATCGCA
Source organism: Xylariaceae sp. FL0255 (assembly GCA_022578795.1). NCBI lineage: Eukaryota > Fungi > Ascomycota > Sordariomycetes > Xylariales > Xylariaceae > Xylariaceae sp. FL0255. The sequence goes on along the minus strand of MU388828.1, from coordinate 84,506 downwards.
GACGAGCAATTCAACGGTGTATGCCCCTCCATCTCCTCACATCACTGCCTAAATAAATGGCGTACCTCTTTTAACGCAAAACTACTGATCTTCAGAGCCTGTCTAGATAATGGATCAGAGTCTTTGAGTAAAGTAATATCTACGTCTCAGAGCCTGCCTCTCTACTTCCCATTCGATGTCAATAAACAGAACCAAGAAGGCAATGGAATGCTCAGAGACCGGATTACAACTGGCAGCAAGGCCTATGCTCTGGACTCGGAAGTCGTTATTGGTCTGACGAGTCCAAACTGCCAGAACTGACCATCAGATGAATTCGGTGTAGTGGAGCCCCGAGCTGACCTCCACTCTATGATTGAACATAGTCTCGCCACCCTTATGACGGCCATTCATCGGATCTGGAGCTTCGGACAAAGATTCCAAGATTTTCGACACAGCAGGGATGCTCCCCACATCGGTTCTGAAAATATACTGCCCTTGCTTCAGTTCTTACTATCGCAATCCTCATGGGCAGTGTGCTATCGTTCCAGCAAGAGATCAAGTCCAGTCGCGCCGAATCTTGGCGCCCGGACTACCATGAGACTGGGTGCGACGGATGATTTTAGCCTCGGATCCTTACCGAGTTACTGGTCTCGATGGAGTGATCGGATCAATCCACCTGCGTCGATCAGTGCTGTGCTTCCCTTATGTGAATTATCGGAGATGATGTGCGATGTTAGAGTTTCCTGAGGTTGTGGACTGAGCCATGTCACCCGAGCAAGTGAAACTGCTTTGGCCGCTATCTCACCACCTCGGTATCTAAAAGCCCTGGTGAACAGTTTCAAAATGAGTGACTAATGATCCTAAAGCCGGAGTTGTAGAAACGCAGAAGCGAGAAAAATGAGCCAGTCTACAAAGTGGATGTAGCGGTGGTGCGATAGGAGACGCCATCGATACTGTGGGACTGGTAAGGAAGCTTATTAGATAGACCAAAGCGATAAACGCATCAGGCGGAAATTTCAGGTCACTCCACCCCTGGCAGACCCAGACTGAGGCTATTCAGATGAATACCCAAGGATCGCCATTCCTGCCTTCTACCTAATGGCTGCCAATTGCAATACTCTCTAGCACTGTTTATTCGGTCATGCGCGAGGCGCAGATGATCTTTTATACGTCATGATATCAAGCAGGAGATCGAGAGCTGCATCCGAGCCTTTCAGGGCGTCTCCTGGCACATACCATTTTCTGGCTATCTCTGGTCATCCCCGCCTCCGTATCTTGAGTCATCGACTAACCGACTGCAGTAGGACGAGTGTTCTCAGAAAGAGATATACAAGTGGCAGAAGCGAAAGGGCAAGTCAATCTAGTACAAGGACGCAGTGGCTCTGAAATGGGAGTGAAGAAATCAGGCAGTCTGCGGTGAGATGAGTTATACATGGCAGAAGTCACAGAGCGGGCAGGTATGAGACAAATCTGAGATTTCTGTAACCCAGGCAGACTTTGTCATCACTCAAGTACATTAGAAACGAGCGTTCCCAGAGCCGAGACCCAGCGGCGGCAGAAGAGAGAGGGAGAAACCAGCAAGTCGCGGTGGGACTGTGTGATCTTATATAGGCGGCAGGAGAGGCGGATATGAGACGGAAAGGGGGTTTCCCTTAGCCCTGGTAGGTCAACTAGACAAACGAGATCGTCGCACATGCTTCCTCCCTCTCCTTTTTCGGATCTCAAGTCACAGATCACATCGGAACGGGTGTTTCTAGGACGAGACCCAAAAGCGCAGAAGCAAGACATGGTATCCGTCTCGATGGTGGTAGCAGCTCTGGACCGAGAGAGGATAAATCAGCAAGACCGCGACGAGATTAGTGATCTTATATACATGACAAAGGGTGGGGGGGGGAGGTAAATATGAGATGGAGATGAGTTTCCCTAGTCGTTGCAGATCTCGGCCAAGGACAACCAGACAAGGCTCTTCCGAATTTTGTGTCACTGGCGCACTGGAATGAATTTTTCTCGCACTGAGACCAGGAAGCGCAGAAGCGGAAGGTAGAGCCGGACTTAGGAGAGATGAGTGGCGTTGGAACGAGAGGAGATATTAGCAAGTCTGCGGCGAGATGGGCGACCTTATATCCATGGCAGAGGGCGTGGACATGTGGACATGAGACGATCTGAGGCCGATCATAGCCATTGTTACTTACCGAGACGTCAAGCAAGACATATCACGCGGTGTATACAGTGTTTATCGTCACGCAGACCGATTGAGTGTGAACTCGCGGTTCAAGCGTCTGTGAACACAGCGATTATCCGCCCTCGAAGAAGGACAGCTATAGTTTGGTATCGGCGTGCCACTGATAACCGTGGTGTGCTTAATCGACATCCGAATAAATTATCCGAATTCCTCGAATACTCGAGCGTTAATCACCACGCCGATAAGATTATTATTTATAAGAGTCTAATAGCAAAGCTACACGTGAGGATATTGAAAAAATTTTATTTGAACTTAAGCTATCCTACTCATAGCAGCCATGAGGAGTCCTTGATAGCAACCCTAGCAACATTGCCACCACTGAGGGCTTAAATCTTGAGCGCTTCTTTTTGGGATTCCTTTTTGTTTTCTTCTCTCTTTGTATTGAGCTTTCAAGCGAACTTATTGAGGTGATTCTAGGCGCAGCCCTCAGAAACAATCGTCATCGAAACGGCTAAAATAACTGTTGATTATGTGCTTCTCCCATGTGCCAGGAGTTGAAAGTACACGAGGTATCGAAATTGCGCTTCTTCCTATTCATACTTGTACAAGTGTACCTATATATGCCAGGCACGTATCCCATTCCGACGGTTCTCGTTACCCCTTAATGATCTGACAGCCTCGGTAGAAACCCTACACTCATACCAACCAATTCTCATCCTGTTTGCCAGAAACCCATCATAAAAGCCTCCCCTCCCTCTTCAGCCCCTCCCACAGCGCCAGCGCCGCCAGAGCCTTCGCATCCCGCCGTCCCTCGCGCCATAGATCCCTCATCGGCACGAGCTTGAGCGTGATTTTCTCGCCTTCGTTCCGTAATCCTGTCAACTTGCCCGTCCACTCCTTCAGCGTCGACCGAGGGACACGCCGCTCGTGCATATAGATGGGGATGTACTCGTCGCAGCCGCCCGCTGAGGGGTACATCGCCTGGGGGAGGTACTTTACTTCCCCGGATCCGTCTCCGTTACTGTTGCCGCTGGAAGGCATTGCTGAGGGCGACAAGACAGGTGGTGCAGCTGCGAGTTCGCTTAGAGAGATCAGTTCCGAAGCCGGGATCTCGATCCCCAGCTCCTCTTTGATCTCGCGCGCCGCGGTGCCGGCAAATGAACCGCCATCGCCGCCGATCATGCCAGCGGGTAGCTCGGCGAAGGCGAGGCTGCCGGCTGGGACTCGGGGTTGGATTGTGAGGATGACGTAGCGCTCTTCCTCTACGCCTTGCCCGGAGGACGGTGGTAAGTCATCGGGGATGAGCATAACGAGCATCCCGACGCTGGGACCACGTAAGAAGACAGCGCCTGGAAGAGATTCCCCAAAGCTGTTGGTCACCTCGGCGGAAAGCTTGAGGAAGCCGATTTTGGAGGAGCCGAAAAGATCATAACTTTGGATTGTGATGGAGCGGAGGGCGTAAGGGTCTGAGTGGAAGGGGTGAGAGGGGTTTTGTGATTGGAGGGTTAGGGATTTTGTGAGAGTTTCGAGCCAATTCTGGGATTTGTCATGTTATTTCTTGATTGAGGTTTATTCTGTTTGTGTTGTTGCATGGTTTGCTTGGATGGGTATGGAGTGTATATGAAAGAGCAACTTACTTTAAATGGCTGGAATGAGAGCAGTTGCTTTTCTGAGAACCCCTCTGGCAGCGAGACATTGACAGAAAAGTCTTCTGGTAGCGAAATACTCGTAGCTTGTGACTTGAGCGTGATGGTAGTCATGGTGTTTGTGGTTGTTGGTCTTATTGTGTGAATGAAGCTTGGTTTGGTGTTATAAGGTGGTGTTGCACTTTGGCAATGACAAACGTTCTTGGAAATGGAAACCTGAGGCGCTAAGAGTATAGACTTTGCCTGTGCCTTGTATAAGACACGATACATTGCCTTCTGAAAGATGGGTGTGAGCCTCTTCTGCCGTTGGATTGTCGTTTACATATTGATGACTCCCAGTGCCACCAAATGACGTGTTGTATAGGCCCCGCCAGTGATATACAACTTGAATGTTTTCACTCGGTTTAGCTTAACAGTTGAACTTTCAAAATTATCAAAGGCCATTCATTGATAAGGCAATCCATTCCCTTTACTGATAACGACTTATTGAAAGAAACGTCCACGTTTCAGATAGCATAATGTCTTTCTACGTCTCCTAGAGCATCAAGTTGAAGAGTTGCTTACCTAATTGACGCTTAGGCCATACGTTCCCATACCTGTCTGGTCCCCATAGTTCCGCCAGATCCCCGGAAACTCCCAACTAGGTAATATGAGCACAGATACGGCACCGCCTTTCAACAACTACAACCCAATCCGCATTGGGGTAATGGTTAACCCATTACGCTTTCAAAAGCTCACAAGGCATTGAAAGGTACCGTGAAGCTCGGGGTTCGATTCCCCGATGCGGAGATCAACTTTTTGAAGTTTTCTGTTCTAAACCAATTGTGGTTGACTAATATTCTTTTTTATTTATCACTTACCCTCTATATTGTTCCCAAAGTGATTGATTGATAGACATGTTCCGGGTTTTTTTAGGCGCAGATTGATCATTGTTATATTGAGAGAACAAAGTTTGCAACTACATATCTTCTGCTGACTAATACTTAAAATACTATTTGAATAACAACTAAGAACAAGAGAAGTTTTGCACATTGAATACATGTACGAATAGCGAGGGATTTATCCTAGGGTGCTCATAAATGATGTATTGGACAATAGTACTAGGACATCATAACTCCAATAAACAGACATGTATTCAATGTATCATTTCGGCAAGTGACACCCAGAGATCGCTAGGTACACACCGAGAAGATAGAGGCCGAAAGTCATGTCCAACGGCCGAGATGGCAGCCATGCCACGAACAAGGGGTCGATATTCAAAGCTAGGTTGTACGGGTCGTGTGTCACCGAAGTCGCTGAGACAACATGGCTTTCAAGGGTTTGTCTTCTCGGTTTGTTCTTTTATACCCAAGGATTTGGGAAGGCAAGGTTGCCCCCCCTCGGAGTATGACGATGGCGACGGATGGGGTTTCACATGGTCTGATGATTCGGATCTAACTCCCGAGATGCAGTTGGACGCTGGGGCCTATATCAGTCGATACTATTATTGTTTGTGTTGGTCCTTTTTGGGTTGCATATGAAGCAGGTGGCAGGCAGGGGTGAGAGGGTTCGTTTGATCCTAGATTATTGTAGTGATATTATGGTTTGGTTAGATATAGGAATTGCTGGAGTGATGAGTATGAGGAGAGAAGACACAACCTGGTCATCATGCTGTTATTCCATCCCAATACTAGCAACAGTGAACAACATGCACAGCCTTATACTAGGCCGGACCACAGATAAATACAAGCCATCATCTACCATTCGACTTGTAAAGTGAAACGCACTACCTGTGACCAGGATATTCATTTTACCAGACATGTCTGATGAATCACAGTTCTCTGAATATCGATATTGCATCACTGTCACTGTACTAGAAGAATGAGCGGATTAAACGTTGTTGAGCCCAGGTAAGTATGTAGAAGAAAGGACATGTCAGAGCGTACATGTATGTACGTAGTAGAAGAATTGCAAGGGTGTATCATTGTGAAAGACGGAGTAGGGAGTAGAGAAGATGAAGATGCGGGGAGTGTGCTACTAGATAGTGGAGTGCAGCAGCACCCCTACATGTAAAAGTAAGGTGCAAAAACCCCAGTTAAGTGGCGTGTCCTTGCGGCAATGCAACTACATAACGTATCGGATTACGGATGCGTACGTCTGTCTGTGCTTTAAAAAATTGGGAACGCTTGGCCTGTACACTCCCTGCGAGTACCTCACGTTGCAGCTCTTGCAGCCACATCAACATACCGACATACCGACCTTAGCCCATTGTCGCGACGACATTCTCCCTTTGCCATTCAACCCTCGGTGCTGTGTCGTATGGAATCCTTTCATCCACGGCCTACCTATTTCATGAAGTCCACGTAAATTATAAATATAATTATAATTGCATTGTTACATCGAAGGAGCTGAAGCTCGTCTCCTGAAAGCCCAACCGCATCAATCCTCGATACACTTGACCGTTTCACTCCATCGGCCACATCTTCCCTCCAACTCAGCTCCTCTGAAACTACCTACACAGCCGCGCGCATATACCCGATCCCCGACCGCCAGTGCCATGGCAGACTTTAGCCGGACATCGCTCGACAGGCCCGAGCCTTTAGATCCAGACCACGAACAATCAGCCGCCGTAATGTCGCCCGGCGTCATCCCCAGCCAAGGGCCAGACGGCGCCATTGACCAAGAGCCAGAATCTGGTATCGGAGCTGGTCCCGGTCCAGATGCGAGCCCGACCACTCCCGCTGCCCTTCCCAAGACCGAGCTGTCCCAGAGAGCCCTGGATGTCTTAGGCTCCGATGTATGAGCAGGACTGTATATTTTATTTGGGTGCCTGTCCGACCTTGGCTAACCGTTCAATATAGATAGGTGTAGCTACCATGCTCAACCGACTAAAACAGAGCATTGCTTCTGCAAAGGTCAGCGCCATTACCTCTTGAAATATCCCTTTTATCTAACCCATAATTTGTATAGGAGTTCGCCTCTTTCCTAAAGAAACGATCGAGTTTAGAAGAAGAACATGCAAGAGGCTTGAAAAAGCTCTGCAAACAGACACAAGACAGCATACATCACACCGATCACCGACAGGGCACATTTGCGAAGGCATACGAAGAGATGCTTGCCATACACGAGCGCATGGCCGAGAATGGAACCAAATTCGCGTTATCCTTACATCAGATGCACGATGACCTTCTCGAGGTAGCTATCGTTGCGGAAAAACACAGGAAGGGGTGGAAACAAACTGGTTTGGCAGCCGAACAACGGTTGGCCGACCTAGAGACAGCAATGCGCAAGTCTAAAACGAAATATGATTCATTGGCTGAGGATTATGACCGGGTCAGGACTGGTGAGGCTAAACAAGGCCCTCGAGTTTTCGGCATCAAAGGACCCAAGTCTGCAGCGCAGCAAGAGGAGGATCTCTTGCGCAAAACCCAAGCTGCTGATACGGACTATATGGGCAAAGTCCAGACCTACCAAGCCGAGAAGGCGACGATGGAGTCTAACACGCGCCCCGAAGCCATCAAAGCGCTAAAAGATACGATACGAGAGTGTGATTCTGGTACTACGGTTCAATTGCAGAAATTCGGTAAGTTGAAGTGGAGAGACTTGCCCATTTTGAGGCCTTGAACTGATGATGGATGAGCAGCATCCTTCAATGAAAAATTGCTCTTGAGCAATGGCCTGGTCATTAGCCCGCTTAAGAATGCCACCTCTCCTGGGCAATTCTCGCGCAGCCTGAAAGAAGTCATTCACGGTATAGATAATCAGAAGGATCTTGAGGACCACGTCACCAGCTGTTACAGCAAGATGTCACCAAAGACCTCTGAGGTCAAATATGAGCGTAACCCGGTAAGTTGCTCTGATCATGTTCATCACACTACAAGCGCTAATTTCTGCTAGGTCCTTAACCCCGTGCAAAATATGTCGTTGAATCAGATGACACAGATGCACCAGCAAGGAGCAAGACCACCGTCTCAGCAACAAACTCAGAACTCTTCTCTGCCTCCTTTACAAACACAAACTCTAGGCAGACAAGGTACCATGGATAGTATGGGTCAGAACAGCCCAGCACAAAATTTCATACCTCCCTCCATCTCTGCGGCGCAACGGACCCCGGGATCAGGACACGAAAGAAGTTACAGCCATGGAGCCATGCTGAATAATCCACAGACTCAGCAGTCACCCCAAGGTTATAACGCGCGAAACTCATCATACGGTCTTCCTCCCCAACAATCTCGATTCAATGGCAACGTGAGCAGTCCCTTGAGCGCCAGTCAACAAGCAGGACCACCACAACTGGGAGCACTTTCCTTCCAGACACAGCAACCTAATACACAATCTCCTCCTCCGGGCGGCCCCAGTGATTATGGAGCCCCTCCACCTCAGCAAGACTTTGGAGCGCGAGCTGGATCACCACCCAAGGCGTCAGGCGGCAAACAAGTCTTTGGTATTTCCCTAGGGCGTCTGTATGAGCGTGACCAACTTGCTGTGCCCATGGTCGTCCACCAGTGTATTCAAGCAGTCGATCTATACGGTCTTGCGGTTGAGGGTATATACCGTCTATCGGGATCGGCGACACATGTTACCAAGTTAAAAAACCTGTTCGATAGTAGTCCGTCTTGCTTTACCCCCTGTCTTGGTCCCACAACCCCGCTAACATTTACTACAGATCAAGAGTCACATGTCCTAGATTTTCGCAATCCAGAGAACTTCTTCCATGACGTCAATAGTGTTGCCGGCCTGCTAAAGCAATTTCTCCGCGATCTGCCTGATCCCCTGCTGACATCCGAGAATTACTCTGCATTCGTCGAGGCAGCAAAGAGCGAAGATGAAATCGTACGGAGGGATAGCTTACACGCTATTATCAATGGACTGCCCGATCCTAATTATGCCACGCTACGGGCTCTCGCTATCCACCTGCACCGAGTGATAGAGAACAGCTCTATGAACCGCATGAACTCGCAGAACTTGGCGATCGTCTTCGGGCCTACGCTCATGGGCACTGGTAGTAATATTGCGGACGCCGGATGGCAGGTCCGTGTTGTGGACTCGATTCTGCAGAATACTTATCAGATTTTCGATGAGGACTAGATTCTTATCTGGATGTAGGCAACTACTACAGGTGGGAGGCTGTTTCAAGGTGATCTGGAGTGGACAACGTGAAACCCCCTAAAAGGGGGTGGGGGGGAGTGGAATAATGTACGATATACAAAAGGGGCCAAGGGAATGATAGCAATTTGTCTTTTTACGCGCATAATCATCATTGCAGAAACTGGATGGGGCGGCTGGCGAGCGAATCAAGTTGATCAAGCTTGTTTTTATTATCTCTCCTGCGTTGGAATGAATTGTTTCGAGTGTACTATTAAAGTCTGTGTTTCTGCCCCAGGTTACTGCGTGGGATGGCAGAAGAGAAGGTAGACGAAGGTTTCTACGATTAGTTTCCAAGTTGGGTGAAGAGTTGAACACATGCGACATATATCATCATGATAGGCATGAATGAGCTGATGCGAGTTAATTGAGAAATATGGGAAGCAATTTTCGGGGGTTATGGCTATTGATGGGGGTTCATCTTGCTTTGATTTTGATTTGATTTGATCTGTCGTCTTTATCTCTAAAGTTAAGTACGTGCTTGTCACTAGTTTGTGTTGACTCGAGACTGGCGCGTCTTGTCTTCGTTCTGCCGGCTTTGGCTTCGTTCAACATTCATCACGGGCCAACCACTATGACTTGGGTCACCGCCGCCGCCGCCGCCGTTGTGTTTTGTACTAATCCTACACTTCATTACCAGAACTATAGTAGCCCATTCGCAGTGTGGTGTCTACTGCTTTGCTTGGCCATCTATCATCTTTCCTTTCCGCTCTATCACTTTTTTTCTTCTTTTTTTCCTCTTCTTTTTTTTTAATTTTTTTCTTTCTCAACCCTCAAGTCACCCCCCCCCCTTTCCTACAGATAGGTACGCAGAGTAAGGGTGTGAAAGGGTGGACAAAGTAGGTTTAAAGCAGTAAGGGGTTTTTACTACGCGGCCGCCGGCGCGGGGGGCGCAACGCGACTCGCGGGGCTGGCGGTCGGCGGGAGGAAGAGCGGCAGGTAGGTCACGGCCAGCGACATGATGGACATGCCGACGTTGAAGTAGCCTGGCGTGCTGGTGTTCTGTGTTGTGGCTTCGCTTTCGCCGAGCCAGCTTTGGATGCTGAAGACTACGGAGGCCCTGTAAGGGAAGGATGTCAGTTTCTTCTTTTTCCGATTCTGCTGCTGCTGGTTTTCTTTCTTTCTTTTTCTTTCGCTTTGATTGTGGTTTTTGTCTTGGTGTTGGGTATTCTATATTTGGGTTGGGAGGGGGGGGACGTACCATCCGATGAACTTGTTGCGCGTGAAGATGGCGGCCATGGGTAGCGTTGACGACAACGTGGATGAGAACTCGACGTTCTCTTTTGCTGGGGGTGGCTCCTGGTAGGGGACGGCTGCGTCATTCTTAGTTAGCTGGGGGATTTCTTTTTTTTTTTTGGCTCCTTTTTGGCTTGCGATACGAAAGGACGTTTGTCGGATGCGCGTGCGCTTCAAAATGATGCGCTGGCTGTCCTTTACTTTGGTTTGGAGGGTCGGCTTACCCAGGTCGGCCCGTCGCATGTCCTTCTTTGACGACATCTTGTTCTTGTCGTGATGTGTATGAACACCAATGCCCTCCGTGTTATTGCTGCCGAGTACTTGTCTGTCGCTGTCGAGCTGGTGTCTTACGGGCGCAGGTGATGGATTGGGTGATTTTGGCGATGTCGTTGGTTTGCGGTCTGGAAGCTTCAACCAATCAAGCTAGGTAGGTCAGGATCTAGGTCTGTGTGGATAGGGGGGGGGGGGGGGGGGGGCGGGGCGCCGGGGGGGGGGGGGGGGGGGGGGGGGGGGGGGGGGGGGGGCCGG